>CM029787.1:20937098-21454375 GCA_017562165.1 Ectropis grisescens | reverse complement strand
TTTTTAGTTTAACTTACTTTATGATCATTCAAAGATGGACAGGCAAGTCCATTTTAAAAGTACGAAATTATTTGAAAATGTATTTACCGTTGGACAACCCATTCAATTTCAAGTTACTTTTGTTATGAAACCAGTTTCCTAAACGCAATATTTAATATAGCTACCATACAAACTTTACACGCGATACATAGAAAATACGACAGTGTGACGTCACGTTTCTGTAGCGATTTGTATGAACCGTTTTTGGGAGAGTCCAAAATTGTAATTTTAAAATCGTGATATCACGGAAAGTTTTTAAGATAACAAAGTAATTGTTTCACCTATGTTTTAGTTATTGAGTAGTCTTTTGATGGCACATTAAACCAAAAATGAGTTGTCATGCCTATTACTGTTAGGTATGTTATACATACGAAAGTTTATATTTGGCTGCTGGTCATTTATTTATTTATTAATTCAATGAGCACACAAAACAGAATGTAATAAATATAAACTATAACATAAGAGTATACTGTACAGAACTGTATTACATTCCAAACTATGTGGGCCTAGAAACAACAATTATTTAAATTCAATGGTTTGATAATAATAACATTACATTAGTGATAATACATAAAGAAAATTAGGCCAACAGATCTGAATTGATTTTGAATCGGATCGCTGATATCCGTGGATCGTCAGTAAGGTCCTATGTATACGTAATGCCTTGGGCACACTCAGTCATACACTCACTGGCAGAATGCTCCTATTCGCTGGCTTTGAATAATACCGTCTTGGCAGACAGACCACTCTGTGTTGCCAAACGGGTCGCCTGCAGTCGCATCTAGTGACGTCTTTGCTGAAATGTAAACCTACATTCAAAGTTCCTGAGATAGTTGAAAAGTGTTCTCTGGAATTTTGCTAATTCTACTTATATTGTATTATCTCTATATATATAAATGTCATGTTGGTTTGTGTACGCTTCAAAAACTCAAAAAGCACTCTTCTGCACCGATCGAGCTGAAATTTTACAATGATATATAATCAAATACAAATACAAATATCTTTATTGAATAAAAACTTAGATTAAATACATTAGTAGCCCCTGCCTGTAGCTTTAGCGTTAGCTGTGTTGCTGCAGGCAGTGTCTTCCTAAACTTGAACTAACTAAAAATAACAATAAAGATAAAACCAAATAACGTAAATGGGAGGCTTTACACTATATCAATTAATTAACTTATTTATTACAAACTAACGAGTAAGATATTTAACCAATTTATGTACGTGTGTATGTATGTGAGTATATGTATATGAGTGTATGTGTGTGTGTATATATGTTCGTATGTGTGTAAGGATATATGTGTGATATATATCGTGCATGAATGTACGAGGTGTGTGTGTGTGTGTGTGAGAGAGAGGTGTGTCTGTGAATGTGTGGTTGTCCTCTCTGCAGTACAAGTCCATTATAGAGTCAGAGTTTGCAGATAGGATTACTCTACTTTTAACAATAGGTGTTCCACCGCATCGTAGCCCAACTGGTTTAGCCAGTCTACCATATATTTTTTAATCTTATAATTAGTCATCTCATTTAAGTTTTTATTTTTGTTTATTTCATTATACAGGACTGGTGCTATATGGTTGAAGTGCCTCCACGCTAAGGCGCTTTTATAGCTAGGAACCGGACATTTAGCTCGTCTTTTTTTATTTACTGGTAAGTGGGGTACCGTAAGTGAGTGATACCTTTTGATACACTGGCTAACAAAGATTTTTCTAACCGATAATACATTACAGTCCTTGTATAAGTCAGTAGTCGGGTATCTGAATGGGAGAGATAAACTAACTTTAAGAAGAGCGCGTTGGGCACGTTCTGCCTGAAGTATGTGCGTTTTGCCGCACTGCCCCAAGAACAAATACAATACCCTATTATACACTCACCGAGAGCTTTATAAGTGTCAATCAATAGCTTTTTGTCAGCCACTAAACGAAGTTGTTTGAAAACGTGGATAAGTTTTCTTATTCGTTTGGAAACTGTTTGGATGTGCGGTCCCCACGTCATTCTTTCGTCAACAGTAACTCCCAGAT
The DNA here is from genome assembly GCA_017562165.1 of Ectropis grisescens. Lineage (NCBI taxonomy): Eukaryota > Metazoa > Arthropoda > Insecta > Lepidoptera > Geometridae > Ectropis > Ectropis grisescens. The sequence continues at coordinate 21,452,317 of CM029787.1, read as the reverse complement.
ATTTCACGGATTCCTCGCGGTCAAGTGCACTACATTCGCAGTTTGCACAACTGATGTTGGTGGTGAAAATATTACATGGATGGGTGTGGGCACGTATCACAAAGTTTGCAAGAATTTTATTTCTACTTGTCTTTCGAAAGCACATATACTTTGTCTTTGCAGTGTTTAGTGTAAGTAGATTATTTTCTAGCCACGATGTGACACGCGCCACACCTTCCTCTGCCAACTGACGTACACCCGACCAGCTAGACTCATGAAATAGGAGGACGGTATCGTCTGCAAACATTATAATATCGGCATTCACATTTTTTACTTTGCATAACTCGTTAATGTACAAATCCGCATCAAGGATTGTTTTTATCTAATTTTTGCATCCCAATGTGCCACAGCGAAGCGTAGCAGCTAATTATAAATTCGAAACTTTGGATGTTTGAATATTTGAGGGATACAACGAGAACGTGAACGGGATTTTTTTTTAAATAAGGAGTGACGAGACGAGCATGACTTGTGCTAAGGCAAATGTCACTGATAATAAGCAACATGCCTGCCACATAACAGCACAGTGACACGCAGCTATTGGAACAAGAACAGTCCAAATAATTTACCTCGCACTGCACTGCGCTCGTCACCCAGAAATCTAATATGTTATACCTCTGAGCCTTGTAATTTATCTGGAAACATTGCCCTTCAAATCGGAACACCGTACGTCGGTGAGAACGCGGAGCGCTACTAGAATGAAATAGTAGTAGCTAATTTGTTCGAGGTTATTAAGAATGCTTGGAGGTTGGTTTGTGCAAATTTCTATCTTTCTTGTTCTCTTTCGTTTCTTTCTTTCTATATCCTCTAATATTTGTTACATTAGTTACAGTACTTTCCTCCTTTATCCTCTGTTATATTAGATACAGTAGAATCAGAATTTCCTGTCGATACTGTCTTAGTATCATGCTTGTACACTTACGTGTCTCTAGGAATAAAGTCTTTGATTTCGCACTTTGTCGTTTTTGTAGACCTTACCAGCATTACATTACATCCAACTGCATATCTGCATTGTAGCAATTACCCTACGTTTGCATGTAAAGTACCTGTAGCCTTCAGTTCGCTCTAGACGATCAAATCGGTCATCACAGTCTCTTTTGCTGAAGAAACGTGGTTGAAATCTCTTTATTTCGTGGGTAGGTGAACTTTGCTACTCTCTGCCAAATTTTGGGTTAGCATATAAGTTAAGTAATGCTCTACACTTACACAATCTTACTAACTTGCTCGTCTTATTAAATAAATCTTATTTTATAAAAAAATACAGATGGTATTTTTTTTTGTGTGGCTTTTAATAACAAAATATTATTATCTTATGCATAATAGCTTTTCCCGCGGTTTCGCACGCATTCAGTAAGTTTAATAAAGTAGATTATTTCTTTGGTAAACAATATAACTTTAGGCAGTCGTTCCTAATAGCCTTCAATGCTTGTTATATGCGTTTATATATAACGTTTATCCCTTTTCTCCTTCTATTAGAACGCTGAAATACATAACTCATTATTTTTCCATACTCAATTCATACGACATTTCATGAAAATGTATGTCCTAAGGATAAAAACCTTCATACGAAGCTCTATTTCAACCATTAAAACATTAGGAGTTAAATATTGCATAATCCTTTAATACGCCGACGTCATAAGAGAAATACATGAGAGCGAAATATTACATTTCTAGCATTATGCGGTGATCTAAGTCAAAGTCAAAGTTCTTTATTGATAAATGTACTATTTACACGTCAATGCACAATTTACACGTCAATCTTTACGTTTATCTATCATATAGTCTGATGTGTATTTAGTAAATTGGTCAAAATCAAAAGAAACAATACAATCCAAACATGTATCACATAATACTTCTATCTTATTTCTTATTATTTGATCATGGCGTTCTACAAAATTTCGTTACTCTGAATATTTTTGCTAAACTACAGAATAATAAACATTTAACTTCCCCCGGTACTTGTATCAACAACTTCTCTCAATACGAACCCATTTGGCTGTTCGTACCATTTTCGGTTTGAAACTGGTAACTTTAAGAATTGAGACCGTAAAATGGCGAACCAGTGAAGTGTGAAACTTGGTTTATGTCGTTTTGTGACTGGTCGAGTTCAATCGTAAAGGTTTAATCTCACTCGGACTATGTTTTTACTTATTTTTTAATAGTATGGAGTGACTAGCCGAGCAGAACAAGTAAATTTCTTTTTTAAATAAAAGTGACGAGACGAGAAAGAGGTGTGCCTGATGGTAAGCAACATGCCTGTCACATTATTATTCTTCGTCTGTATTTTGTAGCTATACAATACAATATGTTTAATAATGTTTTGTTTTTTTCTATTGTTTTTCATAAGTTTCTTTAAATTGTTGTTTTGTAATTGTTATGCCTGGTACCCACGACACAGGTTGCCCTAGTGTGAGTACCAGTGTACATTTGTTTAAATATCTTATTGTGTTTATGAATAAGTAGATATTAATCTGTTTTTTAAGTAATAGTGCTCTTGAACCTAATAAATTTCATTTCATTTCACATAACAGCACAGTGACACGCAGCTATTGGAACATAGGGTCCAAATCATTACCTAGTACTGCACTGCGCTCGTCACCCAGAGATCTAAGATGTTATATCTCTAAGCACTGTAATTTCTCTGGAAACATTGCCCTTCAAACCAGAACACAGTAATGTTGGCACATTACTGCTTGGCGGTAGAATAACTGGCAAAGGTGTGGTACTTCCCCAGACTCTGCTAAGAGTCCTACCACTTCAAAAGTGCCCGAGGGTAAGCAACATGCCAGCCCATATTGGCAAAGTAAAACGCTGCTGTTGAAACATGAAGAGACCAAATCATTACCTAACACCGCACTGCACTCATGACCCGGAGGTATAAGGTATTGTATCTCTTAGTTCAGTAATACAGTAATGTTTTGCATATTGCATGGCGATCGAATAACTGGCAAAGGTGTGGTCCCCAGGCGGATACTGCCAAGAGCCCTACCACTACAAAGAATCTACCAAAGAATTTAGCACAACACCGTCACAAATTGATAATTAGATAGATAGAAACACTTTATTGTTCACAACACAAAAACAAAAAAATAAATAAACAAAGAGATAAATTCTTAAATCTAGTGAAACAAATGGCGGCCTTATCGCTAAGAGCAATCTCTTCCAGGCAACCGGAGGAAGGAGATAAAATTTTAAAAAGCAAAAGACGGGGTAAGGGTCAATGTGCCGTAAGGTATAAAGTACACATACATATTAAGAAATATACATCCTAATACTTAAAATACTTATATTACAATTTGTAGTTTGAAATTGCTGTTTATTCTAGCAATAATAATATTTTTTTTAGTCTTTTCTCTTTCGTTGCAAGGAAAAAGTCTATTTATGGTATTATTATGTTCATTTTCCTACAAGTGCAACATTATTTTGTTTCAGTATCGTTATAATTAAAAAAAATTTGGTTGCCTGTAAAGTCGGTATACGGGCGAAAGTTTTACGTGACAACGACTTTGAGTGGTAAAATAATTTTACGGAAGGGACGCGTGCCTTTCACTTTTTATGTCTGTCTCTCTCGCTCTTAGGCGGGCTAACCATGCCCGAGTGGAAGGGACGCGTGCCTCTCACTCGCTCTCGTTGTGAGCGCATAACGTGAGCGGAGCGTAACGCAGTTTCTTGAAGTGTCACCCGGCAAACCAATTTATAAGACGTTGTCACGTCAATATGTAAACACCTAAAACTAAGCAAAGAAATCAAGAACTGAATAGTAGGTAATAGTTATTATGTATTTATTACATGATTTATTATAATCCCATTGCAGAGGAACCGAAGATTTGTTTCACTAATATGAGCTATCTACTTTGTGTTCCCATTGCGGAGACTCAAAGGCTTCTCTCAAAAGGAATGATACAAGACACTAGCCCACCACACTGGCCATAAGGGGTTGTTGGGTGAGACATATCATCAAAAGATATTTCTTGGACCGTTCCAGTATCCTCATGATGCTTTCTTCTCACAGAAGTGTTCAATGCAAAAAAGAGTCAAATACAAGGGCTTCCAGTGGGTATTAACCTGAAAAGGCCTCGGTTCAACGGTTTAAACTTTGCCATGAAACGTACTGAAATAACGGAAATAGGTTTATTGGCAGAAAAGGGAAATGTACTTATTTGATAACAAAGGGTAAAGCCGTGTATCGAGGTCAAATTTAGGTTAATTGAAAGGTAGAATACTGATACGCAAGAATGTTGCACCCGTGTGATATTATGAACTAAGCATTTTAATGCGGAGGGTATTGTGTTCATTTAAAAGGTAGCTGTACTGTTTTGGGTCGCTTTTTGTTAAATTTATGGATAATTATTAATATTCAACAATATACTATTATTATTTAGAACACAGTGTGTCTCAATGTTGAGCAAAGGGCTGTTCCGTTTTTGTCTATGTTGAGTCATAATAATAGTCAAGTCCTTTTTCAAACTGTTCGTTTGAACGTACTATGACATAGTACAACTTCTCACGACATGACAACTTTTTTTTTTTAAACTTTTTTAGGTTTACACTTGACCGCCATCTCGCCTGATGTTAAGCGATGATGCGGTCTACGATGGAGCGTGTTTGCCTAGAAGAAACCGATTCACTCTCGATTTGAAGACACAAAGATTGTAACTATCGGGAAAACCCTCTCAGGCAACGTATTCCACAGCCTTGACGTTGTTATCACAAAAGTAGAATCAGATCTCTTCGTTCGTGTCTTTGGAACATCAACCATGAAACGGTGTCGCTTTTTCGAGCTACGAGCATTCCGATAGAAATAAGGGCAAGGTGGTATTAGATCGTGCAAATCAGTCGCACACTCTCCGAAGAGTATCCGATAAAAACCCAATAAGCTAGCAATTTTCCGGCGATGTTCGAGACTTTGCAGTCTTTTTCGCACGAGGATGTCATTGCACATGAGCCTTTTGGTACGTCTCTCAATCGATTACGGTTACTAACGTTGTAATCACACATTTTAAATAAATACACGGGTAACTCACGTTTGATGTGGTCTAGTCCGACTCATGTTTCGATCGGGTCCGGCGATCGTTTTCAAGGAGAGTGCGCGCTCATGTTCGTAGCTCGTTTAGCACTGGACTGACTATATAAAACGTGTTGTTTATTTATTAAAATTTTCTTGCACATCTAACCAGTTTTATGCGGTCGGTTAGCTTTACGCTCAATACACTGCGTTCTATAGCTAGTTGGCTTAGCGTTAAGCGACGATGTGGCTCAAGATGGTTTCAGGTTTTTCTAGAAGTTGCGTAATAATTCTAACCCTTGAAAACACCAAAGTTGAACGTCATAAAAACAATGAAGGTGGCAAGGTGTTCCAAATCCTGCCAATTAAAAAATGATAGCTAATTTGACAGTTTTGTCGCCTCTGTCATTTCTTATTGTTGCATGCACCAACTCATTTTTTTGCGATCTCGAAGTTATCTTAAAGTATAACTTCTGCATAATGTGTAAAACGCGCTGATTTTGGGTAGGTAATGGCGAAATAGGATAACAAGAATAAAAAGAAAGGTTTAGTGACTAGCATCAAAGTATTTTTTTTTATCGATTATAGGTTTGCATTAAACCGTCCTTTAATATACTTTACCTCACTTCACATTGAACCATCCTCTCACCTGTTGTTAGGCGATGATATTGTTTCCAATAGAGCATGTCTTCCTAGGAGAAGCTGCTTCACTTTCAACATGAAAACGCCTAGATTGCAACAGGAGATACCTACTAATAGTAATTCTACCCTCTGATATCCGTAGGCGTCCATAGACCGCAGATCAAAAGTTATTTTTTCAACTAAGGTGAAGTTTGCTGAAGCAAAATCAACGGCGGTCTGTTAAAAGTTGACGTCACGTCCTTCTCCTTTCTCTCTCTCTCTATCTCTGTGTATGCGTTCTTAGTGTGTGTTTGTATGTAGCATCATATCTTCCGGACGGATGAACCGGTTATAATTTTATTTTAAAGATGTTCTAATCGGTAGAGTGATTAACTATGTTTCACGAAAAATTCAAAAATTCAAGATGGCGGGTGCCACAAAATAGCGGATTGCATATTTTTATTCCTTAATATGACGGTTTTACATAAAAATAAAACCGATATTATGTGCCGAGAACGGAAAACATACAGCATTATATGAAGAAGCAGTATGTATACTTATCTTATTTATCTGTGGTCGACGTCTATACCATAGACAATTAGCTTCATCTTGACGCCACCAGAGGGCGCCGCAAGCGCGCCACCAGCAAGGGCACCCGGCGCGGTGCGATCTTTGGGATTCATAGTCTTCACCAGAAAGCCCTTTCTAGAATGCTGTATGTTTTCCGTTCTCGGCACATAATATCGGTTTTATTTTTATGTAAAACCGTCATATTGATGTGCCTCAGGAAAACATACAGCATTATATGAAGACGTGTTTGTTATCTGCTGGTGTAAGTATGTCCAAAATTTAACAACGCTATGATGACTGAAACATTTGAATACTTATTAAAATAAAGTGTTCAATAACATTTTGTAATTAGCTAAATTAACAAAGCTAATTTGTGTGTGATGTAAACTTTGAAGAACATGATTAACCATTTATGTTAATTTCGCAGTAAATTAACCTAACATGCTTAATGTGTTAAGATATTTCCATATTTTGCTTAATAATGTCATCAATCGATTGGGTATTTGATCATCCAAAGGCTACTGGTATATCTGGTCCACATCTCCTAGTTGTACGTTCATGGCACTGTCTCACTGGACTGGACATATCCAATTTTTAATAACAAGATGTTAAGCAACTGCTATAGATAAAATTTATTTGATTTGACTCGAAAGCTATTCTGTTTTTCTCAGATAGGAACTAGAAATATGTGATAAGACACAAATTATTCTCATTTTCCATGTTCATACTGCTATATAGCAATAATACCTATGTATATTTCGGTCTATAATATTTAAAAAGGGTTATTATTTAAAGAACCGTTCCAAACATATATGTTTTACACAGTTTTACATACTGTTCTTGGAGGAGTTGGAAAACAACCAATCTACATAAAGTAACTCTCTAAGACTTCAGGTAGCTGTAGAATTCAGACGATTATCGCTTTCGCAAAATTTTAAAATGTACATAATTATGAAGTTCCATTTAGTGTGTTGTCTGCAAATAGGCGACATAATATAAGTACATGTGTACTAATTCTGTTTTAAGTGATAAGCTGTTATTTGAAACTAGACTTATCCGTGTTTTAGCTGTCAGCAGTTCTTGAATTTTAAAATCAAATTATAATTATTTTGATCAGACTTAAGATATATTATAACATATTTAACGCATATAAGTCCTCGCTCGACCATCGTTTCGTCCGGTGCCGAGTGACAGTAAGGGTTGGCAATGATTCACACTGACCTAGCGTTATTTTATAAACTATTTTTCTGTGAGTTTCTCACTCAAATCTACCCTCATTTTCCCAAAAATCTAGGGTTTTATCAATACTCATGAAGATTTCCATGTAATGATACACTCTACAGCGACATTTACCTAGAATCTTTCTAGGTCACGCGTTATCCACCAGGCCGCACCAGCCCGGTGGACCATGGCTTTGCCGACTCCCAGTGATGGGAACGAGTCAGAAGGCTGGGCTGGTTTCGTATAAATATAATTTGTTTGTTGGCTAGTCGAGAGCCACTACCTTGTACGTCCTTGTTGTACAGTTCGAATGTGCTAATAATAACCAGGAAAGAATACTGGAATTTGGGTTCATCAGAGCTTGTCGAAAGCATTTATAGGCTTTGTTGACGACATTTTGCAATTATTTGTTGCAAATGGATCTTTTGAATCCGTTTATTTATAAAATATGGTGGTTTTAGTCGCTGTTTTAAATCTCATCCTCAAGCTTAAACTTAAGATACCGTTTACATAACGGTTCTGCTACAATTATTTCATGTTACTGTTCACCGTATCTACTTTCAATTTGGTTTTGGTGTTATCTCGAAATGATAAAGATCTTAAATCTTTTCCATTAATATTTAACCTTATTATTACTTATCAGATTTTATAAAATCGAAGAGCATACGGTTTCTCTCTTCAGAATAGAGACTATACGGCAAGCTGGGCACTCTTTCACAAACTAAATGTTAATCAACATTATCGCTCATTGGAATTGAAAACACAACTGCGTAAGACGCGTGTTTTTAAATTATCATGTGTTTTAGGAGTATAAACATCATCAGGGAATGTCAGAAGAATGCAAACGATTCGTGGTCATAGATTCCTTCGTTGTTGTGATAGAGTATTAGTCGTTAAGTAATTATTCGTAGTTGGTATTGCTCATGGTGCTTTGTGTATTGAAACATAATGAGAAGTGGCTCGGCGCCACCACACCATCGCAGTAGGTACTACAAACATCCTTTTGTTAAATCATGTAAGTACAAGTCATACTTGACGAAGCTGTTACTGGTTAAATCTGAGATGGCGGATATTAAAGTCTGCCGTATGGTACCAGAAACAGTAAAATTTAAGCCACCCTTCAATTCCAATTTAAGCAAATCAAATCTAACTTTTGCGTCAGATGTAGGTAGATTCATGTACTTTTCTATAAACGCTGTTCTGTTATGTGTAGATATATGTGCGCCATAGTTGACCTGCTCTTATTTTCTGTCAACCTTCCAGATACATAATGTGAATATACATAGATACCTGCTTTCTCGATCATAGTTTTGAGGCATTTCCAGTGTCTCGCGGCTTCCGCAACCTAGAGACGTAACTTGGAACACTGCACCAGAAGGAAGTCGTTCAGTAAAGACTGACACGACCCTTCGAACGCAAGGTCTCCGCGACCAAACGTGTGTTAGTAGTAAGATATGGTGCGGGGACCAGGTCCAAAACAAGTATTGGTCAAATATATTGGACATGAGTATGTTCCAAGTGTCTCATGGCTTCCGCAGCCAAGAAACTTAACTTGGTACTGCACCAGAAGGAAGTCGTTCAGTATAGACTGACACGACCCTTCGAACGCAAGGTCTCCGCGACCAAGCGTGTGTTAGTGGTAAGATATGGTGCTGGGACCTGGTCAAATGTGAGGTATCAATTGTTCCAAATGATGTCTCGCGGTTTCCGAAATCTAGAGGCTTATTTAAATTTTTATTGCACAAGAAGGAGGTCGTCTTGTAAGATTAGTGCGAAGTGCGACTCTTCGTACACAAGGTTTCCGCGACCAAGCATGTTATGAAAAATGTGGTGCTAAGGAGAGATCAAAATTTAAATATGTATACGTATTAAAATAAAACATGCCATAAAACATTTGATAATACAATAGAACATCTACTTGAATGATATATTTCTTATAAATATCTCTGAAATTGGCGACTTGCTTCTCTTCCGCAGAGAAGGTTTGTTTTATAACAGGGACTCCTCCCCCTGAATCGATAGTTATCGATGTGATGAGTTGGATGTAGCTTTGAATTTTAAATCTATTGATATGGGTTTATGTGAAATTTTATTCTCCCAAATAGTTATATTGGCACCCAGAGCTCGTCATTGCATATGAAATACTTATTTTTTTTTTATATTTTTTTTTGTAGGTATGTAAGAATTTTAAAATGCAATACATTCACGATCGTATTGTATAAAAGATCCAAACTTAGAATATCCTTACATAAATAAATGGTTATGCATGTATGTTTGCAAATTTGTCCACGTTGTAGCGGCTTACTTTATTCGATAGTGCAACTAAATTAAGTGATGGTGTAATTACAATAGTGCAACTGAACTAAGTTTCGTCAAATCTTAGTTAATAATGCGTATAATTATGATATATTCATTTCAACCCCATCGGCACGTCTATGTATTTGTATACGTCTGAACTAGTTCGGTGGACACCGAAGGGTATAAAATTAATTTCGTTTATACCTGTTTTTGATGTTTTAATTAATTTCATAGAATATTATTCAATGTTGATTCCGATTCTGAACAGCCATTTTTCCCTTCTTTTTTGAAAAGTGGGATTAGATGTTGCCATAATTATATGTAATATTGAGATACTCTTAATAAGTTTAGCTTCCCAGATGTTACTAAGCAGTAACTTATTGGTTACACACCTTATCAAAGTGTATTAGTATTAGTAGGTAGTTGAGACAAGGTTCAAACAATAAATAATTTAAACAAGCCAGTTAAAAACTGGGAGATGCACCTGAAACCCTTAGTTTTTCTTTTAGCGGACACGCTGCCAAGCGGGTAGGTACATGCTGTAGATTTACTTAGCAATTTAACGTTAGCTGGTCTAATAATTTACATAATAGCCTTCAAAACCTTTTTACGTGTGTCTACCCGCATGTCCAAAGAGTATCGGTCACATACTATGTTGGTACAAGTGTGTTCCAGCTATCACACGGTTTCCGCAACCTAGAAACGTAATTTGGAACTGCACCAGAAGGAAGTCGTTCAGTAAAGACTGACACGACCCTTCGAACGCAAGGTCTCCGCGACCAGGCGTAAATGATCGAAATGTTTTCGATATATTGGTCAAAACCATACATTAGAGATTAGGCAAAACTCGCACTAGTGAGCCAGCTGCTCACTTTTGATAAAATGCATATAAATGAATGAAGACTGACCTGCATGTATAAGACCTTGATTCTGGAATCGGTCGATCTCACCTTTACCACGCAGAGGATTTACCATTTTTCTTCGATGGATGAATTATCCGCTTCACTCACGGGTACTTCGAAAATCTCAATCCGTTGAGATTTCAATAAAATTTCGTGTAATATATAAACACATATAAAATATTTTTCGATAGTTATTAATTAGTGATAATTGAATATTTTTTTTTTCTATAATTTCGACCACTCGTGGCGAAAGTATACAACGCTATGAATCCCAAAGATCGCACCGCGCCGGGTGCCCTTGCTGGTGGCGCGCTTGCGGCGCCCTCTGGTGGCGTCAAGATGAAGCTAATTGTCTATGGTATAGACGTCGACCACAGATAAATAAGATAAGTATACATACTGCTTCTTCATATAATGCTGTATGTTTTCCTGAGGCACATCAATATGGGTTTCAAATGAAACTGTTTCTCTCGTACACCATTATGGCAAATTTCAAATCCAAGATAAACGTACCCACAAAATGTTGGGATTTAAAAAATGATTGCTATTATGTACCCACTATTTAATCCCTAAAAAACAAATTTTGCCTAATTTAAGGCCAAATTTTGTCTAATTTAAGGTCGATAGTACTCGTATGTACAAAAAATGGCATTCAATAAAAATAAATCGTTTGTTTGAAAAACGTACTAGTTACGAAACTGCGTACCTGCAAATTCTCGTTATCTTGTGAGAGATCTCGAAAAACTTGAGCGACTGCAATGCTACATCATATTTTGAGCAACGTAGCGCTGTTTGTATTTTCATTACTTTTTTCAGTATTGACACTTTTTTTTACTTTGAATAATACTTAATATGTGAAACCTAACAAAATAAACTGTACTCCATGTATGATCTGGAAGAGATCGCTGGAAAGATCTCTTTTAGCGGTAAGGTCGCCATTTGTTTCACTAGCTTTACGGAATATGTCAATTTGTATATTGTGTAGTGGAAAGAGTTTATACTCTTTATTGTCATAATAATATGATATAATATAATATGTTATCTATAATATAATATGTTATCGGAGCAATTATTGTGTTGTACAATAATGTTATATCTTTGATGAATAAAAAGTAAGAGTGAACCAGTATGCACTAACCTAATGATAACTTAACTGCCTAACCTTTTTTGAAATGATGATGATGATGAAGTAGTAATGTTGGAAGTATCTAACAAATTTATCGACCACATGTCAAGATTGTTTGTGTGTCAGCAGCCGTAATTACTAATCTGGACATCTAACAAATTAGAATGATTATTTTTCAGGGTGATTCGGAGATAATACATTTTTAAGACTGTAGAATAAATTGCTATAAATAAAGTATTAGTACCTTAACTGGATCGTCATAGTTCGTGGTTAAGTAGAAACATTTATCGAAAAAAAGGTTTTAAATAAATATTGGCGGAAAATTCATACACAACACCATCTGACCCCAAACTAAGCAAAACTGTACTATGAAAGTCAGATAGCTGATAAAATATATCAACAATTCTAATGTCACAACGTTTAAGTAAATTTTTGACGCTATCGCCGTGTAGGTATGACTAAACTTTTATAAATGGAAGAAGCGTGCGTCGGACACCTTGCGGGATGACGGAGATGGGCCATAACTCAACAACCCATTTGTTGAGGTTACTAGATTTATTCTTTGTAAGATAATGTCCTTTCATAGGGAGGCTTGCGATAATACGGAGATGGGAGATTTGGCGGATGTAGGCCGCAAGGTGGAGTTGGGGAAAAAAAGTTATTTATTATCGTAAAAGCTATGGTAGAGTAGTGGTGCTACTGTACAGTAGCTGGCTTCTTTGGGTATAATTAATTATAGCTCAGTAGTAAATGAGCCAGTGACTTTACTTGATGGCATTATTAGATCAGATGGGGCAAATCTTAATTGAATATGATTAATTATGGAGTAAATGATATTAATTAGGTAAACGGATAACTCATGTGTAATGTGGTTGGTCACTCCGATTCGAGTTTCGGCCGCGTTACGCACGCGTGCTCGCTCCTTTAAAAAAAACCGCAGGATGCGGCCGAAACTCGAGTCGGATTGTCCGAACATATTACACGTAAGTTACCCGTTTACCTAATGAATATGTGTAACAACAACTTTAATTTTGAGAGTTAATTATACTTTATGCCAAGATGTACTCACTAACTTCAAACACAGAACGAAAAAAAAACAGTGTCTGTAATTGTACCGTATACCGGGATCTTGATCTACGGAGATTCGTGTTTATCGATCATAATCGTATCGTTTTTGATTACTAAAATATTAATTATGATTGTTTTACATCAAAATGAATCATGTAATTTAAAATTTTAGCAAATTTAATTAAAGAAGCGTCTTATGTAATTTTTTGATGGAAAACTTAGAACAATTTTTCCGTTTTTCTTTTTTTGTAACCTACTGAACTTTACTAATACTAAATCTAAATCAACAAAAACATTTACATAATCAAATTATACAAATCTGTTACTCCGTTGAACCAAACAAAATTCCTAGTTGCTTTTATATTTCACGAGAACGCCACATAAATTCCCCCAGCAGGTGAATTCATAAGTTATGCTGAGTGGATAATAACGCGCGATACACGAGCCTACATGAAATAGTCGGCAGTGGTTGCAAACTACGTGTAATGCACCTGTAACGTGTAATAATTGCGTTGTTTGCATATATCTACATGTTTGCAACTACAGTTCAGTGGAATATAACACATTTTTTTTATTCCATAATACAAGTTTTGTTTAGTTTGGGGCTTGTTTGTATTGTTGTAAGGAATGCCATTTTAAGATTTATTTAATAGTATACACGAGTTTTAAGAACGTTACATTTAAAAGAATTGGCGAATATCTTCAATATAACGAGTAATGTTTGAACTTTTTTTTCTCTTTTCATCGTTATTAAGCCGTTTGTACTTGACGCCATTTTCATCTTGACTCTGACTCTTATTTCTGAACTGAACCACAACGCCAGACATAAATATCCGTGTACATTTTTTTCAATCACAACTCCTTTTTAACACGCTTTTATTAGGTACCTTCACTTATAACTAACTTTGTATGTATGAAAATTTTGGCATCTTAATTTAACACACTTTCCGGTCTTTGATCAGGGTGAAAATTTGCACACGCTCTGAGTTCTGATAACAATACATGACTAGCTAAGAAACGTCATTACAAATCCCAAATGGCGGCCTCCCAAAGATGGCGGACTGGCTGTATATAATCCACTCCCATGATATGGGTATCAAATGAAAGGGTTTGCTGTCAGAAATACGATAAAAATAGTCACGTGATCTAAATCCAATATGGTGGAGGTCCAAGATGGCGGACAGGCCATATGAAATTCATCTTCATGATATGGGTATCAAATGAAATGGTTTGCTGTCAGAAATACGAGTAAAATAGTCACGTGAGTTAAGTCCAATATGGCGAACATCCAAGATGGAGGATTGAGTATTTGAAATGCACCCCCATGATATGGGTATCAAATGTAAGGGTTTGCTGAATGGGATACTTATGTAATTTTAGTGCGTGCTAAAAGCGTTTTAAACTATTAGATTTATTGTTACATACCCTTTAAGTTTATACGAAACTAGCTGTACGTTGTTACGCCACCTGCCGCAAATTGTTCGTACCAACTCTGAAACTTTCTTTGGCTGAAGCATAACGATGTGGCTAAAGATCGTCACATGATCAAATATAAAGCTTATAATTCCATAAAGAATACGTGTGCTACCAATCATTATTTATAAATGTAGATTTTTTTTGTATTAGTATATAGTATACATAGAGTGACGAGACGAGCAGGACATGTACTTGATGGTAAGCAACATGGGTGTCACATAACAACACAGTGACATCCAGCTATTGGAACATGAAGAGTCCAAATTATTGCCTAGCACTTCGTTCATCACCCACAGATATCAGATGTTTTATTTCTATGCCCTATAATTTCACTGAAACATTGCCTTTCAAATCGGAACACAGTAATGTTTGCACATTACTGCTTGGCGTTAGAATAACTGGCAAAGGTGTGGTACTTCCCCAGATGGACTCTGCAAAGAGTTATCTCTTATCAATTATCTTCAAATTCAAATACACCAATTCGTTGTTCATAAAATCAATAAATTCAAAGCAAAGCTGACATTACACTCGAGATTGTCTGCAGTATCAATGAATAGAGAACAGCTTGTCTCCTCAGAATTTTAAATCGGTACATCGGTGAACGAGTTAAGTGGTGTCTGGGATGACGTCTGCGAGCTGAGGGCGGGAAATGTAGGAGGAAACGAAAATATGGTTTGATGTTAAGGAAAATACCAGCTTTACGAGTGCAACTTTAAAAGAACAAAAAATATGTTTTTTAACAGGCAGCATCTTTATTAACAAAAGTAAATTTGAATTATACAATGATATAATAGTCAGCTGATAAATATTGGTGGACAATCCACACACACCACCATCTGACCCCAAACTAAGCAAAGCTTGTAATATGGCGGCCAGATAGCTGATATAATACTTACATAGTTGTAAATACATACTTGTTATACATAGAAACATCCAGACACAGTGCAAATATTTGAATTCATCACACAAATATTTGCACTGGTTGGGAATCGAACCCACGCCCCTCGGCTTCGCAGGCAGAGTTACTACCCACTAAGTCACGAGGCCAGTCATCAGATAAAGTCATCTTCTAGTTCATTAAAAGTTTAGAGATACTCAACATGATCAAGCCTACTGCCAGTCAGCGTGCCCAGCGTGCTGGCTCCATTACGACGCTTGTTTTGCTTTGGGCCAAATAAAGGCCAGCATTTTGGTCACGCGTTGCGTCGACCTAGCGCTCAAAATGATTTTTGAAAATGAGATCAGTTCCCGGTCCCCACGGGCCCACTGTCTCAACACCGTTTTCAATTTTAAGAATGGAAAAAGGTTTTCTCAACAGGCAGCTTCTTTATCAACAAAAGTAAATTACAATGAGAACTACACTACATACATAACTACTTATACGAAGCAGAATCCAACTAATTATTCATAGCCCTATGATATTTTTAATGGATACAAAATGTAAATGCAAAAATCTTTATTGCTGTTTACAGGTAAGATAAGGTGATATAAAATATTTTAAAAGTTGACCCATACAAACTGGCCTCTTTTTCTAGAGGCATGCAATATGTCTGGCAACACAGCTTCTATTGATCGGAATTTATACTATGATAATAATAGTTAGCTGATATAGTATTTTTCTAGTTCAATGAAAGTTTAAAGATACTCACGATGATCAATCCTACTGCCAGTCAAAAGCGTGCCCAGAATGCTGGCTGCATTACCACGCTGGCAATGCTTTGGGCCAAATAAATAGCGTTGCGTCGAGCTAGCGCTCAAAATGATTTTTGAAAATGAGATCATTTCCCGGTCCCAACGTGCCCACTGTCTAAACACTGTTTTAACTACAGTTTTGTGAGTAGAGTCACTAACAACTAAGCCACATCAGTCTGTCTATCACGATTTTTTAGATTTAGTAAATGTGTTTTATTTTACCCAGTACCAAAAAAGCCCTGAATTCACAATTACTATTACGTGTATAAAGCTGAAGAGGTGTTTTGTTTAAACGTGCGATTCTCAGGAACTGCAGGACCGATTTAAAAAATACTTTCACCGTTCGTTGGATATGTTAGTGATCCCTGAGTGCTATATTTTACTATGTACCGAATTACTATGTACTATGTTAAGTGAAATTGAGGCGGACCGCAAGTTCACAAATTTAAATTGATTTACAATTTTGTTAAGTGCGAAGATTTTTAAAGTGATAATTTCTTTAACCGCTTTGAACAATTTTGGGGGAAGAAGATATTTGGAAGATGTAAGTTATTCCTGTGGTTTTGTCTCATCGACATGATAAAATGTAGCAACGTATTCGTAGTATCGGAACCACGGCAACGCAGTGGATTGGAACGAGCGCGTTGGATAGGTGAAATTTTGTACGTCACCGACATTTATTAGAAGTACATCTATAGTTAAACAAGTGACATATTGACAAACAATAGCTATTTAAAACTAAAATTTTACCAAAATTTTCATTCATTTTAGTCTACCAATAGATCCTTTGACTGCCATAGTTTTGCAGCTTTATAAAAACTAAACCTTTACATATTAGCAAGTTATTTCATGGAATTTTATATAAAATATATTACATTAAAAACTGGACGTCCATTACGGGAGGGATGATCAAGTGAGCCCCGTTTCGTGCCGGATTACTTACCCGTTTCAAAATACGGTTCCTTATTAAACTGCGGTATAAACAAGAACATTTTCATTTAGGATCTAAACAAATGTTTGAAGCTTAGTGCTAGTCGTCAGGGTTTATGCGTTAATGTTTTTTTTTTGCAAATAAGTTTACGTTTGACGTGATACGTGATTTGACCTGCCAGTTGAAAGTAATTCAACCTAATACCTATTTTTCTGAAATTATCAATGTTATGTAATGTATAAGATTGCCGGATAAACAAACTCACATATGAAATCGTTTTCAGTAAGTTGTGAAATCGTCTGAAAAATCAAATCTGACTGGCAGTATCTTGATAAGAACGTTAAATAATTTTCAGTTTTACGTATATGACACATTGCCCTTCAAAGTGATGCTTTATAATGTTTGTAAATTAAAAGAAATAGATAAAGTATAAGCACATTGAAATTAAACAAAGCTTCAGCTTTATATAAATTACACAATGACCTTTAAAGCGGAACAGAATAATGTTTGCACATTCCTTGATAGCAGAGTAACCAGCACTGATGTTAAGCGACGATGTGGTCTATGATGTAATGTGCTTACCTTGAAGAAACCCATTCACTCTCAATTTGGAGACACCAAGCTTGTAACCATCGGGGAAAAAACATTCAGGCAACGCATTCCACAGCTATCACAAAAATAGAATCAAACCTCTTCGTTCGAATCGTTGCAACGTCAACCATAAAACAATGTAACCACTATGTACTGATATAGTACTCGTAATCTAACGGGAACCTTTACCAAAAATACCACAAAATAACAATCTCAGCCACAATCATTAAAATTGTACATAATCTACTCAACCCACGTCCCACTTTTCTGTCCTATAGCGGGTAATTGACAAATTCGGTCGTTCCGTGACGTCATCTTCGGAACTAACGACGTCATCCCGTGTTGTTACTCGGCCCTAATGGACGAGAGCGCGATGCGATGTCGATTTACCCCGATTTACCCGCTTACAATAGCGTTGCCACTTGAGAATAGTCATTTGACGCACGCCACCGCAACTGGGGAAATTGCGTCTACATTTTATAGACATTCTTATTTAAAGATTTAACCGACTTCGAAAAAGGAATTTCTTTTTTAGATATTCTTATCCACCAACTCCAAAAAAAGCTAGTTTCTCAATTCGGTTTTTGTCGACGTTCTCAATCCAAAGATGTGCCCCCCAAACTTCAAAGCGCACGGAATTTATGAATTTATAATTTATGAAATTATGTTATCTTTGGGAAGAGTGAGCTCACTTTTTCCATTCTAGTCGGTAGCAGGAAACGATGAACGCCGGACGTTTTTATCTATCACAATTTTTTTCAAGCGACCAAAATAAGTAGAAACACAGCATACAACCGCCGATTTGCGAGCGCTAACGATTCTGGGGGTCCAGCAGATTGGTGATGTGTTAACTATTTACACTATACACGCAGTTTATTACCAATTTCAAGGTGCTCAGGACGTATTAAGTGGTTTATATCGATGGTTTTTGTACGTACGTTATGTGATAGCTCCGCCAAATTAATTTTGATGATGATTTCTTTTTTATTTTGTTGATTGAAGCTTCAGAGGTGACCCAATTTTTTGAGTAAAATTTTATTTAAATCGGTTTTGTGGTTTTTGAAATACAAAAATAAATCGATGACGTATTCGTACTTTACCGCTATTTAATATAAATAATTTACTTTCAATCGAGTGTCTGAGTCTAATTTTTAAATTGAAGTTTGTTAATTTTTCGGAAAAAATAATTATTTAGTATACGTAGAAAAGATAGTTTGTTATATTATAACAAACTAATTCCACTACTCGTAATTAAGCTCGAATTACCAAAATTAAATCTAAAAATCGCGCGTCCGTATACATGGAAAAAAACTCTATCCTATGGGCACAAAGATGGAATTCGGTCACTGTTGTCCGGTTACTCTGTGACATTTTTAGTGATTGAGGAAAACGTTCCAGAACGTAAAGTTTGCGGTAAAGCTATCGAGGATAAGAACTTTAAATAAAGTTCGGGAAAAATCAGGGCGGCCGTGTTTTGACCTCACTAAAATGAACGAAAATGCTACCTTGTCGTCTATTCCGTGCTTTTTAACCAACTTCAATAAAGGAGGACATTTTCAAAATGGTTGTATGTTTTTTTCGTATGTACTCGTACCTATGTTACGCGACAGCGTTCCCAATTTTAAATCGATGATGGTAGTCGTTGTTTTATTCAGTAGAGATGGTTAAGAGTAGTAGTAAGAGATACAGTTAAGAGATGTATCATAAATATAAAGTTTATCGAAATCCGTAGGTCATATTTCAAACACCATCGTGTTTGAAATAGGACCAAAAAACTAAATTTGGCTTTCATGTATTTCATTGACCTATTGATAGATTATTATGAAATTTTCTAAATCTACGAGTATATTAATAAATTCATCAAGGGGTACGGTAGACTTGATCGAAACCTTATATGAATAACAAAATCTAAAAAATATTGATTTTGAGTCGACAACGTATGTCCACAAAATTCGGATTAGGACAATTTCGTTAAATTCTAATGGCAGTGAAAAACAAACCGCTGTTGCCATCTTTTGTGTGAAGCACGTTTCGTTCCATCAATTGCGTGCGTCCGTAAAAAAGTATCCATCACAAAAAACTGAGACTTATGTGACTACGTAATACGAAACGTCTTGCCGCCGGACTGGAATTTTATTAGTAAGTACTTAAGGCGGTTAGCTCGTTTTGGTACGGGGTGAACGTCACTGACATGCCATTGTAGTAGCGTAGCGGCGTAGTAAAATTGTAGCAAGCCCAGATATTTAATTTTTTTTTAAATAAAGAGTGACGAGACTATCAGGACATGTGCCTGATGGTAAGCAACATGCCTGACACATAACAGCACAGTGACATGCAGCTATTGGAACATGAAGAGTCCAAATCATTACCTAGCACTGCACTGCGCTCGTCACCCAGAGATCTAAGATCTTATATCTCTAAGCCCTGTAATTTCTCTGGAAACATTGCCCTTCAAACCGGAACACAGTAATGTTTGCACATTACTGCTTGGCGGTAGAATAACTGGCAAAGGTGTGGTACTTCCCCAGGCGGACTCTGCCAAGAGTCCTACCACTACAAAACTACACTATTTTCATTGCAGTTTCATGCATGTTTTCACGAATTATGTAACAAATTTAACAATGAAAATAGTGATATAGTAACAGTGTTTTGTTAACATCTAAGTTCAAATTTGACTCCCGTAATTGCAATGAACAAAATAAGAAAGAAAATAATTTTACACCTCGAAATATGTGAACAAACAACAACATTTGTGTGAACATGATGCCTAGAACTATATATATTGGAATATAGGCTTCGTGGCTTAGTTGGTACTTAGTCTGCCTGTGAAGCCGAGGGTCATGGGGAAACTAAGTCAGTGAGTAACTGATGATGTCACACTTCAGTTACACGTAGAGATGGGCCGAATACTCGGTTGATACTCGATATTCGGCGTTCTCGGCCCAATAACTCGGTTTGAAAGCCGAGTGTACTCGGTTTAACAAAAGCAATATTATATAATTAAACCGACAGTGTTTATCAAAAAGTATTATTACTAATTTAGGAAATCTTGGACAGTCTCAGTTAATAAAATAACTCAATAAATAAAATCAAAATCGAAGTTACGCTAATTAAAAAGTAGTAACCTGTTTGTACCAAGTTTGTACTTGTTTACGCCCGCGAAATGGGAATTCGATTGAACCGAGTAAAACTCGGTACTCGTTACTCGGCAAAAATGTTACTCGGCGCATCTCTAGTTACCCGTGACTTTATCAAAACGAATAACAACCACGTTAGTTTTCAAGCTAAAATAGTAATCGAATTTTTTAGAGAGTTAGTTTTAGCCTAAGTTTCAGTAATCGTAATCTTATTGACACAAGGTTTCCTAACGTGTATCTTTTAAACTAAAATACCTTTAGCCATTTTCCAAAAAGATAGCCTAAGCTCCCATTTGAGAACGCAGCTAGAAGCAAATCGACAGCTTTTTAAGTAACAACCTACAAAGCTCTCAAGTTAAAAGCTCCGACGTATCTTGCACCTGCCGTTCAGAGCTTTTCAGACTTCGCGATACCATAAGCGTCAAAAGTAATGCTCTTTTTATGTTTAAGAGATTTGAAAATAACTAAAACTAAAACATTGAATGCTTGTAGAATCTTTTTGTTGTACGCGTAGATACCGATATTTTCTAGGAATCCCTTATATGTTAATTCAGACTGTTATCTATTCTGGAAGAGGTTGTTCTAACTAATAAAGCCGTCAAAATGTCAATTAAATATCAAACTTGGAATGGTTTTTAAGTTTCTTTTGTAATCTTTATTTTCGTTGTGGCTTTTAATATGACAAATAACAAAACATTTATTGTGACAAAACTTGTCTAAAATTAATTTTTCGATAATGTATTATTATATTTATTGTCTATTTAGTTATCACAATTTTGCCACAACGTAAAAAAAGGCAATATGTTATTAGACGCAGGCTAGTTGGACACTCTCCGAAATATATCCAATAAAAATACCATAAATTAGGTATCATCTTGCGGTGACGCTCAAGATAAATAAGAAAAGGTGGTTTTAGATAATGCACGTCAGTTGCACACTTTCCGAAATCTATCCGACAAAAAACCCGATAAGCTAGCAATTTTGCGGTGTTGTTCAAGACACGTGATGACGTAGTACGACGTAGCTTTCTAACATGTTGCTGAAAATGTAGAAAGTGTCGCTCGTTTGTTTTTATGTGTTGTTTTGAATGCCGTTTGTGGAGATGTTACTGTAATTTTAGACGTCGTTATGTGAAACCTTCGGGTTTTAGGTATTGTAAAACATTTTTAGCGCGTTAGCGTGTTTTACTTTTAACGTTAGCAAATGTAACACAACGCACGCGTGATAGTTTTGAAGTTTTCAAATAAAACAGGAAAGTTGGGATCGTAAACGCTGTACTTAATTTTTTTACGGCGTTTGTGTGGATTTAAACTTATAGGCTACTTTGTACGTTGGTGTTTTTTTTGTAGAAATAGCCTTGAAACGAAATAACAATAATGGAAAAAACGTTGAGGGAACCAATTTCAATTAAGTCTGAAATGTTGGTAATTCATTTTAATTTGGCGTGTGGTATTTGTATGCATATCGTTGAATGTAATTATCAGGTATGTTTGGAGTATTATTTATGTATGCTTAATCCATGATTCACCAGGCAGTAGAAACCATATAGGCACCTTCATAAGAAAATTGCGTTACGTAGGTATCTACGTAAAAAATTGGCGAAACGCACTTAAATAAATAAATACTATGTACATGTAATCCAACTCAGTCCACAAATTAAACCAATCTTATATTGGTATTATTCGGCGTATTTGCCAAATAAATCAAATATGGCCAAGTAGTTTTACACTTAGCAATAAGTACATAATGGCAAATACGCAAATAGCTGCCACATTACCAATCAGCGTTAGAAGATGTGACGCTGTAGTATCGTAGTAGTGAGAGCGTCTAATTTCGCGCTCCTAAAAGTGGGTTCGAATCCCGCCTGGACCTCTGAGTACTTTTCCGTATACCAGCAAATAAGTGAAGGGAAACAACGAGAACCGATATTCTCCTAGAAAACATTCTCACGGGGACACACGTCATACGGCTATCCAAACTGGGTCAGCGTGGATTATAGCCTTGACTTCCGAGAGAAGGCCCCCACAAGCGAGAATACAAAATAGGCTACTTAAGCTAATATTATGTTCGAAGTTGAAATGTTTATAGTAAGCTAAAACATCTCACCTTCAAAAGCTTACCCAGCATGCTGGGTACGCTTCCGATTGGTAGTGGGCTTGAACATCTTGATTATCTGTAGACCTACAGTGGTCTATGAATAATTCAGGTGTGCTTAGTGTAAGTAGTTGGTTAGGTAGGTTTGTAGTGTAGTGTAGTTCTCATTGTATTTTAGTTTAATATTGGTTAGCATTTAACGACATTAAAACTGATAAGAATTGCCGATGATAATAATATTAATTTACTTGTTTTCCTTTCACCCTGATCAACATTAATCCATCATTAGTCTCATTTTGTCTTTAACTTTTTTAAGGGGCGTCAAATGAGAATACATTAAAGATTTCTAAAAAAATATAGCCAGGCTAAAATGTGTATCACAGTGGTCATTTTAACGAAGACTACACAACCAAGAAAATTTTACTTTGTTCTATGGACATCGTATAACAAAGGATTATTATCACTGAAGTAGGAAAACGTTTATCTATTACAATAAATTTAAAGAAGATTTCAACGAATTGAAAACCCCTACATTCTAAAAGTAGATTTAGCGTTCAGTCAGAAATCGGCTAACCTAGAATGCAGTTAAAAAAAAAAAGAACACGGATACATGTATAATAAGTATGTATTTAAAACTATATAAGTATTATATCAGCTATCTGGCCGCCATATCACAAGCTTTGCTTAGTTTGGGGTCAGATGGTGTTGTGTGTGAATTGTCCACCAAAACATCCCACACAACTTGAGACACTTTAGTGAAGAAACACAAAGTGCTCAATAACATTGAACGTTAAGAACAAATAACAGTACTGCATGTTTTGCATAAACTAAATAAACTACAGCGGTATAATTTAGCGAAAATCCAACTACCAAAAAAAACTGAAGGTTCGCTTAAGTTGGTAGCAATAGAATTCCACGCACGGCTCACGATTTTTGTATTAGTTCGAAACAGCTTCGATACTCTGTTAAACACTTTGGTACAGAAAAACAGCGCTTCTGAAAATTGAATCGAGAACAATTGTATATTATCTGTCTCTATGTACTTTTTTAATTGTATTGTTTTCACCATAATATAAAGTCGTAAAAAGCTTAATATTACCTAAACTTGTAATGGAACGATTTTTTACAGATTCCACGCTTTGCCAGTTTTTGCAAACGTTTCGTTTTGAAACGTTATGTTTCCAGAAAGCTAACAGTTCGTAAAAATAAACCATCTTATATATCTGGGTAACAAGCACAGTGCAGTCCTAGTTTGTAACTGCTCCACCTATGACAAATTTTTATAGTCTAAGATCCCGCTATACAACGACCTTCACCGAGCTGTTTATTGGATGAAAAGTGTTTTATATGTAATTTAATTTGCCAACAAATATATTGCAAATGGGTTTCCTAAAAAAATTCAGTCCCGAATATGATTACATATTAAATTGCATATAAAACACTTTTCATCCCATAAACAGCTCGGTGAAGGTCGTTGTATAGTGGGATCTCCTACTATTAAATGATAGTGCTATTTAAAATACTTATATATTTATAAGTATTTTAAATATGGTTTTACTCTTCATGTTCCAATAGTATCGGGTAATCGGGCAAATATCCAATTCGTAAAGTCACTCTACAATGCAAAAAAAAACATGAATAAACGACAAAAAAGACTGGTACTGAAAATTGAATCTTAAGATTTGGACACAAAATATATGCTACAAAAACTAATTTAACTATTTTCGCCACAACGTAAGACCGTAAAAGTTCTACTACTAAAATGTTCTCCACTAATAGAAACTAGAGGTCCACCAAAGTTCGAAGCACCAGAATTCGACGCACGTCTCTGCCCCCTCTATTAGTTCGGTATAGAGTTGATACTCTGAGACACTTCAGTAATTTCTCCGTTGATTGGATGAGGCAGGAAGTTTCGATTTTAAATTGGGTTCGTGCTGGATGGAATGCATATGTGTGATCTAGAGTTTGATTTTTGGGCTGGTTGTCTTTTATCATTATGAAAAGTTGAATTAAGTCAAAGTCAAAGAATTATAAATAACCTTCTTGTTAACCGACTTCAAAAAAGGAGGTTTCTCAATTCGACCGCATGTATGTTTTCTTTTTTTTTATGTGTGTTCGCGGATTTCGGTTGAAAGTCGGTTCTTTTTGACGTGACAACGTCTTATAAATTGGTTTGCCGGGTGACACTTCAAGAAACTGCGTTACGCTCCGCTCACGTTATGCGCTCACAACGAGAGCGAGTGAGAGGCACGCGTCCTTTCCACTCGAGCATGGTTAGCCCGCCTAAGAGCGAGAGAGACAGACATAAAAAGTGAAAGACACGCGTCCCTTCCGTAAAATTATTTTACCACTCAAAGTCGTTGTCACGTAAAACTTTCGCCCGTATACCGACTTTACAGGCAACCAATTTTTTGTTAAAATTATCATGTAGTCTTTAAATAATTTATTTTCCCGGAAAAAATAAAACCACTTTCAATCTAAAATGAAATTCAATCCAATTTCACAAGAAACTATCAGTACGTCTTCCAAATAAATGAAATGAAATGAAACGTTTATTGTGCCAAAATAAAACAAATGATAAAATAAAAACATGAAAAAAGATATGCGACAAAATATAATAGGTGGTACGGATTTAGTAGGTACAGTGTGTTAGTGTGCACTGGACCCCACACTAGGGTGACCTGTGTTGTGGGGAGTCCATGCTGTTTCTATTACATTTATTTGACCTAGTGTTCAAGAAAATATAAGTAGGCAAATTTAGTTTTTCGTTCACATTTCAAAACCATCACACCGATTTCGCTAAAAATTCTAAATAAATGGGACCACCTTTAAGAAGAGATGAGATCTATCAAACACAAGATCACCAACAAATTCAAAATTAGCGAAGCTATTGCGTAATATACAAAAATATGCATTCAAATTCAGACCCTCCTTCTTTTTTTAATTCGGTTAAAACAGATACATTACACAACAACAAATAAGTTAATTACAAACGCTACGGGTACGATTTTGCTTTCAAAAGGAAAAATAATTTTAATTTATTCCCACCCATTCAAAAACCATTAAAAAATATTGACTTCCCCATACCGAATTTATAGACATTAAACCCTTCTCCCTGAATTTTACTCGCTTCCGATATGCATATAACAGCGTACATTTCATTAAATTTTTATTAAATCCGGTTAAGGGCGGTATCGAGTCAATAAAATGCGTACCTGACCACCCTTCTAAATACATTCAGTAATTTTATACCTTCGGTCCTTGCAATTAACCTAGACCCCTATTCTGGAGTTTTACGATATAATTCATTCTATAAAGTACCAATAAAGTAGTCATGGTACTTTATCCACATCACGACATTATTATTACACGCTTTCTTATATTATACATACCACTAGCGGCACCTCGCTGTTTTACACTTGTTTTTCTCGTTCTTGTTATTTTCCTGGGATGAAAAGGATCATATGTGTTATTCCAGATTATGATCTATCTGTGTTCCGAATTTCAACATGATCCGTTCAGAAGTTCCGACGTGATTGAGTAATAAACATCTAAACGTCTAGACTTTCGGATTTATAATATTAGTACGATAATATAATAGTATTGCCCCGTGGTTTTACCTGCGTAATTCCCGTTCTCGTAAAATTCCTGTTATAAAAAAAGCGTAGTTTAAATGCTGTTCCGATTGGTAATCGGTGTTCTAAATTTCAATCCGGTCCGTTTAGCTGTTTCAACGTGATTTACCAACAAACATACAAAATATTGAAACTTTCTCATTTATTTTATTGGGTTGGAAAGATATTACAGTATACCTACGTAACACTATTAAGGGAAAAGTTTTTCTTAGTAATGTTTGTACCTCTGTTTGTTCCCCACGTACCTCTGAACGACTGATTGGATTAATATAATAAAATATTTTTATTAAAATATTCAAACAATCTATTAACATTATTCGCTCCTAAAAATTGTTAAACAATGAGTAATAGCGCTTAAAATATGTTTCGCCACAAAAAAAAACAATTAAAATAATTTAAATTATCTCAAGATTGCTGTAAAAGGGCAATACCATTTATGCATTCGAAAATAATAAATGAATGGATAAATTAACAAAACTAACATAATCAACAAATCTAAACGAATCAAACATTGTGATAAATATATTGGAGTATAGAATTTACATTTTTATCTCTATTGAAGCAAATATTTGTCGAAAATATTTTATATCGCCACAAAAATATCTGGTACTACAGAATAGACCCCGCACACATCCGCTAAACGATCATTCAGCGAGTCATTTGATCTCTATCTCTCATATGCAATTAGAGAGAAACAAAACACACACCTGATACCACCAGCCTAAACTAGTAAATACCAGATAATCAAATAAACGCGTTTAATTTCAGCTTTATTGTCATAGCAGTAAAACCTACATTTGTAAATACGTTTGCGAAGGTTTGCAGTTGACCGCACTTTGCCAATAAAGGTTTTATTTGATTCGTTTTATTGCTTTCCCCATAGGAATATGATATGGAGTTTTACGAGTAGATGAATGGAAGATGAATAGACAAAAAGCTGAGTTGTGATTGGACGAAAATGATGAGGAATTGATTGGCTATTGGCTGTAGTTTTATGACTGTTGATAAGTTTTATCGGAGGAATGAGGTAATTTGATGTGAATTCTTTGTAAGCATTATTTTTGCTGACTTGCTCAATTTCGTGTTTCAAGGCTGTATTTGGAAAATTCGTATAATTGATGTTAGATTTGGATCAACATATTTTATTTCAATGGATTGGCTAAATAGTTTATACGAGTACATTATAGTGACTATTATAAGTCGCGTGTTTTATGAATAAATAATGTATGTAAATAAATGTTGATCGTTGTTATTAAACAACAACTATCTACATATTAAAATTTTTGCGTTTACCTTAATATAGATACTGAGTAATGTTGGAGTCTCTTTGTGCGACAGAATCCGTAATGAGGATTTTAGTAAAAGAACGAAAGTGGCCGACATAGCTCAAGCAAAGAGTGGGTAAGCAAGTTGAAGTGGCAATGGGCAGACCACATCGCTCACAGACCTGACACCGATGGGGAAGAAAGGTTCTCGAGTGGCGACCACGAACCGGAAGACGCAGTGTTGGGCGGCCTCCCACTAGATGAACAGATGACCTTACGAAGGTCGCTGGAAACCGCTGGTTGCAGGTCGCGCAGGACCGTTCGTTGTGGAAATCTAGGGGGGGAGGCCTATGTTCAGCAGTGGACGTGCGTCTACTGCACTGCGTGCTACTGCGACTACCTAAGACCTAAACATCGACAAACATAGCTAACAAAAACACCCAAACAAAAAACATCACTTACTTGAAAAAAATTCTAGCAGAAGTAATCTCACATATTGAATAAGCGGTATGTAATCCCGTAATCCGCTACATTCGGAACACTTCCAGCCAAATATACCGCAAATGAAACGTACAAAGAGTTGGAAACGACAGCCGTATCGAATATATCAAAGCAATTCAAGACTGGGAAGAAAGATGTGATTCTGGTATATACTTATAGAATATACCGGTTTTGCTCGAATTATTTTTACTTCGTCTTTAACGATCTGTTTTTCTTTTTCGTAACTTAAAATAGTAACAACTTTACTAAATATTGATGAGTGTGATCAATTGAGTTTGAATTAAAGACCAAGATTGATTCTTAGTACTAACCAAGCTTCTAACTAATAATTACTAATAAGGCATTTTTGCTACGTCATGTGCAGGGTTCTTCTCTCTCTCAAATATAGTCAAGGAAATCGAAGGTTGACATATATTTCAAACTCATGAACGAGTGATATTGGTGGGAAATAGATTGCTCGTGCCAGACATATATTTATATTTAAAAACGTTATGTTGGTTTGTGTACGCTTCAAAAACTCAAAAATTTCTCCACCGATCGAGCTGAAATTTTAGAATGATGTATAATCGGCATCTAAATATAATTTACTAAACATTTACTACGATCCAAAATAGTACAATATCTGGCCTTGTCGCTGCTACCAACCTCCTAATTAGATATTATTTGTTCGTCGTAGCTGACGATGTTCCACGTAGCACGCTGTAGCACGTCCGTAGCAATGAAAAGTGTAGAGCTAGAGCACGTAGCACAATAATGTCCATGTGTTGTGTTTAGTTTCTATTTGTAGAGCTAAAATTTTACACAAAAGAGATAATGAATGGGTCAAAAAAAAAAGATAAAGCCGAATAGAAAACCTCCTTTATTGAAGTCGGTTGAAAATATACTATTCTAATTTTTTTTAAAGGGGCAGAACCTTTATTAACAAAAGTAAAATACAATGAGAACTGCACAACGCTACATACCTAACTACTTACACTAAGCACACCTGTATTATCCACAGACCAATGAAGGTCTAGAGACGATCAAGATAAAATGGATATTATAATTAAATAATCAGGTAGATTATGGAAAAAATGGGGCACGTATTTTTGTTTCATCAAATTACGAAAAATCAATAAGTACATAGATCAACAAACTTTCGGAGTGACGGCTGTGACGTGACGTTTGCGTAAAAATTATACAATGAAGTGACGTCACTCGAAACTTATAAGCACTGTATCTTTGACAGTTTTTGTTTGTGAAAGGAAATAAAAATGAACAATTCCTTTTAATAATTTAACTGACGGATTTTATTCATCGTTCTTATCCCAAAATATAATTAAAAAAAAAGAAGTGTGGCACTCGGGGATTGCCGCGGTAAAGTTATTGCATGATGCATGCATTTTTACCAACATAAGCAATCGGGATATTAACAATTTTTTGGAATTGCTTTTATTTTGAAGAGTGACATTTGTTTACCATAAAAAATATCACGAGAAATCCGTTAAGTTGGCAACACTGCTAAGAGCATTTAGTCTGTAACGCTAACACAAATAAAATTCAAAGTCGAATGACCGAGTGGGGAGGACGGCGTTACGGTCTTCCATCCCTCTTTCTTGTGAATATAAGAAAGAGATGCACGATCACTAAACTTCGGTCTCCAGGCCCGCGATAAAAGCTATGCAATAGCTTAATATCAATTAGTCACAACTAGATAAACAATCTTACATACAAGGTGTTGCAGAAAGGTGCAACAATATTTATGGTAGTTCATATTCATTAAGTGTTGAATCATATAATATGTGAAAAATAGACATGAAAGTTCAAAATTTTTTTCCCAAAAAAAATGACATTATTTTCTTGTTATATGAATTGACATACTCCTAATGGCCAGATCTGGGTATGGAATTTCGTACGACATCGCGGCGTCGGCGGCAGTTAGTCTGTCAGCTGTGCATGCGTTAGAGTTGAAACTGGTGATTTAGTGGGAATTTAACTTCAAATTTTGACACAAATTATCTCGTGATCTACCGTGAATTGAGGGGAAATAAACCCTGGGCGATGAAGTCTAAATCTGTATCAGTGTTAGAATATACTGTTAAAATATTATTGGAGTAAATCCACCACGTTGAATAGATTGACGACCACAGTGAGGTAATCTACATAAACTTTACATTTAAATGTTATGATGCGTGGTGCTGTTCTATTAAGACACATAAAATTGTCTAAAATAAATGTTTTTTTCTGGTTCGTATCAATAATCTAGATAGATAGATTTTTTTTACGATGTAGGTTTGCACTTGTCCGCCATCTTGCCTGATGTTAAGTGACGACGCGGTCTACGGTATAGCGTGCTTGTGTAGAAGAAAACATCTTCTTCTACACAAGCACGCTTTATCATCAATCACTCTTTATTTGAAGACACCAAGACTGTAACTATCCGACAAATACTCGGTAAGCTAGCGATTTGCGATCGCGGTGATGTTCATGGCTTTGAAGTCTATTTCAAACAAGAGTGTCGTTTCCTATGAGTATTATAATACGTCACTTAAAAAATCTTAGTTGTAACATAAACTAACATATAATACTGTAAAACATTTATAAATGTTTCAAACAGCGGCCTTACTGCGTAGAGCAATCTGTTCCGGGCAATCTATTTTATGAAGACGCTGAAAAGTTATGACTATAAGAGCTTTTATTCATACATATAAGTGTAACGTGATTATAACATTGCCTCTAATATGTTACATATAATTACCCCACATGAGCCCATGGATGTATTTCACGTAGTGGGCTCATGTGAGGGCTCAAATCACCAGATTCAAATCAATGAGTTTTACAAAGTGTGAGCGACTTGACTCGTGCCAAGAGGTTTGCTGACAATTCACACACAATTCAATGAGGTTTGCTGACGCAAACCTCATTGAATTGTGACTTATGTAACTTTTAATTAATATGAATAAATAAATATTGGTGGACAACTTCCACATAGCACCATCTGACCCAAAACTAAGCAAAGCTTGTAATATGGCGGTCAGATGTCTGATATTAATACGTATATAGTTGTAAATACATACTTAAATAAATGTAGTTTGAATGAATAAGACATCGTAGTCATTCCATCTCACAACCCAAACTCGTCCTGTACTTGTATATATACCAACTTGGCCTCAGATTTTTTTTTACTTTTATAGGTTTACAGTTGACCGCCATCTCGCCTGATTTTAAGCGACGATGCGGTCTACGGTGAAGCGTGTTTACCTAGAAAAAACCGATTCACTCTTGATTTGAAGACACAAAGGTTGTAACCATCGGGGAAAACCCACTCAGGCAACATATTCCAAAGCCTAGACGTTCTTATCACAAAAGTTGAGTCAATTCTCTTCGTTCGTGTCTTTGGAACATCAACCATGAAACGATGTCGTTTTTTCGAGCTACGAGCATTCCGATAGAAAAAAGGGCAAGGTTGTATTAGATCGTTAAATTGTTAAATTGTTTTTCTCGCAGCTCTAAAAAGTGACATGGATTCATGTTTGACATTCCAACGAACGTAATTAGAATGACAAGGCTGTGAAATAAGTTTCCTGTGCGAGTTTTATACATCTATACTAATATTATAAAGCTGAAGAGTTTGTTTGTTTGTTTGAACGCTAGGATCTCGGGAAGTACTGGTCCGAATTGAAAGATTATTTTACTATTGGATAGCCCATTTATCGAGGAAGGCTTTAGGCTACAGAACATAACGCCACTATTAATAGAAGCGGAGCATGAATCAAGAATGTAACAAAATCGGGAAAAAATATTACTTTTTGAGAGTTTTCGTACGTTTCGTACTTTGACATGACACATGACAGCATGTGCCTAAGATTGTATCATTGAATATCACAGATTACATACCTCTTGAATATAAAACCTTTGCTAATCAATTTTTTTTTCTAAATCTGAGTTGGTACAACCAAGTTCCGACAGGTGGCGTAGCAGGTAGCTAAGGAGGTGTTTTGTTTGAAAGCAATATTTTCAGGAATGACTGAACCGATTTCCGACATTCTTTCACCGTTGTATATGTACGGGATCCTGATGAGTACTATATAATGTACCACGGGCAACGCCGGGGCGGACATCTATAAACAGTAATATATAAACAGTAATATAAACATAGCAGCACATATAAACAGTTATTCCTAACTTACCAGAGGATCGTGTCTCGGTTATATCCGGGAAACACGCGACCTGCTCATTTTGCTAGTGATACTTATTGCTTTACACCGCTAAGGTTTAAGAGTTTCCTCCGATTTTAGTTTTACAGGTATATGCAATATTAAACCATATAGTAGTTGAAATACGACAGTTTTAAACATGAAATTTGATTCAGGACATTGTCTTGCTTTATACGAGTTTTCAAAGCAAAACTGTATCCTATAAAAAACTGTTGCTCTATCGGATCCAACTTTGTAGTCATTTTCAGGACTTTTACTACTTTATATTGTCAAAAAATGAAAGGCTTCATATAAAATACATAAGATACATAAAAAGGCTTGACATATAAGATACATAAACTATTTTCGCACAAGAAATTAAACCGACTTCAAAACCACAAAAAGCCACTCAAACGCGAAAAATCTGTTAAAAACATTTATAATATATCACTCATCTATTTGAAGTCGGTGCCAGCCAAGTCTATCAGGTAGTGGATAGATACTACTTACCTGTGCCTACTTACCACGTGTCTACATAGTAAATCGACTTCAAAACCACAAAAAGCCACTCAATAGCGAAAAATAAACTAAAATCATTATTATAAGCGCTACTCACTCATCTATTTGAAGTCGGTGCCAGCCAAGTCTAATAGGTAGTGGATAGATACTACTTACCTGTGCCTACTTACCACGTGTCTACATAGTAAATCGACTTCAAAACCACAAAAAGCCACTCAATAGCGAAAAATAAACTAAAATCATTATTATAAGCGCTACTCACTCATCTATTTGAAGTCGGTGCCAGCCAAGTCTAATAGGTAGTGGATAGATACTACTTACCTGTGCCTACTTACCACGTGTCTACATAGTAAATCGACTTCAAAACCACAAAAAGCCACTCAATAGCGAAAAATAAACTAAAATCATTATTATAAGCGCTACTCACTCATCTATTTGAAGTCGGTGCCAGCCAAGTCTAATAGGTAGTGGATAGATACTACTTACCTGTGCTTACTTACCACGTGTCTACATAGTGTCAATCTACTAACTTTTTGACCTCACTGGCTCCGACTTCAAATAGATGAGCGCTTCTAATAATGATTTTAATTGATTTTTCGCTTTTGAGTGCGTATTTGTTATTTTAACACAAATAGAAATACAAATAGAAACATAAATAGAAATATCACTTAGAACAAAACTTGTCCTTGTCAAATGCCACAACTCTGGCCTGCAATTTTTTGAGAACTGTAATATTAGTAACTTTTTAACCCCCGACCAAAAAAAGGGGTGTTATAAGTTTGACGTCGATGTCTGTCTGTCTGTCTGTCTGTGTGTGTGTCTGTCTGTGGCACCGTAGAGCTCAAACGGATGGGCCGATTTCAATGCGGTTTTTTTTATTTGAAGGTTAATCCGTGCGGATGTTCCTAGCTATGTTTAGTTAATATTGATTCAAGATGGCCGCCTCCACAAAATGGCGGACAAAATATTTCTTCACAACCTACCTCAATATGGGTATCAAATGAAAGGGCTTGATCAGTAGAATACTAAAACAAATTTCAAATCCAAGATGACCGCCACCACAAAATGGCGAATTATATTATTTTTTTCACTATTACCTCAATATGGGTATCAAACGAAAGGGCTTGACTAGTAGAATACTTTGCACTATGACAAATTTCAAATCCAAGATGGCCTTAAAATTGTCATAGTGCAATGGCATTTTTTTTTTTCAAATGAAAGGGCTTGACTAGTAAAATGTTGTACAGATAACAAATCCGAGGTAGTCGGGGGTTAATCAAAATTTTTAATTTTGTTCTTGTTAGGCTTTTGCAGGTGCCTTGTGTAACCCTGTATTTAGATCTTGAGAACAAGACTGCCGTTCGATCAGTTTAATTTAGGTCTTGTGAACCTTGTAATTAAATAGAAGCAAACTTCTGGGGCGTACCTAAAGCGTACTGTCTGTAATTTTAATTAGGACCCAGCTAGAGAAAGACTAATCCGGACGTCCGGCATATTCATTCATGTGTATATGCCGGTTCGTTT
Organism: Ectropis grisescens; assembly: GCA_017562165.1. Classification (NCBI taxonomy): domain Eukaryota; kingdom Metazoa; phylum Arthropoda; class Insecta; order Lepidoptera; family Geometridae; genus Ectropis; species Ectropis grisescens. The sequence continues at coordinate 21,417,930 of CM029787.1, read as the reverse complement.
ATTTAATGTATTGATGCAATCCCTTCTTTGTATATGTAATATGAATGAATGAAATCAATGAAATTCTTCTCAATTCTACGTCATGCTGCTCAGTGCACAGTACTTTTTACTTTAGAAAGGACGAGTATAAGAATTAGCGGTGTGTTTATAACTGTTCCATTTCAATTATTTGCTTTTTGCATTATTTGGCAAATGCAAATTAAAATGATTTTGCTAATATTTGTGTAGAAATGTTAGAAAACAGAGAAGTATTTTGGTATAAAAACGAATGTAGTTATTGGACATTCTTTAAGAATCCACGGGTATCTCATGTACTAATAACTAACTAATAGTAGTCTTGAGCGTGCACTCTCCTTGCAAAAGGCCGCCAGATACGGCTGAAACTTTAGTAGGACTAGACCGACCATCTCACACGTGAGCTTTTTGATTGAAAAGCCTGGTTTTACCATTTCTTTTGGACGAGAAAAATTAAGGATTGAAATGCTCCATTATGTTTATATGTATTTACCAATTTTGCAATTCCCGGATTACTGTGTCGCTACTACGATCAACTTCAACTACCCCTTTGCTAACTTTTGGTCGCTACGAAAATGTTATGAATGTGGAGGGGATTACAACAGATTTGTTATAATTTTATTGGCGGCAATTTAGCGAATAACAGACGCTGACAGTGTTGCCACCTCGATTTAGCATTGGTTCTTTTAAATGCGCGCTAATTATTACCATCGAGTATCCAGTTAGGCAGGTCAAACTTTGACTAGGAGGTCAGCCAACGAATCCAACTCAACAGCTTTTGGAAAATTGCGCCATATCTTCTCGTCAGAAATACTACAAACATTCAAGACGAAAGTCTATAATCAGGGGGTGTTGCCAGTGATGACATATGGTACTGAGACGTGGTCGCTAACTATTGGCATGATATGCAAGCTCAAAGTTGCGAAACGGGCAATGGAGAGAGCTATGCTCAGAATTTCACTGCGTGACAAAATCCGAAACGAGGAAATCTGCAGAAGAACGAAGGTCACCGACATACCTCTTAAAATTAGCAAGTTGAAGTGGCAATGGGCAGGCCATATAGCTCGCAAAACCGATAACCGCTGGGGAGTAAAGGTTATCGAATGGCGACCACGAACCGGCAGACACAGTGTAGGACAGCCCACACGATGGACCGATGATATTGTCTCGGTCGCAAGAAGTCGGTGGATAGAGCCGGCACAAGACCGGTCATTGTGGAAATCATTGGGGGAGGCTTATGTCCAGCAGTGGACGTCTGCAGGCTGTAGATGATGATGAGATGATGAATTATTATCAAGGTCAGCTATTAACAACTGACTATTACCACCTGTGAATTAGTAAAAAATTCAGAAGTAGCACAAATTTAATGAGAATTGCGTTTCTTCTACCGGCTACACTTTCTTCTGTCCCATCACTAGCCTGATTTAAAAACTTTTCGTGTAGGCTTAATGAATTTGAGAGTTATTCTAAACATTATTTTCTAGAAACGGCACTCGTCGGAAAATACCAGCTGAAAATTTGTGAAATACGTTTACAAATTTCACAGAGTTTAGTTGAAAACATTCTGGCATTCAGTGCCTCACTGAACAGTTTCACTGTACAAAACAATGTTTAAATAACATTTGAGTTTTGAACTCTCAAAGTTTCCGATATTCAGAAGTGGGTTTGGTTAAAGATTTTGCGAATTATTTATATATTGGTTATTTGTGGGAATTCGTACAACAATGTGAAGGTTCAAATGCTGGCATTTATTTGGCTTGAAGTTACAGCTGGTCTAGTCGGGAAAACGGGGTCTGCCGATTCCGGAGACCCCGGGTTCAAACCCCACACGCACCACTGTCTTTTCAAAGTTATGTTTGTAATGCCGCTAACTTAAAACGGTGAAGAAAACATGGTGAGGAAACCGACATGTACTTAGAATCTTTCGAAGTCATGTGTCATTCACCAACCCGCACTGGGCCAGCGTGGTGGATTATGTCCTCTGTCTCTCTTTGCGAGAAATTTAAATTAAACAATCGAATCTTTTCTTGCATGTGGACTGAGCTATGACTACTATTTTACGGTTTTACTATATTACGGTTTTACCCGTGTAGTTCGTTTTTACAGCAAGAAGTAGGTATCTATGATCTATGTTTTCCAGTATGTAATCTGTGTTTCACATGAACCCTTCCGACGTTGACTCATAAGCATCTTAACTTTTTATATATACTATTAGTAGGACATTGACATAATGATTAACATAATTACATAAACATAACACATGCTTCCAATACCAATGAACAAAGTAAACGGAAACTCTTTCAAACTACCACAAACTCATCTGTCTTTTTCTAGATATTAATTGAGATTGATCGAGTATCTCGCGCAATTTCCTGTAAGCGCACCGCCATCGATTACTATCGAAACTGTCTTGCTTCAATGTTCCAACCCATATTAAGATAACGAAATGTAAATAAATAACATTTGCTTAAGGCGTGAAGCGAGGAGTTGTAATTTTTTTACACGGCAGAGGATACCACACCATTGCTATTGTCAGTCCAGTCCGACCTGAGTTTGTTTCCTCTTTCTTCCAGTGTAAGTTCAGTATGTTTGGAACGTCGACCATTAAGTCTGAACCATGAACCATTGCACTTAATATTAAGAGGCGATGCGGAGGGGGATTACTATGGATATATATATCTAGGAATTACTATGTAATTACTAAAACTACTAGCCACTTGATACACCACCCGCTCTTCGTGTTTACAAATTTAGCGGGAAAACGGTTGTCAGGTTACATAAGTGCGGTCTTTATGCTTCGGCATATGAAGTGCCGCCTTACTTGTACCAGTTTGAGCCCATTTACTCTCAAGAGTGTTTCAAGACGCTTCTAGCGGTATCGTTTATTCATAATTAATGTACTTAAAATGTAAACTAGCATTTTTGACATTTGAGTAAAAAATTTCGCTATTTCTCAAGTAGTCTAACAACTATTACATTAATCATTTATAAGGGAGACAGTGATTTTATGAGTTAAATGTGTTGTATACGGAATAACAAACTCGAAACACCAAAAACCCTTGCATTCGATTGCACAAATTATATATTTTTTTATTTTTTTCAATCCTTGGAAAATGGTCCCATTTTCCCGCCATTAATTTTGAATTTTGTTTTTTTTTAATTTTACGATTTTTCTATGTAAATTAACTCTAATTTTAATGTGGGTTATATCAAAATAAAGACCGGTTCAAGTAGACGCCAATAAACACAAATTTATCGATATACCTTCTCAAATAAAAACACGAAAAAAATTTTTTCCCGCCGTAACTTTAAGTTTGTTTGTTGTCGTCATTAACCAAGTTGTTGGGTACTATATTACACACCGGTGTATCAAGCTACTAGAAAAAAAAAGATTATTTTCATATACTTTTCAAATACAGTATAGATAATAACCATCTGGAAATGCCAACTTAGGCAACGCATTCCACAGTTTTAAAATTTTTACTAATAAATTCAGCTAAACTTTTTCGTTCGAGTCTCTGTGCCATCAAACATGACATGATGACGCTTTTTCTAACTACGAGTACACGCAGTTTGATGTCAGAGAAAAGTGGCATATGTCACAAAAAGCATTTTACTAAAATGAACGAGTTAGCGTTAAAAGGTTTCACTTGGGTTGCACTTACCCCCAACTTCCAAAGAATATACAGCGATGGTAAGCTACAAAATTCGAGGATTTTTATAAATACTACTCGTAATATTTTAAAGTAAAGGTTTTTTGTTTGACGCTCTAATCTTCGGGACTATTAGACCGATTTCAAAAAGTCTTTCACCGTTGGATATGATTGTGATTCCTAAGTGCTATAAGCTAAATGTTATATACCACGGGCGAAACCGGGGCGGACCGCTAGTATTTAAAAGTAACGATCGACTTAGAAAATCAAAATACGGTGTATGTGTATACTTTTACTGTGATTGCGATACAACCTACCGCTATATTCCAAAACGTAAACTGGCATTTTTTTTTACTAGTTTCACACATTTGAAACAAGCGGTGTTGGGACACTGCTTGTTAAACCAGTTGACACACGGTTTAAGCCGAGGGAGTAAAAAGTAGCCTTTGTGTTATTCTAGATTACAATCTGTTTGTATTTCAAATTGAGCAACAAATTACCAAACGTCAAAATTTTCATAAAAATAGGAATTATGTCTAGGTCAAAATAATACTGCTTGCCGGAAGAATAACAGGCAAAGGTGTGGTACATCCCCAGGCGACTCTGCCAAGAGTCCTACCACTACAATTAGTACTACAATTATTATTAGATTGTAAGAAATAGTATTAAAGCTGGCTTATGTCAATATTGAGGTATAGCTTAAGAAATTAGAAACACGCATAGTAATTTAGCCTCAGGATCAGTATGTGAATTATGCGGCCTCGTTTCTCCCATACATCACCTGTGTTGCCTAATCTACCTCAACAGATTGTGTATCCTCCGTCTAATTTATTAAGCCACTGAATGTATGTAATAATAACGCCTACGTAACAGCATCTATTGTAGACACCGTACACAGAGCTTAGGGGTAAGGTTGGCATAAAATTAGGTTTTATACAAATTTATTCAAATAAGGCAGGTGATTTAAGGTATCGTTTTAAATTAAAAGTATAAACTGAGCTATAATTAGCGAATATATTTTAAATTTCTACTCAGGTTTACTGGAAAATAAATACTAAAAAATTTAAAGGAATCCAAATTAAATTATACTTAAAATTATAAATGCCTTTTTAAAACAAGTTCAGACGCTTTGTTAATATTTCAAGCACGTGTTACGGGCATATTTTTTATAGAAACTAAAAAACGGTTTAAAATCGGTTTTAAACTTAGAATACTGTTAGAGTAGGTATGGAAAAACTCATTTGATAATATTTTTGCGGAAAAATGAGAGAGAGGAATGAGAAACATACTATGCGAGTAATAATAGGTGTCTCAAAAGAAAGTTTAAATTTGGGTGGTCGATTAAAAAAAAGAAAGCCGCTACTAGTAGTATTATGCGAAAATGTATATGTTCATTTGGATGGCTGGAGGGGTAGATTGATGGGTGGGTTTTTTTTTCATATAAAAACTATAAGATCCGGGTGAAATTTGATATAGAAATAGGATAAAGTCTCCATAACGCGCGCCATCAAAGCAAATACTTTTGTGGAAAAAATCGGTGAACGCAAGACTTAGGCGAGTAAAATGGTGGAACCTCTCTAGTGCCTACTTATATATATATTATAGTATAACGTGACGAGACGAGCTGGGCATGTGCCTGATGGTAAGCAACATGCCTGCCACATACGAGGGTCAAACTGAAAGTTCTTAGAAAATCAAAAACTGATTACATTAGCCAGTTATTAGTTTTATTATATCTTTTCAAAATATTGTCCATTCACGTCAATACACCGCTGCATGCGATGGAACCACTGGGAAAAGCACTTTGCCCACTCGTCCTAGGGGTCTCTTCAATGACATCGCGATACGCAGCCACCGCTTCTTCAGCATTCATAAACCGCTTTCCTTTAAGTTTTCTTTAATTTTGAAAATAAATAAAAATCACAAGGCGCGAGGTCGGGGCTATACGGCGGGTGACCCAGTAATTCAACGTTTGATGTCGCCAAATAGTCGATCGTTCGCTTGGCGGTGTGCGATGAGGCGTTGTCGTGGTGAAGGAGGATCCTACTGCGAGGTCGTTTTCTCGAACATTTTCCAAGACAAGTGGCAAACAATTGGTAGTGTACCATTCTGCAGAAACTGGTTTTGATCCTCTAACACAATTGTTGCGAAATGACCTATCCTTCCAAAGAACGAGGCCACCATTTTTTTCCCCGCACTTCGATCTCTCTTCACTTTAGTTGGCAACTCCTCGAAAGGAAACACCCACTGAGCAGATTGTCTTTTGGTTTCAGGATCATAACAGTAAATCCAGCTTTCGTCACCCGTTAGTATGTCGAACACAGCATTTGAGTCACCTCCGTTAAATCTTTCAATCATTTTACGGCACCAATCCACACGATGGAGTTTTTGAGCCTCAGTCAAATTATGAGGTATCCACCGGGCGCAAAGCTTCCTGACCGCTAAATGTTCGTGTAGGATTTTGTGCACTTGACTCATACCGATGCCTAAGCTTGTCCGAATCTGCTGATAGGTCACTCTTTTGTCAGTCTCTATCATACGCCGCACAACACAGATGTTATCTTCAGTCGTCGCCGTAGAAGGCCGTCCCTCACGTTTATCATCAGTGAGATTAGAGCGACCACGTTTAAACTCATTAAACCAGTTGTAAACAGTCGCACGAGATGGGGCTTCATCGTGAAAGGCCAATCGTAGTCTATCATAACTTTCTTGTTGACTTAAATGACATCGAAAGTCATAAAAAATCATTGCACGAAAATTTTCTCGTGTTAAATTCATGTTGACGTGACACAGACAATTTTCAATTTGCCGCCAAATCGTAAAACAAATGACAAATAAATGAAGTATAAACTCAGTTATATTGGCAAAGAGTTCTATTTTCAAATTATAGAATTATTTTTTTATTATATTGTTTATAAGTGGCCAGTTCTAAGAACTTTCAGTTTGACCCTCGTAATAACGCAGTAACGGACAGCTATTGGAACATGAAGAGATTATATTATTTTAACTTTAAGTTGTCGAACTGTGGTGTGTGGCTAATACCTACGTAAGTTCAAGTTTTTAATACATCCTATATATTTATACAATTTCAGTATCTGTTTTTAAAAATTTAACTATATTCACTCAAAATAAATAATAAAAAAATATTTCTGTCTGTCTATTTGTTTCGGCACAACTCTCAGAAGGCATTAGACATTCACTGGCAAATAGTTCATAATACGTGGCGCACCTAGTCTAAAAAGTGAATGTTTCTCTGCTGTACTTTACAGAATCGTCGCATTTTATCATGTCATGATCTTGAACAAAGTTGTTGTGCATGAGGCAAAGAAGATTTCAGAGTTAGTACGAACAATTTTCAACAGATGACGTTGCAACGCGTGCATGGCACAGCTAGTGTTCAATGTATTTAAAACTCAGTATAAGAGATGAGCTGAAGTTTTGTTGGGGTTTTATCACATCAGGTTGTCACTTAAAACACAATTTTTGGTTCTACTAAGACACTTATGTGAAACTTAAAAAGGCACTTCCAAGTTTTAGTGTAAAACTTCTACTTAAGTTTGTAAGTTTTGATAAGTCAAAAAAATATAAATGGTCCCATTGAGTTACGAGTATTATTTTATATCTAGTCTTGATAGCTGTTGAACTATACAGTACTTTTTACATAGTTTTTTCAACTAGGGGTTTCTCAAGTTATTCCCGTTGTTGTAGTTGTATTATTTTAAATTTGAAACGCCGCCGAGATTGAAACAGCTTTATTGACTTAAGTACAATTTTAATAGAATTTAAACAAAAAAAAAATTACCATAGGAATTGCTGATAGAAGTGAAAACTTGTAACTCAGAGTTTGATAGCTTACTTTGCAAATTACGCATGTGAAATCTGAGGGTCATGGGCCATGAGCAAGGCCATCTAGAGACGCATTGCCCTAATGGCTTAGTTGGTAGTAGCTCTGCCTGCGAAGCCGAGGGTCGTGGGTTCGATCCCCACCCAGTGCAAATATTTGTGTGATGAATTCAAATGTTTGCACTGTGTCTGGGTGTTTCTATGTATAATAAGTATGTATTTAAAACTATATAAGTATTATATCAGCTATCTGGCTGCCATCACACAAGCTTTGCTTAGTTTGGGGTCAGATGGTGTTGTGTGTGAATTGTCCACCAATATATTATTATTATTATATTATATTATTTCTAGATGGACAATGGTCATGTTCCCGAGTTTACCCGAAGATTTCTTACCATTCCCGAGCGTAACGCTAGAATTCAATTCACAGCCCACGAAAAATCTATCTGTGGCGCGTCAAAAGTTTTCCATTCAAAATATACCTACTCCTTAGAATTTTAGTATGAATCAGCACTAATGTCGCTCAATACGTAACTAGTATAACTATACAAATACTCATATTACGAGATGTTACCCAAAGAGTTTACGTATACTACGTATAGGGTTGGCACAAACACTTTAGACCGAAAGCATCTGCTTACGATTGACACAAAGGAACCGTGCGGAAAATCTATATCTATACGTAGTATATGTAAATGTTACCCATCTTAAAAGCATTTAACGCGCGCAGCACATGATCAGGTATACTTATACGATGTGTTATACGTATACTTGTACCTAAATGTATTTGTATTTTTAATATAAACGTCGTATGCGCTTGTCTGTTATTAGAGAAATAAGTGCTATATATATTATTAGTACCTGGTTGACCGAGCTTTTCTCGGTTACTTAGATACACACTGATTTAAAAAAAAATGAACTTGAAAAAAGAACGCGCCTGGTTGGTTTCGAACCCGGACCTACCATATTTCAACCACCTATCTTCCCGACTGAGCTAATATACTGTCGCGCGCCGTCGCGAAATTTACCATCGCATTCTAATCTTAATGTAACAGTTTTTTGTTGTCTAGAAACGCGCATAAAACGGCGGTTTTTTTAAATAGAACCTGGCTAGATCGATTTATCGTCCCCGAAACCCCCTGTATACATAATTTCATGAAAATCGTTCGAGCCGTTTCCGAGATTCAGATTCTATATATATATACCTACAAGAATTGCTCGTTTAAAGGTATAAGATAATAATAGGTAGACATGGATAAACATTTAATAATTGCATGTCAATGCCTGGAATCTATAAGGTTCTCTCCTATTAAGACTCAGTGTTAAATGGAGCTAAAAATATTTTAATAAAAAAAATGCTAAAACTACGCGAAGAAAAAAAAATAGGCAATATTTACTAAATTTTACGTGATAGAAGTGACGGACAATCGCTACAAGGCAGTAGTTTGATTGCAACCATTTCGTAACAAAATTATCTCAGGATATTCTTAATACAATTTAAATTAGGCTTTAAGTACAAATAGAGATTATTGTACTGCAATCTTCTATGATAACTATTGTTATTTAAAATAATAGCTTAGAGGCAATAATTCTATCTAGAACAATAGAAATTAATGAACGCGTAATATTGTCTCGGCTTCACTTCTCTCCATTATCTGATTCTTGTTATATTGTCTGTAACATAATCAGGCTTCTGTATTTTGACTGCTAGGACTCGCGGCTTTCCCTTACAAAGAGAATTTACTCGTAAGTTAATTAATATTGGCGGAGATTTCTCATACACTAAGTACAGCTTGTTCTATGTGAGATGATATTGTATAATACTGTAATAATAATTACAAGTTTTGTGTAATTAAAATTAAAAGGCTTAACCAAGCGATATCTGTCTCTGTCTAAGCTAAGCTAAGCACAGATTCACTCCTGTATGGAGTACTGTTCGCACCTTTGGGATGGATCGGCTAAGTATCAGCTGGAGGCCCTGGAATCGATCGAGAGACGTGCCAAAAGGCTCATAGGCAATGACATCCTCGTACGAAAACGACTGCAAAGTCTCGAACATCGCCGTCAACAAAATTGCTAGCTTATCGAATACACTTCGGAGAGTGTGCGACTGATTTGCACGATCTAATACCACTTTGCCCTTTTTTCTATCGGAATGCTCGTAGCTCGAAAAAGTGACATCGTTTCATGGTTGATGTTTCAAAGACACGAACGAAGAGATTTGACTCTACTTTTGTGATAAGTACGTCAAGGTTGTGTAATACGTTGCCTGAGAGGGTTTTAACATCAGGCGAGATGGCGGTCAACTGTAAACCTATAAAAGTTAAAAAAAAGCTTGCTACAATGGTTTTTAAATTAAGTTATGTTGTTGAATTCATTCAGCATTTCTTTCCATAGAGTTTATATAAAATGTTTTATTTAATACACAGTTACGGGTGACAAACACGTAGTAAGACATGTGCTACATGGTAAGCAACATACTTGTATATAACAAGGCCATGAAGCTTCTTGAACTGCACTTGCTCATCACCCAGAGATAAACAATGTTTTTTTTTGCCCGAAACGTAGGAAAAAAAGGATTTTATGTAAAGTTGATGTTTTTGTTTGATGATATGTGCGTTTTTATACTTGTCTGCGTCGTAGCTTTAAAGTTTCAAACGTTTTTTTCAGTGTAAAATCATACCTTATAAAAAAGGTTTGTTTAGGCTATACCACCATCTCACCTGTCTACGATGTATCTCATCTGTCACTTTTATCAAAAAGAACCCGATTCATTGTGTGCTTACTCTATGGATACAAACATGCAAAGCTTGGAACCGGTAAAATATTTGAGTCATTTGGTGTTGACACATTAGACTCTTGGGAGCTCATCTCATTTCTGCGAAGCGATGGTAAAACTTCTGGCGTTTATTTGGCTCAACGCATAAGTAATGTCATTTGGCATGATATTATCACCAAAATAAGTACGCTAACAGTAACAGTAACAGTAAGTAGTAGTCTACTGCATTTGAGCATTTTGAATATCTCAAGATTTTGTTTGGTCTATGAATAATTAGTTAATGTACATAATATAAATAATAATTTTAATATTGGTGGATATTTGATACACAAAATAATTGTAATTTGAGTTGCATCTATTGCACTTACATGTGTGCCAGGAATGGGCTTACTTCTCTACCATAATACCCAAATCGAAGTTTTTCAATATAAGTGGATTATTAAAAAAAAAATTGTGCTAAGTATTGTCATTTTTATGGCTTAAGAAATTTACTTCACTACTTTGACTTTTTTGTCTGTCTTTCGTTTGCTGAACTAAAAACCTTTTATCCTGCTATTTTCTCTGCTAATATAAATTTAAAAAAATACATGTTTTACGATGTTTGATGACTATGCTCGTTTTTCATTATAAACTCGCGATAAATGTATTTGATGTTGTATCATATAAATTTATCGTACCGTATATATAGCCGTCCCGAATTGCATATTGCATCCATAATGCATACATTTTAGTCATAATAATTGCATATCATTACTCAAATTGCAGGACTGCTTGCACGACAGAGATCAATTTCAGATGCTTGTAATAATTATCTAATTATTAATAATCATTGCTTTAATTATTCCTAATCTGTATAAGAAATGTATTTAACGAGTAAAATACAAAAAAACTTCATTTAATATCTTAAAATACCATAAACTTAACAAGTACGACTACAGTCTCACTAAATGCTATTAAAATAATAACAACCAAGAAATATGGCCCATATCCCTGGCTACGTTCCGCTACAGCCTTCAATAACAAGTAAAGCCTAAAGTCGAAGCAACAAATCAAATTCGTATTTGAGCGGCACCACAATCGCAAATACGCGAGAGCTATGATGCGGCTCTTGCATTATGTGCCAAGGGAATTTGTTAGTACTGTTTATTATTTTAAATAAATATGTATTTAAATTTTTTTTTTTTATTTAACCTCAACTGTCCCACTGCTGGGCAAAGGTCTCCCCCAATTTCCTCCACTTTATCCGGTCCTGAGCTACCCTCGTCCAATCATGTTTAAACGCTCCGAGCTCGTCCTTCCATCGCGTTGGAGGACGACCCTGGGGACGACTGGCCGATGGCGTCCACTCCGTAGAAACTTTGGCCCACCGATCGGGGTGCATTCTGGCCACATGACCCGCCCACTCCCATCTCAGCTTGGCAGACCTATACCCTACGTCTGTATTTAAAATAATTAACATTAATAAACATAATGAGATGACAGTAAGCCTCGAAAGTTTTAATAAAGCCTTACTCGTAGATAAAGTATAAATAAATAAACTCTTTGATTACAGATAGCGCTTTCTTCTCTCAACATCTGAACAAAAAAAAAACCGAAAGGAACCAGTCCTAGCCGCCCGATTTTAAATACATATACAAAATATAAATACAAAAATCTTTATTATTGTTTGCAGGTAAGATAAGATGATACAAAACATTTAAAAAGTTGGCCCATACAAACTGGCCGCTTCTTCTAGAGGCACACAATATGTCTGGCAACACAGTTGCTACTAGTCTGAATTTATACAATGATAATAATAGTCAGTTAATAAAGTCTTCTACAAAGAAAATCTTAAAAGTCTTATTTTAAAAGAATTAGTAGATTCGTCGCTTAGCATCAGGTGAGATGGCGGTCAAGTGTAAACCTATAAAAGTTACAAAAAAATCATATACTGGTATTTACTAAGTACAGATACTTGAGTTTGAACCAGTGGTAATAATACGAGTATGTACGAGTCCATTTGTTTTAATGGTGAATAAAAATACTACGCGGGAAGACTACCATCTTACTAAAATATTTTTAAGAACATCTGACATCGGCCAATCCGCACTTGGCCAGCGTAGTGGAGCTCATCTTGCAAAAACAGCCCAGCCCATATCCCAGTCGTGGGTACATAAATGGGCAGGTTATTGTTGGTTGGTATCTGCTTACGGGCAAAGTTTTAGTTCGTGGCTTCTTTCGTAGTTCAAATTGTCCAACACAGTCTTCAAGCAACGAAGCAGGCTCTAAAAGCAATATTCCACGGATAAAACGATAACTACGAATTTATGAGGTGACTTAAATACTTCTCGATATTTTTCCAACGAAATAGCTTTGGAATTAATTTCCATTCCATCAAGGCCCAGAAATTTTCTGGAAAAAAATTCCTTTGTAAATCTTCGGTAGTTTTGCGGGAGATTAAAGAGATTGCTAGAAGATATTTTGTCACATTCGTTTAGTGTCGTTGGATATACTTATATATAAATATGTAACAACGAGCCAAGGGTTTTCCAAAACGATCTTATGAGATAAAACATTTCAGGTAGTATTTTCTATTATCAATTTTAAATGTCAGACAGACAAAGCATGACAGACAACATGAAGAGTCCAAATCATTACCAAGCACTGCACTGCGCTCGTCACCCAGAGATCTAAGATGTTACAACTCTAAGCCATGTAATTTCTCTGGAAACATTGCCCTTCAAACTGGAACACTGTAATGTTTGCACTTTACTGCTTGGCGGTAGAAAAACTGGCAAAGGTGTGGTACTTTCTCATGCGGATTCTGCCAAGAAACCTACCACTACTAAACGGTTTCACTGCTTTAGTTAAATTAATTAAAATATCCATACTTTTCTTTAAGAAATTTTACTAAATAAGATTATTTTTTCGCTATCGTAATTAAATAGTGATTTTTTAGTATACGACGTTAAGTTTTAAAATGTTACACAAAGCAAATTCCTACTAACATTATAAATCTCAATGTTTGGATGTTTGTTGCTCAATCACGTCGTATCGCATGAACTGATCGAGCTGAAATTTGAAACACAGTTAGATCATAGTCTTGAAGAACTTTTACCTTGTATCCTGGGAAAACAACGAGAATGGGAACAACGCGGGTAGCACCGCGAGTAGCACCGCGGGTAGCACCGCGGGTAGCACCGCGGGTAGCACCGCGGGTAGCACCGCGGGTAGCACCGCGGGTAGCACCGCGGGTAGCACCGCGGGTAGCACCGCGGGTAGCACCGCGGGTAGCACCGCGGGTAGCACCGCGGGTAGCACCGCGGGTAGCACCGCGGGTAGCACCGCGGGTAGCACCGCGGGTAGCACCGCGGGTAGCACCGCGGGTAGCACCGCGGGGCACAGATAGTATACATATTAAACGTTAAGAATCAACAATCAACATCCCTTGAGATTTGAGCCAAGTTTTTTGCAAAACATAACAAAATTTTACCAGGAAAAAACAAATGTATAGAGAGAGCTACGAAAACAATTTAGCTCGTTAAAAAAATAGAATAAAATTATTTCATTTTCTTTTTGTTCGAGGATACACTTAATCTAGATGAATAATATAGACGGCTACGAGCGTTGTATATTGTATTTTATTCGACAATGTTTTGTTCTTGACCGTTATGGCAAGTGGCCAGATGCCGTTGTGTTTTCTCCGAATATCACTTTACTTCGAAAAGCTATTTTACATTAGCTCATGTCTATGCTCGTTGAAAGCATTGTGGTTTTGTTGGTTGCGATAATATTTAAAAAATATCCTATAATAGGCGTGACGACAGGTCCTGCAATTATATTAAATTATTTGATATAATGACTGTATTTATAAAATATGTACCAATTTTAATTTTGATGTTTTTTTTTAATTTTGATGTTTTTTAGTTTAACTAACTTTATGATCATTCAAAGATGTATAGGCAAGTCCATTTTAAAAGTACGAAATTATTAGAAAATGTATTTACCATTAGATAACCCTTTCAATTTCAAGTTACTTTTGTTATGAAACCAGTTTCCTAAACGCAATATTTCATCTCGTAGCTATCATACAAATTGTGATTTTAAAATTGTGATATCACGGGAAGTTTTTAAGATAACAACGTAATTCTTTCACCTATGTTTCAGTTATTGAGTAGCCTTTTGATTGCACATTAAATCAAAAATGAGTCATCATGCCTATTAACTGTACCAGTAAATTGAACAACCGTGATATCTTCAATAAACATTGTGTACGTATAACGTAAAGTTTATTTACCCATTTTCAGTCAACACGTCAACAATATAAGCTTATAATCCTCGTTTAGTGCTTAAACAAACACTGAAGCCCTAAATATAAACGACAAATTCCTATGAGCTGATTATACTAGGCACTTGAATTATATTTCGATACATAAAATATAATACTCTCATAGTTGGCAGTGGCCTTGATCTACTTGGCAGAATTAATATCTGTATCGTAGAGACAAAATAACACATTTCTGGCTTATAGTACCCCATGGGCAACCATAAACTATGGCATGCCATAACTCCGGACGAAATAACAATGAGTTATTATAATAATATTTGCAATATTCTTGCCCAGTTTTATGCCATTTTTATTACGGAATTTTCATAAGGACATTGACAATGGAATATTAAAATTGTGTAATGAGATTCTGGGTAAAATTTGGATATAAATTAATCTGTCGAGATTAACATATTTTTAGACATCTTATGGGTGTCGTCTAAGTTTTATGAGCAAAAATATTAAGAAAACGTATTTCTAGAAAATCTCTTATTGTAAATTTAGATTTTTCTAATTATAAATTAACATATATAAAAACAAACCAAAGAAAATTGGAAGCTAAAAACTAATTCATATTTTAGTAACCCAATATTTTGTTCTATGTACAAGGTGTTTTATCCGAGCTCTTACAAATATTATTAACAAAAACCTACCTGCTATAAAAGTTTCTAGAAAATGCCAGCTAAAAATCTACGGTCAAAATGGCGAACATTTACAAAAACCCAGGAAACATTACAAAGTAACGTTCGGTAACCTAAAAAGTTTAGTCGCAGACAATGAAAAGGGAAAGATAGTAAACTCATTGTAGCATATTCATTGAAATTTCAAGTAAAAACTTATTCTACAACCATAAAAATGTGATAGTGACATAGTTTTGCTTAATATCGTGTATCTTCTGCAGCAAATTGTCTAAAAATTACAATTGAAGCATTTTTAGAATGACATTAATGAATGATTAAAGGTTGAAGCAAGTATAGCAAATTATTAACAATGATCGTTCCAACCCTCCCGTAAATGTAATTTCCCTAAATGTAGTATTCGCCCGGAGTCCATAACATATGGCCTATAATATCACTAACGGATCATATTTTATATCCTACGGTGACAGAATTTTTGAAATCGGTCCAGTAGCTCTTGAGATTAACGCGATTCAAACAAAAACCTGTTCAGCTTTGTAGAACTAGTATATAAGTATGACGTATGCTTGATACATTACTCTAACAAAATGAAATATTGGGGCCACCTTTGAAGAAACCGAGAACGATCATGAAGCGATCATTGAGAAATAATAATTATTTTGACTGATAATAGATTTGGCTTGGTACAGAGCCAATCGAGTCCAAGCTCGACCCACAAAAATGATTATGCCGTCGACCCATGACTGATCAACGACACAGTACTAAGCTAGTAGTTCTACTAGTATAAGGAAAAAAGTGTATAAATGTGTAACCAACCAAACAAAAAATAGCACAAAATAGAAAATATTACAAATTTAACTTTACTGTAACTGTTAACCGTTGGGAAAGACGGGTTCTGAAGTGGAGACCGCGAATCGGTAAACGTAGTGTGGGACGCCCTGAGACTAGGTGGAGTGACGATATTCAAAAGGCAGCTGGTGGCAGGTGGAGACGGAAGACCGAGGATCGGGCTGAGTGGCGTATCATGGGAGAGGCCTATGTCCAGCAGTGGACAAGTATTGGCTGATGATGATGAACTTTACTGTGGTTCCATTCTAATATTTTAAAAAGACGACGCCGAGTTTGCACAATCCTTTTTATATCTGTAAGAGAATCATCGAAACAATTTGTAAGGTATTGTACTCCAGATGACCATTTATTAAGTGATATATTAAATAAATGTGGTGTGAATCTATGTATAATAATAATATTTGATAAGGTTATAAAGATTTTGCTGTACATCCTGAGAGTCATCATCATCATCATCAGCCACAAGACGTCCACTGCTGAACATAGGCCTCCCCAGATTTCCACAACGAACGGTCCTGCGCAACCTGCAACCAGCGGTTTCAGCGACCTTTGTGAGGTCATCTGTCCATCTAGTGGGAGGCCGTCCAACACTGCGTCTCCCGGTTCGTGGTCGCCCTCGAGAACCTTTCTTCCCCATCGGTTGTCAGTTCTGCGAGCGATGTGGCCTGCCATTGCCACTTCAGCTTGCTTACTCTTTGAGCTATGTAGCTCTCTCCATAGCTCGCTGTGTGACTTTGAGCTTCGTTATGAGACCAACGCTGTATTTAGGAATACTGTGTTAACAGTTAAAGTTTGATTTAGTAGACTGATACTAAATAAACTATTGTTAGTACAAAAAAGAAGAGTCAAATTATTATCTAGTAATAATTTTACCTCTGATTTCCTGACGAATTTAAATCGAGTGGATTACTACTGACTCCTAATCACAAAATTTTGTGCAAAGTTAAATTTTGAATATCGACATTTCTGACTTCCATCTTAATCAAACAAGATAATTGCGTTTTAAAGTTTTGGAATACGTTGGTTAATTCATCTTCTTGGCTTTACCTAATCTGCGACGCATTGCCTAGTTTGTTTGAGAAACGTGGAGTGGCGAGGATGGGGAAGTTCCGTTGACTTTGTGTCCCTTGTTCAAATAGGAGCACGTGCTTCATGGGGTGCGGCGGTTCTCAAACTCAGCTCTCTTTTGTGCTGAGTTTGTAAAATGGTCAGTTGATGTTAAGGATTTTTGGAGAGTTGGGAATTACGTGATTTGTATTTCGATTGTTTTGATGACAGTTTAGTGTTGCTATGCCTTTTATGGCATATAAAATATAAATATAATTATCTTAATAAAATAAAAGTGTTAACTATGTTTTAACATATTTATTAGTTTCATTGTATTAATTGCTTCTCACAGCAAAGTATCAAGCAAAATTTCTGACAGTTATTACGAACAATCCAAAATAAACTTTCTTTTTAAATTTCAATTCTCACGAGCATAAGGGTTTTTGTCGCGTGAATGGGTGGTTATCAATATGGAACTTAGGTAACTATGTCTTTCCTACTACAATCTTCTGGCTCCCAAGATTATGTGGGATTTGATAGTATTGCAAAAAATGCCCACACCTAAGTAAGTAGGTATATACTTACAAAGCTAAAAAGTGAACACTCAACTCAGCAGCTAAGTATTGAGGCAGACGAGTTTTGGAGAAGCCGCGTTGAGGAAAACGTAGTGAAAGACACCCACCCTGCATCAGATTAGTCACAATGAATATAGGTTTATTATTTATAATCTCCCTACAACAGTGTTTTACCTCATCGTACTAAAAGAAATATTTAATAAGGGTAAATATCAATAGCATCTCTGCGGTTTGTCATACCAAATCAACGCATAATATTTTTTTTGTCTAAAATTTGATGCCACATTTGTTCGTGTTAACCTCTCTTAACATTTACTGCCCAATCCATGGGCAGTCTAATTGTTTGTAATTTTCCTATAAAATTAATTGAATAGTCTTAGATATCATCCAGCCCTTTTCACTTAATTCCCGGTTGGCCTAACACAGAGTTTATTTTCAGTACCTAATTAGTTTCAGGTTCAGACTATATTTCAAGAATCAAATGAAGCTAACAAGAGGCTCATAATCCCCCCAACATAATTCCAATATTTTATGTGATTGGTGTAATAACTGATCGGTATTAGAACTTAGATGAGCGAACATAATTATGTTTTATTTGAATCTAATAAAGCTAGTAAAAATTGTTAAACAACAATTTTTAGCAAAAAAATCTTTTGTTAAAGAAACTATATATCAAACAAATATTGTTGAATATTAAACAAAAAACGGATATTTTTAATATTAATAATTAAAGTATTCTGTTGTATATCAGCCGACAAGAAGAGAATGAGTTATGAATAACTATTTTAATCCTACTAATATTATAAATGTGAAAGTTTGGATGTTTGGTCCTCAATCATATCGGAACGGGTGAACGGATAGGACTGAAATTTAGAACACATTTAGAAATAATCTGAAATAACGAAAAGATATTTTTTTATTTCGAGAAAATAACGGTATTGGTAACCACGCGGGAAAACCAGCGGGACGATGCTAGTTCGTGTATTTTATTGTATGTGTTAAATTCGTGTATTTAGTATCGCTAATTCACAGCAAGGTCACACAATTCAGAGCATATAACACAGAACTTATTCCATGTCAATATTATTAATTCCATTTTCCCTAATTTCTTGGAAATTTTGTTAATGTGGTATATTTTCGAACCCCTCATTTCTTTCACTTCCGGAAATTTTGTTAGAAACTTCGAAGGTTTTCTAACAAAATTTCTTATCAAAACATATCTACTAAAGTCCAGTCCTGTTTACCCGCAGGTGGCGTGTGAATCGAATAAAAAAATATATTATGTTTTCCAATGATGACGACGAAATTAGTGATTACACAAGTTTTGTAGTGATAACTGAAAAAATAAAGCTATTTTGACAATAATAATATATTTATATTTTGTGTTTTTTTATTTTGTTTATATATTTTAATTGACGTGTAAATTGTGCATTTACGAATTAAGAACGTAGATGTTCTGCGAGTACCTATCCTACAAATATTAAAAACGCGAGTGTTTTAAAGGTAGATAGATACGCTTTCACGGCAAAAACTACTATAAAGGAATTTGGGTGGAATGGTACAAGCATAAATAATAGTCTGGAATAACACTTAACCTAATTTATATGCTGATAAAATAACAGGGTCGGGAAATAGGCGCTACACCGTATCATCACTGTGTAGTTCATCTTATTATCTGTTGGATGCCTGGAATACATTATTTTAGCAATAAGTCTGCCAATTAAAGCACTATATAATAGTTTTTGTCATTTTGTTCCAATCAACTTTTTTGTGTGAATATTAGACTGGCTGTATTACTAGTCAAACACAGCATCGCCATCGTGTCATTGCGTAACCCTAAACTTTGAGCATCTCTGCAAACTGAGCTACGCTCCAACATTCGTACATTTGTAACCTACAGTGCGTTTGAATTATTTAAACACTGGAACATTTCACGCTGGCTGGGTTAAAATTAAGGTTAGCCGGGATTTTCATTTATTAAAGGAGTAATTTTTAGCTAATTGGACTTTGTGAGAGTACCAGTATTACGTTACCGGTGTTTCTAATGTTACTCCTGGAAATTCCACAGCAAACATAGCTATTTTCTAGATCTTCCACTTCAATAAACAATATTAATAAACACCTATTGTGAGATCCAGGGTTTATTAAACAATATTACTTTGTACTTGCCATATTGGTTTTGCTCAAATTAAGTTTTTTATTTTATTTATTCATTCATAAAAACGTTTGTGGAAGTTTTAATAACTGAAATGTTCCATCCAAGTCAAACGACACTTTTTCACTTGCACAGCATGTAAATTTGCTATTTTAGACTACAATCTAACTATATTTCAAATTTCAACGCGATCCGTTCATACAATAACAACGTGATGGTGCAGCAAATATCCAGTCATCCGAATTTATAATAATAAAGTTTGCACATTCATGCGCGGCGGTAAAATGACAGTAATAGGTGTTGATTTTTCCCCATTAATATACATTAAATTGAAAACCTAAAAATATTCTAATAGACTACAGGCCCGTGAACAAAATTTATGGGTCATATGAACCACCAGGAGACCTATGTAGGATGATAAAGGGGCATACAATAATAAAATTCAACACTATTTATAAGCTGTCTAACTGAGTGCAAGTTGAAGACGGAGGTTGCAACCTTCGATCATTTATTTTCTTTGTGTTCTTTGTTGTTGTTTTAGTACGGCGTTGCGGAATAGTGGATTAGAAGAGGCATTTAAATAATAATTTAAATGGATGTCGACTATAATTTAAAACGTTAAAACGGCAGCGTCTCGTGAAACTATTAATGTAATTATAACCTCCTGTTCAAATGTTTTTGGTAGCACTTTACTAATGGTAGAGGAGTTTAAATATTTGGGCCATCTAGTTACACCTAACCTGAGGGATGATGCAGACATAGAGAGGGAGCGGAGGGCGTTGGCAGTGAGGGCTAACATGGTGATCCGCAGATTTGCACGATGCTCAATTGATGTTAAATTAACTTTATTCAGAGCTTTTGTACTACATTCTACACGTGCAGCCTGTGGGCTAATTACACCAAAACATCCTACGACGCGCTCTGCGTCCAATACAACAATGCGTTCAGGATGCTAGTGGGGCTCCCGCGCTATTGCAGCGCATCTGCAATGTTTGCAGAGGCTCGTGTTGACTGCTCTTACTCGACATTGCGCAAGAGATGCGGCTCGCTTGTGCAGCGTGCGCGCGGGAGCTCCAACAGCATGCTGGCCGTGCTCGCGGCTCGGCTGGACTGTCCAAACATAGCTCATTGTTGTCAGCTTCATGTTACACACAGGGACTGAATTGGATAGCAGCATTATGTCCTTAATTTGACATTAAAACGAAATTATGCATATATATTTTTGAGAATTATGTTAAATTTAATGATAAAATGTATAAATTTAATGATTTCTAATTATATGAATGATTAAGTATTTAGTGTATGAGTCTTTGTAACTTGAAATAAATGAATTTGAATTTAAATTTGAAATACCACTTTTTTGCTCAAGGCATTGAAATTGCAGCGCAGATATTCAAAGAAACCAGTTTTTTTGCATCTGTACCTTGTTAATTCAATTCTGGTTAGAAATCTGTAATCGAGGAAAATTTTATTCCAGTCTTTAAATGAGATTTGTTTTATTACCTATCTTTTAAATGTTGTATCGACATTACCCTATAAATAACCGACGAGTCATAGATTTCCCATATATGTATGTATATGTATGTACTCGTATATATTTCTTAGAGAATGGTAGTTATCTAAGTTCTAGCGTACGAAGTCGCAGTTGGGTACAGCATTAATAGAATACAGAATGTAAAAATTTAGTACAAAACCTCTGTTTCAAGTCTGTGTTCGGTTTGTGTGTACGTTTTTTTTTCGCCTGCAGGCTTAATATTATTACATTTCCCAAAATGAGTCCAACACCCAAATTCTAAGAATTCCTGAGCCCGAAACAAGCATGCTTAATTAATCTACATTCAGATAAAAGTCTTTTATCTCAAGAACTCCGCCGCTTACAACATAATTTCTGGATAAACAAGGAAGGTCGTAATTAGCGATACAAAATCTCGACTTTTCTTTTGGGTAATTTATCGTTGAGCTTTTAATTACTTCGTTAATATAGCTTCCGGGGTCTTGTTCGTTATAGACATAACCATGTATAATTGAATCTTCTTATGCGATGAGTTCGTGAAGTGATTGTAACCGCGAGTGCCGCTGACAACAACACGTTATCGTAAACTCAAAACGTTTGAATCCTTTCTGTGGGTCTAAAGAACTTTTTAATTAAACCAAAGTCAAGTCAAAAATCACACAAACACATGTCTGAATTGTTGGAAATTACAAAAAAGAAGCCACAGGAAAACCTCGAACGCAGATCTGATCTGTGCGCAATTTTTTTTCAATTAATTTTAATCAAAATTCAATTGTAACGGAAGCTCCATTTAAACCCCTTCCGAGAGATGTGGAAAAATCAGTGACCCTTAAATAATTCAAGGGTTGCAGTCGGGTTGTATCGCGGTCTGTCATAAAAGTGGGTGTGGGGTACAAAGGATGAATTTGTACGTAACAAATGTATGATAACCCTTGAACCGTTTTGTAGAGAGAAAATGTAGGAATAGACATTTTTGTGACTTTTTGTAGTGTGTTTGAATTAGAATAGGTACAACTTGCTAAAGTTAACAACTGAGGGATTAAAATATTGGAAGCTGATATTGATAAACGAACATACTTCACAAAAATTTAACAGATTAGAAACTTTAAAACCATTTTTATTAGGGCTTAAAGAGCGATGTTTCCAAAGAAATTATAAGGCAAACAGATAAATCACATTGCCTAGTTGTAGAGCACAGTAC
The DNA here is from genome assembly GCA_017562165.1 of Ectropis grisescens. Classification (NCBI taxonomy): domain Eukaryota; kingdom Metazoa; phylum Arthropoda; class Insecta; order Lepidoptera; family Geometridae; genus Ectropis; species Ectropis grisescens. The sequence goes on along the minus strand of CM029787.1, from coordinate 21,395,356 downwards.
ACTGTTGCACTTTAAACTGTTATTTTGCTTACTAGCTGCGTGGCACAATACTATGCACGCTATATTATCAAAAAGCCAGAGTATGAGATATGAAAAAGTACATTATGCCATATAAAAAAAAACTTATACATGGGACTTAATTACGATATAAATCATTGTTTAATTATCTTGACGTTTTGGCAGCGTTACAACCGCAGTGTTGGTGGATCAGTCTTCTTGTGCCTGCGGCGTTTGTAACGCTGCCAAAACGTCGATATAATTAAACAATGATTTATATCGTGATTAAGCCTGTATAATACAAACATTAAATGTTCAAATCGTGAAAGTGTAGAAACAATATTGAGTACAAAATATTACTACTACTTTATTATTTATATATTTCATTATATTTTTGTAATAACACTTTACCGTTACAGTTGACTTTTTTTGTGACCGGATTTATTACTAAAGGCTAATCTAATACTCTAATCTAATATATAAAATTCTCGTGTCACAGTTTTCGTTGCCATACTCCTCCGAAACGGCTTGACCGATTTTGATGAAATTTTTTGTGCTTATCCGGTATCTATGAGAATCGGCCAACATCTATTTTTCATCCCCGTAAATGTTAAGGGTAGTCCACCCCAAAATTTATTTTTTTATTTTTTTGGCAAAAAATTTAATTTCTATTTTTTTATGATACAACATACAAATATACATACAATCCTCAATTTTCACCCTTCTACGATCAATTATATCCTTATCCTTATCCTTATTTTTTAATAGCCATTTTAGTAATTTAATCATTTTTCCTCTCCGGTCGAAAACTGGTCAATCGTCATTTAATTAGTTATCCCCGCCAGATGTCTACAGTTGTCACTTCTGACCCAGTAAACAGCACGGAGTAGGGATGAGAACGAAGCCGGTCTCCTTTCTTTCTAATTATTTATATGGCAAAACAACGTTTGCCGGATCAGCTAGTAATGTTTATAAGAATGCGATAATTTTTGCGAAGTATATATTAGTGCTAAAGGCATTAAATAAACACACAATAATCGTATGGTTTTCGCAAATATGTATCAGAAGAAAGATGGCACACAACGCATGGCATGGTGAACGAAATGGGAGTATAAATAACTGCTCATGGCGCATAAGCTACTTAGCTTAAATAACATAAACTGATCTTATTGCATCGCGCTAAAGTTTGTTTCATAAATTAAACATCAAATTAGCGCAAAACGAACTATAAACATTCATGACCAACGGCCAATTGTGTGATACTGTGAAAACTAATTAAGTAATTTTGGTGAAATAATCTATCCACTTGATTAAAATAATTGAAGTAGATAGGAAAACCGACACTAAATTTTAATTGGATTGTGTATTGTAATTTAAACCCAAAGTACTCGATTACTTTGGGTTTGGGTAAAGGTGATACGAAACTGTCATGATTAATGTTACTATCCATCAGTTCTTCAGACTGTGAAACATTTAATCTATCGTGGATGTTCACTGGACTAGTATTATCAATAACAGAATATTTACCATGAATTTACAACAATTTCATTTACCTGTGACATTGTTCATTTGTTTTTTTATAACTTGTGGCGAGTTTACTTTGAATTTATGGAGTATACAAATTGTGACGAATTTACTTTGTGGCGAATTGCCTATAACCCAGTCAAATGGTGCACTGAGTTTCCTATTTTTCTATGGAGTATTCATGCATCAAGGTTTCGGGCAAACTAACGAATGGTAGGAGTTAATACAAAAGTTTTTAATAACGAACATCGCTAGACATAAAAATCCTCTTACTCGTCATTTGGGACGATTACTACTGTTAGTCGAACTAAAACAACAATCCCGTTATAAAGGGGTGCCTATCTGAAAATGGCTGTAGTAGTACGACGGGCAAAAATAAATTACCCGTCGTACTACTGGACCTGTTGGTAGTAACACGGGCAAAAATAATTGCCCGTGTTACTGGTAGTAAAACGGGTAGTAACACGGGCAATAAACGGATAAAACACGCCTACTACTGCATCACTGCTATAGTTGTTGGAAAACCAATTTAGACGCGTATTTTTATTATTATGATTCCACGAATGTGATTTAAAATATTTTGCTTCTACATTATTGACAAAGAGGTAATCGTATATTATTGATATTTCAACGTCTAGTATTTTTTCTGATATCCGTGGTTTTTAACCCCCGACCAAAAAAGGGGTGTTATAAGTTTGACGTCGATGTCTGTCTGTCTGTCTGTGTGTGTGTCTGTCTGTGGCATCGTAGAGCTCAAACGAATGGGCCGATTTCAAAGCGGTTTTGTTTTATTTGAAGGTTAATATCCGTGCGGATGTTCTTAACTATGTTTGGTTAATATCAATTCAAATTCGCCTCCATTAAATGGCGGATAAAATATTTCTTCACAACCTACCTCAATATGAGTATCAAATGAAAGGGCTTGACTAGTAGAGTACTTTGCACTATAACACATTTCAAATCCAAGATGGCCGCTACCACAAAATGGCGAAATACATTTCTTTTTCCACAACTCCCTTAATATGGGTATCAAATGAAAGGGCTTGACTAGTAGAACGTTATACAGATAATCCGAGATCCGAGGTAGTCGGGATTTAGTCAAAATTTTTAATTTTGTTATTTTTCTAACTTACTCACTTGATTCGTAAAAAAAAAACAATTTGTAACCCATGTATGTACTCGTACTATCTTTTTTACGCTTAGGGTTTTTGTACTAGAGTCTGGCTAGCGAAAGTAGGTACTGGATTTTTTTGCAAAATTTTTACACTTAAGTGTACCTACCATCGGGTATTTACCCTACAAATTGGGATATTTTAAACAGAAAGTACTTAGGGGCACTTGATTCCAAAAAAGCATTTTTAAAACAAACTTATTTAACCATTAAGTATATGAAATTAATCTTAAAAATTCGATAGTGTTCTAAAATTGTATTCATCAAAAATACGAGTAAGTACGGCGTATGGACGTGTTGGCGATTATTTCAAGAGCAACTTAAGCCTTAAGTTGGTCTAGTAAATATATTAATTAATTACGCTATTTAATAGAGAAAAGCCTGAAAATTTCATTTTTAAGAAATTAATTTTCGCCGATTACCCGAAAGATTTGGTAGAATCAGAATCAGTGTATGGTATCCCAATCTATGACGCAACAAAATGGCGTGTTTTTGATGTTTCGTAGTAGCTGATTTGTGTTTATTTTTGGCGAGATTTTTAGTTTAGGGATGCCATACTGATATATTTTAAATTTGCCGCGCTTTGTCAGTATCAACTTTTGTTAGCCAGGCTCTAATAAACTCGCCTTAGTTTTCGCACAAAAAACCTTTTTTCTGACTTTTTGGGACTATAACCCTATAATATATAAGAAAAACAGACATCTGCTTTGCTTATAACAAGCTATAGAATAGATAGACCAAGCTCAAATTATAGGTGAAGTACTACTGCTTGCCAAACACAAATTCAAAGCTTTAGAGATGATTGAAAAATGTGCCAAGAGGCTGATAGGTGATATAGCTCTGGTTAAGTTTTTTAATCTCATAATAATAAAGCGCAATTTTTTTTATATTTTCTTTGGGATAACTTTAGAAATCTCGTCATCCATTGCCGGACACTTATGACAGTTGCTACTCCTTGCCAGACACCCCTAAACTTTTACAAATTACAATTATACTTTTGTAATAGTATAAAAGCTAAATTTTATATGTTACTTGGGGTCTATAAAAACATGGCTATGAACGTAATAAAATTATTTTTTAATAGATATCTTAAAAAAAATAATCGACTAAGCATTCGCGCTCGCACCTACAGATTTCTTTCGATGTGTCTGGCAAGATGTAGAAACCATGAAAACTGTCCGGCTATTGAGGTAACATCTTTTTATAGGTCCCCAGGTTGCCTTTCTCATATCTAGACCAGTCAGACTTATTTGCCTCTCAGTAAATACAATTTGGGGAATATACGCAGGTATTTCATTTATTGAGTCTTCCTTCTCTTCTCTGTTCCACTTTTGGACAGCAGGCAAATAAGGCCCTAGCACCAATGGTTTTAGGCGCATGTTTCGAAACATAAAAAAAAAACATTTCAGGGTCAGTATTTCACGGTAGATAGAATCATCTAGATTGTATCTACTGAGAATTACTGACTTAGTTGTTCTACTGTTTCGCACTGAGGAAATGTAGATCCACAGCGCTTTGTTCAGAGTTTCTAAATATCCACCAAGAACCAGTGCTTTTGTCTGATTTATATAGCTGTACGAAAAGAAAAAGGAAGGAAGCGAAGGGAGTGCTTAACATCAGGTATTTTGCAGTATGTACTAAGTACTAGTTGTTTAAAAATTTGCAGTAATATTTAATATAGGCAGACTTTGTGGAATATGCGCAGATGTTTCATTTCTTGATTCCTGCTTTAAAATAGTTAACAACTATGTGAGTATGGTATCAGCTATCTGGCCACCATATTACAAGTTTTGCTTAGTTTGGGGTTAGATAGTGTTGGGTGTGAATTGTTCACCACCAATAGCGACTGCCAATAGCAGAAAATCTTAAGATTAAACAGCACCAAGGTTACTCGTGTCACCTGTGTAGCTACAGATATAATGCTACGTATGTCGGTGACGAGATCTCATAATTTTTTCCCTGACTAAAAAGTGTTCTATGCTATAGGTGTGTGTGATAAGTGGCTATAGTTGCTTTTACCCAAAAAAATTATCTATTAAGCTCATTGGCATATTATTCGCTGATTGATTTCTGGTTCGCATTATAAAGTCGTTTTGTTTGCTTCTCTGGCTGTTCTATCAGCAATTAGTAGCGGTTCGCCCGGAGACCGCGACGCGACACCGCGACCGGAGACTGCGACAGGCACTTGACACTATGAAATTGTATGGGCGCGAGTTCGCGCCGAGACCGCGACACGAGACCGAGACACGTGTCGCGAGACATGTCGCGGTCTCGGCGCGAACTCGCGGCCATACAATTCTATAGAGTCATGTGCCTGTCGCGGTCTCCGGTCGCGGTTTCGTGTCGCGGTCTCCGGGCGAACCGCTACCTTTACGATTGCTATTTTGTTATTGTCTCCCTTACTATATACAGGTTGCCACTAAATTTTCGACCTTATTAACATTCTCTTTTCGTTGCTTCAGATGATTGCAGGCGCGGGGCGCGCGCGCGGCGTCGTCCTGGCGACATGTGGAGGGCTGGGGTGTTCTTCCTCACGCAGATAGTCGTCTGTCAGATCACTACAGGTCAGCTTACATAGCTAAGCAGTAATGTGCAAACATTACTGTGTTCCTGTCAAAGAGTTTACATATACTACGTATAGAGTTAGATTTTCCGCAAGGTTTGTGTCAATCGTAAGCAGATGACGTGACTTTCTATGGCAACAGAGTGATGTACCGTGACATAAAAGTATGACACTTCTACAAGAGCGACAAGACAAGAAAGATGCAACCCGTGCTTTCGGCGTAAAGCGTTTGTGCCAACTCTATACGTAGTATTATAATATGTATACTCTTTCGTCCCTGTTTGTTGGGCAATGTTTCCAGAGAAATTACAGGGCTTAGAGATCTCTTAGATCTCTGCGAGCGCAGTGCAGTGCTAGGTAATAATTTGGACATGTTCCAATAGCTGCGTGTCACTGTCCTGTTATGTGGCAGGTATGACGCTTATCATCAGGCACATGTCCTGCTGTCTCGTCACTCTATGCTATAAAAAAATATACATGTTCATACTGTGTAGTTTACATTTTAAGTTTTACAATATAATTTTGTTGTAATGAGAGGCTGTGATTACTTGTGTTTTTGGTTTTAAACTAGTTCCTAACATTTTTCAATGAGACCACCCGTAGTTTCGTCAGTCCTCTCATCAACGGCAACGGCAAAACCTTTTAGTGCATAACGATGCACTAAAAGGTTAGCAGATCATTAGTATTTTCTTTTTATGTCGATTAAGTCCTTTGTAATGTTTTAATATAAAAATGTCTTAAAATGTGTGTGATGATAATAAGCATACTATTTAAAAAAAAGTGATCTCATTCTACAAATTTATTTCAGAAAATCCACCATCATCAACGACCGAAGAAATCCAAGTCCAAACAGTGACGTCATTCTATGCTCTGAGCACCAACATAGCCCCGGCACCCGTGATGTTGCGCCTCGGAAACTCAACCATAGACAGCACCAAGTCCTTCAAAGTCCCTCAGCCATCAGAACCAAGTGAAACTAACGCTATTGAGATGGTGCCTCATGTAATTTCAGTGAAAAATACATACTTTGACCATGATAGAAAATACGGACCGACGTTCGAGGATTCCACAGATGGAAATGTTACAAAGATAACTGTGCAGTTGGGAGAAGATGCTCATTTGAATTGTAGAATCAGCTTACTTCAAGATAAGACGGTGAGTTATAAATTAATGTTCGTTTAATGAAAAACACAACTTTATTCTGAAATCTTAATTAAACTAGAACTAAAACAGTTCCCGATCCCGTGTAAAAGTAGCCTTTGACCAGACCACAGACTGCATTTTAAATTTCAATTCGATTTGTTATCGATGTAATTTAGCAAAAAATATCCAAATTGGATATTTAAAATACCATTACATTTATTACGTACAGTATGTAATATCACATATTTTTTATCCTGGTAAATAATGGGATCGGAAATTACGCGGGTGAAACTCGTAAAGCCGCGAGTGAAACTCGTAAAGCCGCGGGTGAAACTCGTAAAGCCGAGGGTGAAACTCGTAAAGCCGCGGGTGAAACTCGTAAAACCGAGGGTGAAACTCGTAAAGCCGCGGGTGAAACTCGTAAAGCCGAGGGTGAAACTCGTAAAGCCGAGAGTGAAACTCGTAAAGCCGCGGGTGAAACTCGTAAAGCCGCGGGTGAAACTCGTAAAGCTGCGGGTGAAACTCGTAAAGCTGCGGGTGAAACTCGTAAAGCCGCGGGTGAAACTCGTAAAGTCGCAGGTGAAACTCGTAAAGCCGAGGGTGAAACTCGTAAAGCTGCGGGTGAAACTCGTAAAGCCGAGGGTGAAACTCGTAAAGCCGCGGGTGAAACTCGTAAAGGCGAGCCCCTAAGGCGCTGCGGAACCCATATAAGATCGGCGATTAATATGACTCATCATGTGAAAAAACGAAAGAAAAAATTAAATCTACAGTCAAAACTTTTGAGGTTAGTTTTTACAAAACAAATCATAAGTGAAAGTTTATCAACAAAAAAAATTCGGGGCAGTAGAAAAAACTATAAACTAGTGAAATAAATACATAAATAGAACTTGTCTTTGTTTTAATCACGGGCTACTTAGTACTAAAATTAATGTCAATGATCTTTTGAGTCAGCACTGTTGCATTACCATAAGCTTCCTCCTCACTGTCTCTATGAATAATGGCCGAATCTATCAATTTAGTTCGCGGCAGTGATACGATGTTAACGAAGATGTATGAAGATGAATGGAAATATCTACTGAATAAAAATATGAATTCCTCATCTAAAAGTAGTGTTAATAAAATCATTTATTTCTGTGGGTTGTACGAATATTTACCTGTGTATAAGTACTAGGTACTCGAAATCTTTGACATAACTTTCTAACATTTATTTTCTTCAGAAAAACAGAACCGATTTCATTTAAAATTAAGTACAGGCACTCAACCCGATTGCACTCAACCAAATTTAATAAAAAGCCATCAATCGCTAAGGCCCGTGTAAAAAATTAATAGAGCATTTGAACCACCAAGTTACCTATGTAGACCGTAAAAAAAGCCGTTACCAAAAAATGGCGAAACACATTTCTTTTTTTCACAACTTCTTTAATATGGGTATCAAATGAAAGGGCTTTACTAGTAGAATTTTGTACAGATTACAAATCCGAGGTAGTCGGGGGTTAGTCAACATTTTTAATTTTGTTCTTGTTAAATAAAATATTAAAGGTTCACATTTGTCCTTTTGGAGCACACCTGACGTTAAACGACGATCTGGTCTACGATGAACCTTATTAACTTAGAAGAAAAAATGCCTTCTCTCACCAAGGAGACCAAAGATCATACGTAACCTAAGCGGGCCCAGTGCTGGTATAGCGGAGTCTTAAAAATGATACATCATATTTATCAATTGGTGGTCTTTTTTGACGTGAGTAATGATAACCTTAAAAATCTATATTATATTAATAAGCTTATATTAATTTATGGTAAATTTCAATTTAAAAATTCAAAACATAGATCCTGTTACATATTTCCATAAGAAAGTGCTCCTATCTTTTTTAAGCTATCAAACGCCTCAAAGAAGTTAAAAATACACTCAGTTTTATCTGAAACAAACGACCCGCCTTAATGGCGAAACGAGAGCCTCATGTTTTATCCATGGAATTGTTCTGATAATGCTTTTAAATCTCATCACGTTTGCATTATCTTTTGTTGAAAAGTTTGGCTAAGAGGGCTGGTATTGCTGGAATTGATAGAGCGAGTACAATTCAAAAATTCTGAGAATTAGTGAAATTCGTTTGAAAAATACGTACTTACAGGATTTGATTAGCGAAAAAACATGTAACGTATGTTAAAAAAAATATTTTCCAGACTTTTGTTCTATAAGTATATACTAGAGGTCCACCCTGATTTTGCCCGCGGTACATTTATAGCTCAAAACATTCAGGGATTACGTAGATATCCAGCAGTAAAATAAATTTTAAGATCCAGTAGTTCCTGCGGTTTTCGCAATCAAACAAATAAACCAAAATATTCATCATCATCATCCACAGCCTTCTCTATCCCACTACTTGGGTATAGGCCTCGCTCTTACTGTGCCATCTGCCTCGGTCCTGCACCAATCGAGTCCAGGTTATTAGTATAGATTAATTATATGAGCGTTCTGACTACCATAACACAATATTTCCTTAGTTTCAAGCTATTGAGTGGTATGTGAGGAATGTCTAACAATACTTATAATTTTTGTTATTCAAAATTATAATATAATAGTTGTTTAAAATTATCAGAATCTATGTTAAGTAATCTAAAATGACATTCAAAGAAAATACAAGTTAATAAGAGCAGTGAAAATCAGCATTAATTATCTAAAATTCAAGAATAATATTTTATAGTTGTATAAATTGACCTCACGGCCGTACAATATTACTTTTCATTTAAGATATAGTAGTTAATAAATTCATTTGGAAAAATCGTAAGCGCAAAAAATGTAGTGCAAATATTTATTTATTTATTTATTGGCTAATAATAAGTACGGCTGCAATGCCAATTACACTTAAAATTCATTTAAAACATAATAGTAAATTAGTTTAAATATTAAAAAATCAAATAATAATCAATATATCAAGTTAATGTTACAAAAATAATGAAGAATAAATTAATTAGTTAGTCATAAACTAACTAAAATAATTATGAAAATGTGTTCATTGTGCCTAAAAAAACAAAAAAAAACAGTACTCTAGTTGATCGTATCGTATCACAATTATATTATATAACATTATGTAAGTAATGACGTATCAAATTAATTATTAATTATCTTTCATTTTTGTAATTCTTGTCACCCACAATATAGCCACGTCTTTACTTTCCTGGTGTAAGAAGCCTCCCGATGAAAGGGGGTCAAGGCAGCAATATATATCTTAGTTTTGTCTTTGCATGATTTATAACATTGATCTCGGATGTATTCGGGAAAGAGAATTGTAGATACATTTTTATTTTATTACACAGCTTTTAGATACTTATTCGATTAGAACATCAAAAAAAGATTTTCAAATTATTTACGGCGCTGGTCATTTTATGTTTTATTCATGAGTTGAATGAAACATACTGCTATTTAGTAGGCGAAGACCGTATTCATATTTCACAGGTATAAATTGAACTTTTATTAATTCTGAAACAAACTTGTTTTCATCTATTTTTAATATAATCCGCTTACCGTTTGAGTTATTGAGATTATTTTGAGTCCGACCGTTGGTTTTTACAAACTACATCCGTGGTAATGACGATCTCAAATGGAAAATTGAGTTGGAAAATAAGGTTATGTTTAAACCTATCGCCAAGGCAAACCCTAGAAACCTACTTAGACTAATAGGTACTAATTAGAAAATATTAACTCTTAGGCCAATTGTCATACGTTTGTTGATGAGCTTGCGTTTCGTGGGCACAGATTTCATTGCTTGTACTCAAGGAGCAGAGCAAGCATTCGTCATGCATTCGCATTGCAACCGTTATTTGACGAAAGCGGGCGTATAACGTGGACAATTGGCCTTATAATACACATTAAGTCAACTAACTAATGTCTGATGATAATAAGGTCTTCAACAATTTAGTCCAAGTATCACTTGAATGAAGTTGACACAAAATAGGGAAGATTGGAGAAAGATACTAGGGTTGACATGTAGTTGTATTTTTAAAAAGATTTTAAAATATTTTTTTTAACTATAATAGGTTCGCACTTGACCACCATCTCGCCTGATGTTAAGCGATGATGAGACCTACGATGGAGCGTGCTTACCTAGAAAAAACTGATTCATTCTCGATTTGAAGACACCAAAAATATGAACAAATATTAAAGCATACTTTCATTTAGGAATCCAAATGATTTAGTGATGGTTTCCTTTGAAATTTAGTCAAGTGCCTGCATTTAATTTTAAATTGAAGCAGGTTTTTTTTCTTTATAAAAAATATTTATAAGCTTTTCCATTTAATCCCAGGTATCGTGGGTTCGCCGAAGAGGCAAAGACGAAATGCCGGAACTCCTCACAGTGGGAGCGGTGACGTACGCGGCAGATAACCGCGTGACGGTCGCCAGGAGGTACCCTGGCAACTGGAGGCTTCTCATCAGGGAGGTGAAGCCTGATGATGAGGGACTCTACGAGTGTCAGATCTCGACGCACCCGCCGCGAGTCAGCAAGATATATCTACATGTCAATAGTAAGTATTGCTGAGTTTAGTGCACGCGTATAAAAAACAAAATTACACATTACAGATTATTACAGATTAATACAAATTTTAAGGTGCTCAGAGCACATCAAATGGGCACTATACAAGAATCTATTATTCTTTTTTTCAAAACTGTCGTGCGTAGCATTGTCTAGCGTCTAGCGTAGCGTTGTTGTCATCAGAGCGACTATTTCTTTTAAAGCGACCCATACTCATTGGCCTCGAGTGGCCTCTACTGCTTCCCGAACTTTGGGCTAATGAAGAAGGCGCAAGGCCTCCACAAAATGGCGGACAAAATATTTCTTTACAACCTACCTCAATATGGCTTATCAAATGAAAGGGCTTGACTAGTAAAATACTATACACTAAGACAAATTTCAAATCCAAGATGGCCGCCACTACAAAATGGCGAATTACATTTAAATTTCACTACCACCTCAATATGAGTTTTAAATGAAAGTGCTTGACTTGTAGAATGTTGGAAAGATTACAAATCCGAGATAGTCGGGGGTTAATCAAAGTTTCTGATTTTGTTCTTGTTATGTAAGCGGTATTACACACACGGCTTCGAAAAGATAGTGGTGCGTGTTGTAGGCTATACATATTAGGGGCTCCGTATTGGCAGTCATCGTTTTTCCGATTAGACCAGCTGTGAATTCGCACAGATAGAGTGAGCACTAAGCTTAAAACAAAATATTTAATCAAGGGAAACAGCTTCTCTCCAACCGTTCCATTCTGTAATTTCCTTTCTCTATATATTTTAAAGCAAAACCTTGTTCTGGTAACGAAATATGCCTCTAATTTATACCTAAAAGATAGTTACTAGGACACAACGATGTTCTTAGAATTTGAAACGCGACGATGGAGCTACATTTATCACAATTGATCGATGAGGTAACAAGCTCAGCGTTATATCTCACTTCATCATAAGACTGGATAATATTTTTTACTATTTTCGCAAACATTTTTGCACATGACCAACATTTCGCTTAATTTTAAGCGACGATGCGGTCTATAATGGGCTGCGCTTACCTTAGTGAATCTGATTCACTATCGCTTTGAAAACACCATCAGCGAATATCCACTCAGGCATCACATTCTACGGTTAACATATTTCTTATAGAAACATTGAGTTAAATTTTTCATTTGAGGGTTTTGTACGTCAACTACGTCAAGACGTTGCAGTGGCTTGGAGAGTGAAAAAAATGATTGTGGTAATCTTTCAACTCACCCAAAATTCTTGCCCCTCAGAATCCTTGCTTAAAGTCTCGACTCTCTCCTTGATAATCTCAACTTGAACACATAAAATAGTATAATGGTATATAAACTAAAAATGATGCAAAATAATAATTGTAACGTTCTATGTAAAATTAAAGGTCGTAAATTTTCGGTGTGTCAGTCGTTTCTTAACATCTAACCAGATGGGCCGATTTTGATGCGAGTTTTAGTATGAAAACTGACATAATTGGGATAGCTTTTAGCTATATGTAATCTGTTTTTATTTCTACTTTACATGTTTTGTTTCTTTATTATACGATATTAGAAATCAATATTTTAAACCTTTGTCAGATAATAGTAATTTTTATGGTAGTAGGAACCTCTGCAGAGTCTACCTGAAGAAATACGTCTTATATAAATCTTTGCTGGTTTTCCTATGAACAAGTAGTAATATTCAGACATCACTGTGTTTTGATTAAAACAGAAAAAAATCCAGAGAAATTACAGAGAAAAGAGATAAATGACGTAACATTACCCGGACGGAATTCCTGCCATAGTACTGAGGGTTTGTGCACCAGAGTTGTCTCCAGTACTAACGCACCTGTTTAGACTTTCTCTCCAAACTGGGCAAGCGCCGAAGTCGTGGAAGCTTGCTAACGTGCAACTCTTGTGCGTAAAAGACTTCAAAGTCTTGATCATCGCCGCAAAATTGCTAGCTTATTGGTTTTTTATCGGATACACTTCGGAGAGTGTGCAACTGATCTGCATGATCTAATTCCACCTTGCCCTTTCTTCTATCGGACTTCTCGTTCCACAAAAGGGCGACATCGTTTCATGGTTGATGTTCCAAAAACACGAACGAAGAGATTTGACTCCACGTTTGTGATAAGAACGTCTAGGTTGTGGAATGCGTTGCCTGAGTTGGTTTTCCTCGATGGTTACAATCTTGGTGTCTTCAAATCGAGAGTAAATCGGTTTCTTCTAGGTAAGCACGCTCCATCGTAGATCGCATCATCGCTTAACATCAGGCGAGATGGTGGTCAAGTGCGAACCTATTCTAGTTAAAAAAATAAAAACATTATTTCGTCTCTTGGTGACGAGCGCAGTGCAGAGCGCAGTGATTTGGACTCCTTTTGATCAAATAAGTCGTCAAAGTCACCAAGATGAAAAAACATCAGTGATGTTATGGGTAAATCAACAATTTTAATGATAGGATAAGCTCTGATTCTGTAAATAATCAACTTTCCCACGATGAATACGAGTAAGTTTGCGTTTGACTTCTCCCTACCGAGTAAAAAAGGTAGGCAAAAAAAATAAAGAGCATTCTACGAACTCGCAGCACATACATATACATATATACGAACGACTTACCTCTATCTTTGAAGTTAAACTGCTATGGATGCAGTCGAAAGCAGCTTCCATATTTTTGTCAAGTTCGTTTTGCCAATACGACTTTTCACGTTGTTTCTTTCGGCTTCGAACTGGGGTTCTGCTTAACCGTATAACAATTTTGTTTTCCAAGTTTTGCTCAACTTACCCGGCATTGAATTTAGGTATTATAACTCTTCTTTCTTACAACCAAGCGCATGTGCTGTCACTCTGTATAGTAAAAAGAAAACAACGGCACCTAAAAAGCGCCAAAAGAAGTTAAAACAAAATATACGCCCCCACCAAAGAGTTTACATATACTATGGATAGAGTTGGCACAAACGCTTTACACCGAAAGCACGGGTAGCATCTTTTTGCCTTGTCACTCTTGTGGAAGTGTCATACTTTTGTCGCGGGATATCTTGTGTCTATTGCCATAGAAAGTATGGATGTCATCTGCTTACGATAGACACAAAGGAACCGTGCGGAAAATGTAACTCTATACTCTAATATCTCTATATGTAAACTCTTAGGCACAGTAGCTGTTGCTAACGATATCGGTAGGATTGTCGTAAATTCAATTGTTTTTCTTACCTCAAAATATCCTACATACATGTAGAATTAATATACGTAGCTATATAAACAATAAAATATGTATGTACATTCATAACTATAGTGGTGTCTCTAAAAGCGTTTAGCATGTTCAATTGTTTTGTTTCATCTTAAAAATCCCAAAGCGCCTTTCAGTTCAAGTGTTCTTTAAAATAATATTTTTGAAGTTGATTATATAAAGTGAACATTTTACTCACTCAATTTTTAATACTTAGTCAACCATTTCTTTGTTATTATACGTGAAAATCGTTTAAACCCGTAAACATGAAGCTGCGACCCAAATCACGAATCTCCTTTTCACCACACTACTGTACAAGCTCATAAATAATAAATTGCTGTTGAATCCTCCAAAGTATTTTTACTCAGAAAAAACGAGCGCGTAATCTGTCGCCACGGTCATCTGTGACCCTCCCGGGATCATAGAGACGCAGATTCTTGCTTCACTACTCTCGTACAGAATCGCATAAACTGTATAACATGACATACGTAGCCCACTAAATGTTCCCACTGTTAGGCATCGGGGTAATTTCTCGCAAGGAGAGATCAAGGACATAATCCACCACGCTGGCTCCACGTTGACTACAACTGGCTGCTGAAACTGACGTGTATGATTTTGAGCCCGTCCATATTTTAGCAGAGATTACCCCAGATTATTATCTAAGTATTATATTTTTAACCAACTTCAAAATCATCAAAATCAAAATCAAAATCATTTTTATTCATAAAAAATATTACACGTCACAAGATTAAATAGTAAAATAGACACATTTATAATAATTATGAATCAATTACACTAGAATGTAATTATTTAAAATTCTGATATCATTAAAATTAATTATCTAGAATAATTAATCAATTCAATGTCATAAATAAATGTCAGAATAATTAAAATAATCATGTCAACAATTCAATCAATTAAATACAGTAAACTAAAGGAAATGTCAGAAAATAAATAAACGATTACAATGTCACAAGTACCGAAAGTACATAGTAAATTCACATTTAAAACAAAAACCAATAAACAATAAAATAAATTATCATATTATGTAAATTTCAAATTCATCACTTCCGAGTACTTGCAGAAAGCCTGTTCGACAAGCCACTGTTTCAATCTATGTTTATACGATCCCCTAGAAGCTCAGAGCTTCAGAGAAGGAAGCTCTCCATTTGGTTCTATTTTTTTATGTGATACGTGATCCGTCTTTATTAATGGATTTTGATGTTTTTTTTGTTTTGGGTGAATTATACTGCAGTGGTAACCTGAAACATTTTATTTTAATAATTTTAAAAAAAATTGCTTACCTCGACGAAATTTTTGTATCTACTACCTTGCTGTTTCACTGAAACGTAGTGTTTGTTTAATTATAAAATAATAATGTAGGAGAGAATCTGAATTTAATTTTTAATAAATCGGGTTTGTGTTTTCAGATAATATTAAAATGTTCCAATGTAACACTTCCAACGGCGTCGTATGTCTGATATTTTTGGAAGTCGGTTGACAAATGTTTATCTATTTAAAAAGTGAACACGTATGGTTTAGTCTTAAAGGGAATACAAAAGTGGAAATGTATAATTGAACAGGATTCAGTAATGTAAATCACTTATCTTCATATAAAGACATGTGGAAGGAATTCTAATGTGTTTCCGGCCCTAGTCTTTCGCTGCCGAGCCAATCGTAAAACCTTTTACAGGCAGCTTTTCCGGACCCAAATGTACTTACAACTATAAATGACATAGAACTACATTCTGACACAGTTTCAAAGAGACGAAATAATAGGAGTTGCGAAGGATTTAGTTAGTTCTTTGTCTATCGGAGTACTTACCGCTCGAAAATAATATAGTTTCATAATTGAAGTTCCAAATAGTAAAAAATAGTAAAAAGAACATTAAAAGAAAGGTTATTGAAGCTGTGATGGGCTGGCGGCAAAAACGTTTGCTTCGAATCGTGATGTCGCAAGATCGATCCCCGTCTGCATTACTGATCATAACCAGTATTTACGTGAACTCATACATATACAGATTTGCCATTATTTCTGTCTTTGACGGTGAAGGAAAACATCGTGAAGAAACCCGTATTAATATTGATATTGTCTGGGTCATAATCACGATAAAACTCATTGTTTAATTACCTTGACGTTTTGGCAGCGTTACAAAGTAGTAAAGAGTAGACGAGAAGATGACACAACCGCCTTATCCACGAAACGAAAATTTGTTTAGATAGATTATTTTGACTTTCATTCTCCTTGTGAGAATAGGCCCTGAGTTTTAGTAGTACCTACAAACACAATCAGTACACACGGTTGACTCCTTTAGCTTCTACTAGCGGTTCACTCCGGCTTTGCCCGTGGCCTATATAGCCTTGTGGTATATAATAATAGCCTCGTGAGATATAATATACAGCATTCAGGGATCACGTATATTCCCAACAGTGTTTTTTTAATCAGTACAGCAGTTCCTGAACTTATTGCGTTCAAACAAAAAACCTCTTCAGCTTTGTAATAATAAAAATCGCTTAGAAAAGTCTCGACCAACATTCGCTAGACGGTTGGATCAAGGGTCAGATGCACGCGGTGGTCATCCTCGACACAGCGCGCATCGTCAGGAGGTTCCTCACTCTGCCGCCTTAACCACCGGTAGCTTAGACCCTGCCCCGCTGCTGACGGCAAACTAGGTTTAAGTTTTTATAATGTTTATTGTTGTTTTATATATAAATTGTAAGAACATAAACCTAAAAAAATAAAGTGAAGAATAGCTTATGGTTAAATATACGCAATGCGCAAACAATACAATATCCGTGACTATAATTTTGGATATAACTATGAAGCGTCTCAAGCGACATAATAAGAAGTATGTAGTCTGCTTTTTATCCGTCTAATCTCGCTTGATGTCTGGACTTGTTCCAATGTTTATTGCGATTGTATGAAGCTATTCATTTGAAAGCTACAAAGTTTGCAGCGATGAGATTGCTTGGGGATGGATTAGGAACATATCTTGCCATTTCACGACTTCTGGGAACAGATTGAGCAGTAAAATTGAGTTTGCACTTGACTGCAATTTTGATAAGTTTGAATCAGTGTTTATATTGTCCAAGTCGAGAGTTGGTAAGATAAACTATTAGAAATCTTATTAACGTTATGAATATATTTGTTGCTCAATCACGTCGGAACGCTTTATCGGATTGGGTAAAAGTTTGGAACACAATAATAGTCTGGAAAACACTACTTTTCAGCTCGGGAAAGTAAAAGAAACGTGAAGTGAAACTGTGGGGCACTGCTAGTAAATAATACATCAATTGAATGGGCTATTTTTAAACGTGGTAACCAAAGAGTTTACATATACTACGTATAGAGTTGGCACAAACGCTTTACACCGAAAGCACGGGTAGCATCTTTCTTGCCTTGTCGCTCTTGTGGAAGTGTCATACTTTTGTCGCAGAACATCACTCTGTTGCCATCATTGATGTTGCCATAGAAAGTGTGCACGTCATCTGCTTACGATTGACATAAAGGAACCGTGCGGAAAATCTAACTATATAGATATGTAAACTCTTTGATGGTAGCATTCTCTACATCTGCTGTTAGCTGTCCATGGCTTTGGCCATGTTCTGTACGTCATCCAGAATAAATAGCTTCCTATTGCAGTGAGATTATTAATTGGGCTGCTTAAATAACGGTTATTTCTTCTGCCACCAATGTCTTTAACGATACCATGAGGCGTACTCTGCAAAGGAGTACAAAAAGAAACTCAAAACTAAAAACCATTTTCAAACTCCACCTGAGAGAGCACCACACCTTTATCAGTTATTCTACCTCCAAGCAGAATAATCTTCTGATTTGAAAGACAATATTTACAGAACAGTTACATAGCATAGGTAATGAGGCAAGTGCAGTTCTAGGTGATAATTTGCAATAGCTGCGTGGAACTGCGCTGTATTGTTTACCATCAGACACAATACATGTCCTGCTCAATGCTCATCTCGTCTGTCTTATAAAACAAAAACTACCGACTAACTTGAATGTGAATCACTCTTTGTCCCACAGCGCCTCAAGTGTGGGTGGTGGACGAAGCGGGAGCACCGCTATTGGAGAAGTACTACGAAGCTGAGTCGACGCTGGCGCTGGTCTGCCGAGCTCGGCACGTGGAGACGCCAGCCATGCTAACGTGGCTACATGAGGGCAGGGCACTCAATGCTGATGTCACGAGAGGGGGTATCAGGTAAATGAACAAGAGAGTCCGTCCTAGTTCCTATTATCTTGCAAATAATATAAACAGAAAAGTTGGGATGGAATTCGGGTGTTTGAATGTTTCGATGTTTATTTTAATTAGGCTGGCTAGAAATACATAGTATAGAAAAAAATATACCTATTAGAAACTTTAGAATCATTTTTGCAGACCTATCCATAGACACCACACAATAAGATTTTTTTTTGTTTCAGTTCTAAGTATTGGAGCACCCCAAAATGTATTGTTTTTTTTATTTTTGTGTAAAAATCTTAATGCGGTTTACAGAATACGTCTATTTACCAACTTTCAACAATATAGTCCGTATAATGTCGGAAAAAGTGGCTGTAACATACGGACGGACAGACAGAGATGATGAATCTATAAGCTTCCGTTTTTACGTTTTATGGAACCTTAAAAAGACTTAAAAAAGCAGCAAATAAAACAGTCTAATTCAAACTAAGTCCTAATTTCTAAGAAGCCGCGTATATTGATCAACAGAAGTGTTAAATGTATTATATCAAGATCATGTTTTGTAAATAGACACGTATTAAATCTCCGGCTCGCTCTCAGCAGGTAATTTTATTATTATTTTTCTTGAAGTTTGTTTGTTGGTCATTCACGTCAAAAGAGCTGAATTTACAACATTCAAGTTATTTTTTCGAACAATACATAAGTTATTTTACAATTTTATCCGCAATGGACCTGATTAACCCATCATCAGGCCCATCTGGCTGGTGGTCTGCCAACGTCACTTTTATTAGCAATCTACTATTAGAGATTTCCTCCACCTACCGTCACCAAGTGTGACCTGGTATCCTGCCCGATATACTGATGATAATACCATTGAAAAATCTGTGTCAAAGACGTAGCACGCTTTAAAATCGATATTCCACTTTCCTTGCCTTACAACCTCGCTTCAATTATTAAAGAAGCTCCGTACAGCAATACGTATCTAATAACAGTCTATTCTACACGACTATTGAAATATTTCTTTGCTTCCTATAGGCCCCTACAGCGTCCTATGCGGGGGAACTGGATTGCTTATAAATAAGGAATGATTTGCTCCCCACGCAGGTACTTGGCCCGAAGTTTCCAGCCTACTAGACATTTATGAAATTTTAATACCGCTCTCAAAACACGGTTAGTTGACATCGGGGTAATAGAAGTTGATGGTATTACTATTTTAACATTGTAGCAGCTGTTTTGTTTTAAAGTACTCTTAGCTAGTTGTTAAAGGAAATTATACGTTATGCTAATAGTAACTGTGTCGTGTTTAAATAATTAATATTCTCAATGAATCAAATTTAACTTTCTTTGTTTTTGTAATATACATTTGTGAGACAAAAAACATTCACCTGGGGGTAAATCACACGCATGCCTATACATAACTACACATCAATTTGAAACAAATGAGTCAATCATCTTATTAATGCCATACCCCGAGCAAATGACCTTGGGTATTACTTACCTCATCGCACACCGCAAAAAAGACCAAGAGAGAAACAGTAGGATTTTTCGCTGTTTTACGCTCAAATTTTAGATTAAACTCTTGATAAAAGTCTTTTGAAAAAATATTTCTTTTAAAATGTTTGTAATGAAATTGCCTATCCGTTGGTGTAAGTACAAAATCTAAATGATGGCGGTTTTTCGAGTAGATACAATTATTTCTATTTTTTATGGTTTCGTTGTGAGGACATTAAATAAACAATAAATTTGTTTACAAAAAAAAAATACTACCTTATTCAAGCCAAGAAAAATAAAAAAATTACGTATTTTGTTCCAAATCATATTTGTTTTGGCTAATGAGTAGATAGCTCTTAAAACTGTATAAAACTAGTTTTGCTGGGGGACGCACCTTAATATTCTTAATGCAAAATGTTTCATGTATAGCTGTTTGTTGTTCAAACACATTGGAATGCCTAAACAAAATATATTGAAATGTTGAAAACGGATATAATGTAATGTGGAATAACACACGCCACTTTTCATCCCGGACAAATAACAGGAACGGGAACTATGCAAGTGAATGAAATAAGAAACAAATTCCTATTTTGGGAAGACGTGTAAAAAGTAAACTGATAGGTGATAAAAACAAAACAAATAACAAAGAACGCGAACAAGCAACAATGCACGGGAAGAAAAGTCTCAATTTCTACAAACGAGCGCCATTAGAATACGTCAGACAACTTTTTTGTATTCGTATCTGTGATGTTACGAAACATAAGACGTTCGTTTCCTCGTGAAAGCCTACAAGTTAATATGCATTCTTGTTCGGAAAATGTATCTTTATTTTGATATTCTGGCAATATAAGTTTAATTTCAGTTGTTTTATTACGAATAGAGAATTGTTTCCAGGGAAATTACAGGGCTTAGAGATAGAACATCTTAGATCTCTGGGTGACGAGCGCAGTGCAGTGCTAGGTAATGATTTGGACTATCTACGCTCCAATAGCTGCGTGCCACTGAGCTGTTATGTGGCAAGCATGTTGCTTACCATCAGGCACATGTCCTGCTCGTCTTGTCGTTCTTTATTTAAAACAAAAAAAATCTCCGATGCAAAAATGGCGAGATTAACTGAACTGTCATGAGTTTGATGTGTCTGTATGTGTTTGTGTTCCTGTGTGAGGGTGTTTGCGTTTGTGTGTGTTTGAATGTGGCATCGTAGCTCCCGAACAGATGGGTATTCCGGATTTCTATCCGGAATACCCAACCGTTCGGGAGCTCGTTCGGGATGCCCTTCTGGGCATCGAGATAAAACCTTTTTATCTCTAAATGACGACCGCAGTGCAGTGCTAGATAATGATTTGGACTCTTATGTTCCAATATCTTTAAAAATAAAATAAAATAAAAATTTTGCTCGTCTCGTCACTATAAAAAAATACGTGTGCTACCCGCAGGGCATAAGTGAAAAAAAACTATTAAAAACTATCGAACACATCGACATGACAGTGACAGATGCGGCTTGAAGACTGGTATCCGTGGCCAAGGTAATTAAAAAAATACAGTGACAGCAAAAAGACAGCGTCAGCTGGCTGTCTTTCTCACAGATTAAGCACCTCGTCTTTCTCGTACTCAGCGGTGCCAAGTTTAACCGAATACTTCTTTCATTCATGATTATGACGATGAGCTTCTTTCGAAAAAACTGAGTGTAGTGCTGCACCAAAAACAGTTTTCACTTCGAAAACAAACTTTTTAAAGCTGATTTTTGACGTGGCAACTTTTAATAAATCGATAAACGCTGAATGCACGAAAAATATGTCCCGTTATGTCCCGTTACGCTCATTGTACGCTTGCTCTATCAATGTTTTGTTGTGACGTTGTCACGTTAAACTATCGTCCGTAAGCCGTAAACCAACCGACTTCACCGACAACAGTTTTTTACTTCATTTAAACAAAGATACCATTATGCTAATCCCCGTCGCTTATTCCCATCATTCACCGTCAGCTGTATTTATAGAGGGATCTACTTCCACACCTAATTGTTATCCCAACGCCCAACTATCACCTATTCTGCGTCACGAAACAATAAGGAACACACAACTCGTGTTTACGCATGACAATTAATCTACACACTGATCCACTTACGAGGGCGAAACCCTGTGATGTAGTGGATATTAAGTAGTAAGGTATTTCAGTTTAATTATAGTAATTTTTTATGTTTGTGCGTAGTTATTGAATACGTCAAAATCAAAGTATAAGTAATTTATTCACAAAAGCTCTTTAAATTTATGTTAATATAAGGACTGGATTCAGAAACCAATTTAAAAGCTAGGTCATCAACATCATCATCATCATCAGCCGCAAGACGTCCACTGCCGAACATAGGCCTCCCCCCTAGATTTCCGCAACAAACGGTCCTTCGCAACCTGCAACCAGCGGTTTCCAGCGACCTTTGTGAGGTCATCTGTCCATCTAGTGGGAGGCCGTCTAACACTGCATCTTTCGGTTCGTGGTCGCCACTCAAGAACTTTTCTTGCCCATCGGTTGTCAGGCTAGGTCAGACGACTGAATTCAGTAGCAAGTGTAGAAGCATAAAATACTCGCTGAATTTAGTATACTAGCTACAGAGTATGCAATAACACTTCACTGAATACAGTAGTGACTAAATTCAGTTGTCACAATTTAAAACACAAAACGTCAAAACATCTAATGTTTATAATATACAGGACTTAATCACGATTTAATTCATTGTTTAAATACCTCGACACTAAACAATGAATTAAATCGTGATACTGTACATTATAAACATTATGTGTTCAAAACGCGAAAGCTTAAAAACAATATTCGTCAAAACATCGTTGCACAAAACGTCATCTGTTTAGCTACAGATATACCTACTACTATTACTGGTATTATTATTACTAGTACTATGACTGGCCTCGTGGCTTAGTTTGTAGTAACTCTACCTGCAAAGCCGAGGGTCGTGGGTTCGATTCCCACTCAGTGCAAATATTTGTGTGATGAATTCAAATTTTTGCACTGCGTCTGGGTGTTTCTATTTACAATAAGTATGTATTTAAAAAACTATATTAGTATAATATCAGCTATCTGGCTAGGCTATATTACAAGCTATGCTTAGTTTGGGGTCAGATGGTGTTGTGTGTGAATTGTCCACCAATATTTAAAAAATATTATTGCTCATACCTATAGGTGACGCGACTTACAAAATGTCACCCATCGATAAGCATCCAACGCGTACGTCTCGTTGCTCTATGGCCGCTCCGACGCTACGCCAGTACGTCACTACATTGACAGCTCGGTGACGAAGATCCATAAGTGTTCTCGCCTGATGTTAAGCGACGATGCGGTTTACGATGGAGCGTGTTTATCTAAAAGAAACCGATTCACTCTCAATTTGAAGACACAAAGATTGTAACCATCGGGGAAAACCCGCTCAGGCAACGTATTCCACTGCCTGGACAAAAGTAGAGTCAAATCTCTTCGTTCGTGTCTTTGGAACATCAACCATGAAACGTTGTCGTTTTTTCGAGCTACGAGCATTCTCAGAAAAAAAAAGCAAGGTATAGATATTAGAGGGTATTAGATAACAAATAATTAACAAGCATTTTTTTAAGCTGGATTTCAAATATGTAGGTTTAGGCTCTCGATTGCTGTAGGTTCTATATGTCATCGTATACCTAATTGGAAATACCGCCCGATTATGACATAATGAAGCCAGCTAATAAAGTATCATCATCATAGTATAATAGTATCCTACCGTGAGATTATAAAGTATAAACTCAGGTTTTAGATTATAATCTGACAGTATAGACAATTTTACGGTAACTTATGTACGCACTGTAGGTATTCACTGTTCATTTTGCAGAATAACGCAACAAAGATAAAGTTGACATACTCATTTCATTGGACTAGACAAAGGGATACGGAACCTGCTTAAACATCTTACCGTGCATTTTGTATACGTTTGCATTATTTAGTAAAGGGACGGCCTGTTTCACGGCCAAGTACATGTGTAAACAGGAACGCCATTCAATATGCGATATGTAGACTTTTTATGAATTTGCACTGTTGTGTAAGGGACGTTTTATATAACGAGTGAAGTTGTTCGTGTGTGGAATGGAGTGGATTTTGATATTATTTCTTCTTTATTCTAGTAAAAGTAGATGAAAAGCCGCGGTGATCTAGTTGCTAGAGTGTGCGTATATCCGTCTGTGGCATCGTAGAACCCAAACGAATGAATCAATTATTTTTTTAAACCCGACCAAAAAAGGGGTGTTATAAGTTTGACGTCGATGTCTGTCTGTGTGTGTGTCAATCTGTGGTACCGTGGCCAAACGAATAGATCGATTTTGATGCGGTTTTTTTATTTATAAGTTAATATCCGTGCGGATGTTTTTAGCTGTTTCGTTAATATCGATTCAAGGTGGCCGCCTCCACAAAATGGCGAACAAAATATTTCTTCACAACTTACCTCAATATGGGTATTAAATGAAAGGGCTTGGCTAGTAGAATACTATACATTATTTAAAAAAACAAATCCAAGATGGCCGCCACCACAAAATGGCGAATTAAGTAATTTGTTTTACTACTACCTCAATATGGGTATCAAACGAAAAAGCTTGACTAGTAGAATACATTGCACTATGACAAATTTCAAATCCAAGATGACCGCTTCCACAAAATGGAGAAATACATTTCTTTTTTCACAGCTCACTTAATATGGGTATCAAATGAAAGGGCTTGACTAGTAGAATGTTGTACAGGTAACAAATCCGAAATAGTCGGGGGTTAATAATTTTTTTTTAATTTTGTTCTTATTTGCTGTATGGAATTATAAAAAGGGCTTAGCTAGTAGAATCTAGACATAAAGTAGTGTGGCAAGCCAAGTTCAAATAAAAAAAAATGATTGCCTGTATAGTCGGTTGGTTTACGGACGATAGTTTAACGTGACAACGCCATAACAAAACATTGACAGACGCGACGCAGGCGTGCAATGAGTGTAACGGGACAATGAGCGTTACGGTCATAACGGGACACTTTTTCGTGCACGCAGTCGGCGTTCATCGATTGATTAGACGTTGTCACGTCAAAAACTGGTACGACAAATTTCAGATCTAGTGTGGCCGCCTCCACACAATGTCGAAGGTTGATTCTTTTAAATAAAAGTAAGAACACCAAAATAAATAACGGAAACAGAGTAAAAAAAGGACAATACATTTCAAAATAGAGCTACAGTGGGCGGACCTATACCCGGACCTATACCCGTAAACGATCTCTTCTAGGTATCCTTAAGATGGAATATAATATTTGGACAAGTAAATAAAAATTAAAAATAAATAAATATTGGTGGATAATTCACACACAACACCATCTAAACCTAAACTAAGCAAAGCTTGTAAAATGGCGTTCAGATAGCTGATATAATACTTACATAGTTGTAAATACAAACTTATCATACATAAATAGAACTAGTTATACATATAATGAATAGATTTTGATAGTCCTTATATGTTTGGTAGGAATACTTCAGAGGTGGTGTGATATCAATTTTTTCGAATTTAATGACAAGTTTTTGTAATGTCGGCAAAAAAAGTGCTTCTGGAAATCTGGACGATGTTATCGTCTTCAAAAAAAAACTGAAACTTTGTCGAGTGTCTAAATTATTTCTAAATTGAAGTCGGTTTGTGTTCTATCGGCGAAAATTTAATTATTTGTTCAAAAACTGTGAAAAATCATGGACTCGTACCATCAGCGACCGACAATAAATTACCATCCCCAGGGAGACAACAGTCTCCACCACTTAAACTGGGTTTAACTCCTCGCCCCGGAGAGCAGAGAGCGGGATGAGAAATGACAAAAGTTCGCTAACAGATTTAAAGTTTTTCAAGTGGAGTTTTAATCAGACACAAAACTGTGCAGCTAATGCAGCTAAATAAAATAGCTGAGAACTGACACTTAAAACTTTACCTTTATTTTATTTTTATTTTTTTATTTTTTTGCACTTTAATTTTTTTTTTTTTATTCACCAAGTTTCCTTGGATCCTAATACTTATTACAATCTAGCCTAATTTATTAAGTCTAGGCTAATGAGTAATTTATATCTAACTTAAATTGCTACATAGTTCATAATATACAAGAAGGTGTCCATCAGCACTTTTCTCGTTGACTCTATTAAGGGGAAGTCACTTATTTCACTTGACTTAGTACATTTAATTGTTTTATATAGTATTGCACTGCCACTACACTATGTTAACCTCACTGTGTCCGTATTATCAAGGAGCTGGATAGCCTTGACATTCACATGATGATGAAGCCTGCGTTCATGTGCTTCTGCGTACTTTTTTATCACTTTGCCGACAAGATCCATTCCAAGATCTCGATGTATATCGGCATTTCTCACATACCAGGGCGCATTGACAATATCCCTGAGTACTTTGTTTTGAAACCGTTGTATTATCTCGATGTTGCTATTTTAATTATGATATTCAAAACTATTCCGACGTATTTATTAGCTACGATAACTGGTGACTAAAAAATCTAATTAGTAAGTCAATTAGATAATTAAAAAATATTGCACACATTTTTTTCTTTTGTTTCAATATACAATATAATACGATTTTTGTAAAGACTTGACGTCACAACCTTTCCGGGAGTTTGATGATCTACACTAATATTATAAAGCTGAAGAGTTTGTTTGTTTGAACGCTAGGATCTCGGAAAGTACTGGTTCGAATTAAAAGATTATTTTTCTATTAGATAGTCCATTTATCGAGGAAAGCTATTGGCTTTAGAACATGACACTACTATTAATAGAAGCGGAGCATGAATCAAGAATGTAACAAAATTGGGAAAAATATTAATTTTTGAGAGTTTTCGTACGTTTCGTGCTTTGACATGACACATGACAGTATGTGTCTAAGATTGCGTCATTGAATATAAACGTTTGCTAATCAAATTTGTATCTAAGTCTGAGTTGTTACGACCAATTTCCGACAGTTGGCGTAGCAGGTAGCTGAAGAGGTGTTTTGTTTGAAAGCGATATTCTCAGGAATTACTGAACCGATTTCAATCATTCTTTCATTCTTTCACCGTTGTATATGTACAGGATCCTGATGAGTGCTATATAATGTACCACGGGCGAAGCCGGGGCGGCCATCTAGTCTATTGATATATTGATGATAGAAGTTCATATGCGACAATAAAACTTACTCTATTTTTATGTAAAATGGTATGTGTATGTTATGTAAATGGTTTGTCTTTTAATCTGTTAATGCTAATATATATTATATTCTAAATCTTTGTCAATTTTTAATAATTTGATAAAACAAAAATAAGTTTCTCATTTATTTTCAAAATCTACCTAACGGACAAATCAGATGGTATACATATTTTTGACCCATTTATTATCCGTATTATACAATTGTTACAACACTTTTTTATGTTCTTTGAAATTTTGTATGGCCGTATTTTAATTTTCTGTTAAGTAAATCTAGACCTATGTAACTAACGAGCCCAAAGATTAATTATTATTATTATTTTAACAAGCTTAAGTTTAGTTTGGGAATTATCGACAAGCCAAGGCTTTTATACTTTTATTAAGTTCCTTTTTTTAACAATATTAAGTTTTTACTTGACGTCCATTATGTTTTATAAACGACGATGCGGCTAAAACCCTCTAGACACAAGCTCTACAATCAGAAGAAATTACGTAAAACTAGTGGGGAGGACCCTACATCGCACCATAAATCACCAATCATATGGTGCTACTTTTACGTCATTTCCTCTGATTTTAGGGCCTGTGTGTAGAGCGTTTTCCGATGGAGTATGCTGACCAAGAAGAAACCGATTCACTATCAGTTTAAATACACCAAGATTGAAACTACATAAAAAAAAACATTCTCACGCAACGCATTCAACAGTTCTGCGAAAACGTTCTTAAAATATTAAACTTGACAAATTGAGTAATAACTCAAATGTGAGTGTCACGAACACCTGTCCGAAAAAATTTAAAAGTTAGTTGCAATATACTGCGCCACGTAGAAGTTAGTTCTTCGTTGGTTTAAGTTAGCTCTTCAGTTATTTTAAGTTAATTCTTTAATTATTTTACCAAGTTACTCAAAAATGTTTTCTTTGTTTTTGTTTTAATAGTCACAGTCAAGTTAATTCAGTTGCATTTATTTGATATAATCTGTCAATATACGAGTACAGTAGGTATGTTCTTTTATAATTTCAAGTATGTTTTTGGTGATATATTTAAATTTCCGAATCTTTATAAGGATCGAAGGAATACATCGTAAGCAAACCGTCATGCAACGACTGTCATGGCCGCCATGTTCCAAGAATGTTTCGAGGCCATCGAATTCTTAAAAACGGCAGAAGCGGCAAACGCGCTTCTACTATGGCGATGCAAAATCAGGTGACGTCTCCTGATTTAGTCTCAGTCGCAACAAGGAGTTGTGTACGTTTGCTGACAATTCAATTTTCAAAATTTTCAAACAAATTTTCGCCACGTTATGTTGTCGTTAGATTATAAGCATATCTCATCTTCGTTTCTTTAATGATATCGATGTCCGAGGCCATTCATTATTAGCCAACCCAAGTTTGGTTGACCAGGGTGTTACTTGACCTTGACTCTAAGGCTCCGCTACCCAGCAGAGGGAACTTTAGTAAGCTGTTTACCTATGCTAATATTTTGAAACGAAGTTCCTTACGGTAGGCTTGTAGGAGAAAGGTAGTTTGTAGCGCAACCGAACCGAAAAAATGTAAGACTAAAACCGTAAGGAAAATATATAACGCGCGTAAAAACTGTCCGTAACTAGTGTTGTTAACTTTGTTTTTCAGATAATCGTACCTCCTATTGTTTATAAATATTGTAAATGTCAATGTTTGAATATTAGGATGTCTGTTGTTGCTCAATCTTATCGTAACGTATGAACCCGTGGTATGAACGGATGGAGCAGAAATTTAGATGAGTTCTTTAGATTGTGGTCTGGAAAAGACATCGATTTTTTATTCCGAAAAAAAAAGAAAATGAGAAATAAAACCGTGTAAACCCGTGTAAAACGAAATATTAATAAAATTAAGCAATTTTTTTCGCAAATTGTTTTGCTGCTATTTCATTCGAAGGAACTTTGTTCCTACCTGGCGTTCAATGACACCACATTTTGTTAAAGAATAAAGCTTTATCAAATGGTTTTCTTTTGCAGTGTGAAGACGGAGCAAGTTCCCGGCGGCGCCGACAGCCTGCTGAGGCTCGCTCGTGTCAACAGCAGCGACGCGGGGAACTACACGTGCGCCGTGCGCGGCGCCCGGTCGCATACTGTCTCTGTACACGTGCTCAATGGTACGATATATTTCTACCCTCACTGTTAAAATTTAACTGTAAGATTACGCCAACTAATACAACATATGGTGTCTGTACAAATGCTCAATGGTAAGATATACTTCAACTCTCACCACTAATTTTTTTCTGCTAATATAACATACTGTGTCTGTAGCGTACTGTATGTGTATATGCGCTCAATGGTACGATATTTTTCTACCTTCTCTACTAAAATTTAACTGTAAGCTTAAACTAATATTACACGAATACTGCTGCCATCTATGGGACGAATCGGTGAAGTGCCAGCGCAAAACTTTAACTTTTATAGTTTTACTTGACCGCCATCTCGCCTGATGTTAATCGACGATGCTTTCTACGATAACACGTGTTCACCTAAAAAAAACGATTCACTCTGTAATTGGAAACATCAAGATTGGTACCATCGGGAAAAACTTACTCAGGCAAGGCATTCCACAACCTAGACGTTCTTATCACAATTATAAAGTCAAACCTCTTCGCTCGAGTATTTGGAACGTCAACCGTCAGACGATGTCGCTTTTTCGAGCAACGATCACTCCAATAGAAAAACGGCAAAGAGGAATTAGATCATGCACATCAGTTATAATACTTATTCAGCAAATCTTTGGGATGGATCGGCTAAGTACCAGCTAGATACTCTAGAATCAATCGAAAAACGTGTAAAATGGCTCATAAGAAACGGCATTCTTGTTCGAAAAAGACTTCATAGTCTTGAACGTTATCGATAAATGCTAGATAATCAGTTTTTCGGATACAATCCTGGGAATGTACACTCTTGTATACATTTTTTCAGAGTCGTATACGAAAAAACTGTTTATTTTCAAGACTTTTTCGAACAAGAATATCGTTGCTTGTGATCCCTTTGACATATTTCTTGATTGATTCCATAATCTCTAGCTGGTACTTAGCCGACCCATCCCAAAGGTCAAATGTGCGACAATACTCTCTATAAGAGCGAATCTGTGTTTGGTATAACATGAGCAACTATTTAGATTTAAAGCACTTTCGCACCTTTGTAAGAACACCCAGGTTTTTAGCAGATAATTTAGGTTTCAACTCAATGAACGACCCAAAGTTGAACGTAGGCGCCAAAGTAACGCCGCCCCGGAAGGCTATAAATGATAAATATATACCAACCTCAAAAAGTAAATCATAATACCCAAAACCAGTAAATATATTAGCCCTATATTTCCAAAGTAACGTAAATAGCCTTTGAAAGTATCACAATATAAGAGCATGAATATCAAGATGCTGTTGAATAAGTAATTATGCCATAACTTAGCTAAGTGACGCTGTCGCGCCGCTTCCAAGCTACTTTTAACGCTTAACTAAGTTATAACTTTCAACGTGACCGTTTTTAATTACTAAACTTGATGATTAATTGGACGGTTTACAATAACTGTAACTTAGTTTTACACATCAAAGTTTTACAGTGTTAATGTTAAAGAATACCAAGTATGTAAATGCATATTTAACCATATTGTAAAATAGGCATTTCAAATAACAAAAAAACAACGAATTTACAATAGATTTTTCAATTTTATCAAAGTGTTGCACTGGACTAGCATAATTACTATCAACTTCAACTGCATTTTTCTTGTGGTTTTAGTTTTTCGTGTGATTTATTCATAGGTGGCTCACGTATACTACAGTCAGCCCAGTCCGACTTAAAGATCTTCAACATTTTATTAAAGCACACAACGGCACGCACGGAATATATACACTTCACAGAGTTAGCCTGCTACCGCACGGCCATCTCGGGTGTCATGGCGGCACCGACGTTGCCGAAGTGCCAATCTGCGACGAGCAAATCTTCGTGCAGTACGTGTAGCTTAAATTTATATATATGAACAGAATCCAGAGTTTCGCACATAGTTTGTTTGTGGCCGCGGGATGCAGCCGAAACTTAAGTCGGATCGAACCAACCATGTCACTAGGGAATGATCACTAAATTAATTAAAAATAAGTCACGTTAGTTTCCAGTGTTAAAATACCAACTCTCACAAACACACAAAAACTTTTGCCTGTACAACAGGAATGTGTTTCTAGGAAAAAGTAGATTTTTCCCCAATATAAGTTCTAGAACAAGTTTTTGCGCAGACATATTAGCCACATTCCAAACGCCATATAATCTAACTTTAGGATACAGTTTCCCTAGTGAATAGATTTTAGTGCAAAACTTAGTCCCAACTAGTTTTAGGATAAAGTTTTCAGGATTAACCAGCTGTTGCTTTTGTTTGCGTCTACAAACATCGGAAGCGTATTAGGGAAAGCAAATGGAGTCCATTGAACTTGAAAGTCGATACTGGGTCCGTAATAATTAGTGACGGAAAAGTTGAAATAACGGAGATAGCAAAACAGCAAAACGTTAACAATAACACATGCGGCTGCAATATAAATATTATTGAATAAATTATGTTTATTGCAGCCGAAGGTCGCAAAAAAAACCAATTTACTTTTAACTTAATTTAATAAAAATAAAATTACAATTATAATTAAAACTAAAATGGATTGCTTCGATCGAAGTTGGATCTAAGAATGTTGGAAGAAATGCCGGGCTCGAACGGGCGGCTTCGGGTGTCGCGTCGCTGCACGTTCCCAGGCACGTTGCGCTGACGGCGCGGTCCTCGTTGCTACCGCGGAATCGAGGGCGATGCAGACGCAGCGATTACCGAGTGTTAGGCTAGCGTAACACCTCCCCCCGAAGAACAGCGAGTATGGAAGACCTTGGTCGTGAATTGAGCTGGGGTTGATTGATGTCAACCCTTCTGGAGTTCGGGTCTTCCTCTACGTTTTCGGGCAATTTCTTTGCAGGCTTGAAATGGTACTGGCGATAGTATAGGCAGGCGACTAGTACAGATGCACTTAATAGTAGCGTGTACATCGGTACTGTAGTGTGATAAAGGCTGTAGTCGGCGTCGTCGTTCATCCTTATCGATTCGGATTGCAGAGTAATTTTCTTGCTAATTTCGTGAAGGCTGTCTAGTTTTATGGAGTTTAGTTTCATTGCGGGAACAGTCGATGGCGTAACAATTGTCTCGTTGACTATATCCATAAGCTTGAGTACATGTCCCTTGAGACGATCGTCAGTGTTGGAGATGGTGAAATGTGTAGTCTCCAGGTAGCATGACCGGGGAATTACTGTGAGGTAGCTACCCTGTAGTGTAGTGTAGAGATCTTGACTGCATGAGAGGTGAACCTTTGTAGGGGCAGGGAAGCTGATGGTATAATGTTTCTCGTCCAATTCTTCATATGCCGGTGTTTGCAGGGAAACTTGCATTGGGTGACAGATGGTGGCGTTTCTCTTCTGTGTAATTATCAGCTGGACTATGCAATCTTCTATAGATCGGCTCTGCAGGCTCCGACTCTCTTTACAGAGATACCATTTACTGGTCTTCGGGCATTCAGCCTCTATGTACTTGATATCTTTCTCTAGGAGGGCTAGGTAGGGCAAAGGTGGAGAAAGGATTTCACGGTTATGGTTCGGGACTATAGATAACTTATACATATCATATAAAGAGGGTAAAACTATAGGAAATTTATATACTATAACTATCCTATTTTCTACGTAATATGATCCTATTCTAATTATGTCAAAATACTCTCTAAAGTCTAAATCTACTACTCTCTCTGCTATATAGTGTGCTTAACTTGCTAATCATAGCTCGTATCGCATACAAATCTAAGACCGAATGATGCACAGTGGAAGCTCTAATGAATGCTAAAACGTTCTGGAGATTAAAAGCTCTTGAGAAATGGCATCGACATTGTCACTAAGTATTGTGAGTACTTGGGCTAAGTGAGCATATTTAAGTAGGTCGTGATCTCTAGTAACTAATGTTTCATTAATTTTATTGGTGAGTTCAGTAAGTTTGCCTTGGTTTTCCACGATGCTCTCTATAACTTTAGAGTATCGTTCGGCCCATTCTTTAGATAGACTGACGTGGCTATTTAGTTCGGTAACTAGCTTATTTTCATTGGTCTTAAGGGACTTCAAAATCTCATCATAGTGTTTAGCGTCAGTATAGTCAAGGTTGCCGGTTATACTTTTATAACCGAACCAAGTCCGTCTATGAGTCCTCGCTTAACGCGGTTAGTCTCGAATGTCTCTAGCTGTCTCAGCACGTTATTAAGCTTATTTTTAAGAAAAGTTATGTGTGGTTCAAATAGTGAGTGGGTTCTGTAGTGAAGGTCAGGGCTGATACTATCTATTTGGCTATTAATGGAATTAATTTTGTCTTCTAGGTCTTGTAAGTCAATGTATTGTAAGAACGAATGGTAATGTGTTATAATTTTAGCTGAGCCTAATTTAAAGGGTAAAATACCGGGGCCATCATTGAGGCTTTCAAGTTTTATGTCCTGCGTTAGAGCTGGTTGCAGGATCAGATGGAGAATCAGGATCAGTCTGGAACAATTGGTTAGATTTAGGGACTCTCTTTAACCTATTTTTGGCTATAGGACCTCTCTTCTTCTTTGTGTAGATGTGAATAGGGAGGTTAGCCATTACTACGTCATGAGTATATCTAGGAGCTAACTTCTGTCGTGATGCGACTGATTTTTAACAAA
The DNA here is from genome assembly GCA_017562165.1 of Ectropis grisescens. NCBI lineage: Eukaryota > Metazoa > Arthropoda > Insecta > Lepidoptera > Geometridae > Ectropis > Ectropis grisescens. The sequence goes on along the minus strand of CM029787.1, from coordinate 21,361,618 downwards.
ATCTGTTGCTCTGGGGAATAGTCAGTTTCTGGTTCCCGGTTTTTGTTTCGGTTCTCAGTCAAGTCTTGACGCGAGGCGTTAGAGAGTTCGTGAATTTCTTTATACGCTATGGTCATTTTGTCTTTTGTGACTTGTAATGTATTGCTGTAATAGTTGCGAGGATATGTCAATGTCAAACGGGTCTCTAGGGTCAAAATGTCCAGTTATGACCTCAATTGGTTTACATTTAGTGAGGCTATGTATATTACTGTTATATGCAAGTAAGGCATAGGGCATTAGGTTTATAACTGATTCAGATTTATGGTTGATTTTAAGTATGCGAAGGTGTTCCAATATCGTTGAATGGAATCTCTCCACTATACCGTTTTCGTTTGGTGCATGCGGAGCAACCCTGTGGTGGTGAATTTTATGGATACGCAAAAACTCTGCCATTAGTTGGTTGGTGAACTCGGTACCATTGTCTGTGACTATAGTCAATGGTAGTGAGTGATGTGCTAAAGCTAAGGAGGGCTTGTACTACGCTAACTGCGGTCCCGTCTCTTAGGTAATAGGCTTGGGCGTATTTAGAAAATGCGTCAACAATTGTAAGGAACTTTTCACTCTCTATTGTCAAAAGGTCTAAGTGAACTAGTTCAAAGGGCTTAGCAGCTGGTGGCACTATTTTAAATTGTTGTTTTATAGGATTACGGTCGTATTTGGCTCGACCGCACACTGTACACTCATTTATAAATTTAGTAATATTTTCTCTCATATTAAGTCTCATCCAAAAGTACTTATGTGAAAGGGCTAAGTAGCATTCGTTTATACCGCGGTGGTTGGTCTTACCATCGTGGTACTTGTTAATAATTTCCTGTTGACGGAGGTACTCCTTAACATTTTCTAGTTCCCTTTTAGTGAGTGTCAGGCTCATGGATGAGCTTTTGAATGCGCTTTGGATAACAGGTATAATTTTGTATAACGCTAAAGGCGGATTTATTAGCAACCCAGTTTTGACTTTAGGGTGGACGTACTCTTTGATAGCATTAATTACATCCTCCTCAAGGTTAGACTCAGATATTTGAACGGATGTGCGTGTGTGAGTTGCAAATGGTTTTGAGACGATTGGTCTGCCTTTTATGTCACCTACGACATTTAGAATTAGTTGCCTAGTAAACCTATTCAAGGGGTCGTCTGAGATAGGGACTTCCAAAATAGGGTTTTCAGCGCTAGAGTGAATGGTTTCGGTAGATGAACCAGACACTGATCTATTTGACGGAGGGACTTCGTCAGAACTGTGAGCTGTTATAGTGGTAGATCCTGATCTAGATAAGGGTTGTTCAGAAGGGTTTGCAATAATAGAGCTGACATCTTCGTTGATGTTAATTTCTACTCTCGACAAAGCATCGGCATTTGTATTAGCCTTGCCTTGCTTGTATACTGTGGTGAAATTATATTCACTTAGCTTAAGTCTCCAGCGTGTTAAGCGAGACCCTGGTTTTTTTAGGTTCATAACCCATTGCAATGGTTTATGGTCTGTAACAATTTTAAACTGTCTTCCAAACAGATAAGGGCGGAAATATTTAGTTGCCCATACGATAGCTAAAAGCTCCTTTTCTATTGTACTGTAATTTATTTCACTAGAGTTCAAAGTTCTTGATGCGTAAGCTATGGGTTTATCGCTGCCTATCGTTCCTTGTGATAAAACAGCGCCTACGGCGAAGTTCGATGCATCCGTGGTTAGTACAAAGTCCTTGGTGAAATCAGGGTATTGTAGTATGGGGTCATTCGTCAAAAGTAATTTGCATTTCTCAAAGCACTCTACATATTTCTGGTCTAACGAAATTTTACTTCCCTTTTTGAGACATTGGGTTAGAGGTTTAGTCACACGTGCAAAATCTGGGATGAATTTTCGATAATAGCCAAGTAGTCCGAGAAAACGTTTGATTTCAGTGGTTGTTTTTGGCAGGGGATACCTTTGTATTGCCTGTATTTTATTAGGGTTAGGTTTGACACCCTCGTTTGAAATGACATGGCCTAAAACTCAGTCTCTAGCTTCAAAAATTCGGATTTGTCCATTTGAATTTTGAAGTTAGATTCTCGCAGTTTTTTGAACACTTTCTCCAGATGTAGGATGTGTTCCTGGAGTGACGTGCTAAATACAATGATGTCATCGAGATAGACAAGGCATACCTCATTCTGCAGGTCTTTGAGAACATTGTCCATCACCCGTTGGAATGTGGATGGAGAGTTCTTTAACCCCATGGGCATTCTTAAGAATTCATAGTGCCCGTTCTCTACGTTAAATGCAGTTTTATGTATGTCTTCCAAATCCATTTCCACCTGGTAGAACCCACTTGCTAAATCAAGCGTGGTGAAATACTGACATTTGCCAAGTTTGTCAAGTACGTCAGTTATGTTGGGAATTGGGTACTTGTCATCAACCGTTTTCTCATTAACTTTTCTAAAGTCCACAACAAGACGCCATTTAACCTTGCCTGAAGCGTCGGCCTTTTTGGGTACAATCCAAATTGGAGAGCTCCATGCAGAGTCGGAAGGTCTTATAATATTTTGTTCCAACATTTTATTAATTTGGTCTCTAACTTCTTGTCGGTGGACATAGGGGTATCTATAAGTTTTTGTATGTACTGGGATTTCATCGGTGGTTCTTATTTTATGTTTTATTTTGTTGGTGAATGTTAAAGATTCTCCTCAAGATAAAACACATCAGCATAGGCCGCGCATAAGCGTTCTAAGTTAACGCGTTCTTCCACATTTAGATGTTTAGTGCGGGGCGGGAAACAACTTCACTAACGCGATTCGGTAAAATTCCAGTACGTTCACTTTCGATGTTAAATACCTCGGCTTCTACCGGTCTATCCATAGCAAAAATAATATCGTTAGATGTGGGGTTAGTAACTTCTACCCAACCGCGGTTATTTTCAACTGTGGTTAAGCAATCGGAAATGAGGCAATTACAAATAGTCTGAGTTTCAACTACCACGTCTCCGTCTAGTGAATTTACTGGTAGCCTAATTAATTTGGAAGAGTTGGCTGGAATAATTTCCTCATAAAGATTAGCGTTACGAGAGTCATACATCCGAATAGGTATCTCAGCATTACGAGTAACCAGAACTTTACTACTAAGGTCTATTTTAGAACCCCACACGTCAAGTAAATCAAAGCCAATTAGTCCATCAAAGTAATTGTGGAACTTGTACACGAATAACGTAATGTCATCTTGCTCACAGAATTCCGAGAAACAAGGTAATGTTATCGAGTAATCGTTCTTACTCGTGGCGTGTACATTTGTCACCTCAAAAGGGTCGTAGTTCAGAGGGACATCACTGAAATATTTTTTCGACAGCGTCTGGGCTTATAAAAGACTGATTAGCGCCCGTATCAATTAAAAGTTTTAATGGTGGGTTAGATATTTGAATGTAACCCAGCTGTCTTTGGATGTGAAAGTTCAATTCTATTTTGGCTTTTCGCACTTCGACTCCTGTTGAAAATTTGTATCATTTACAGGAGGGGATTGTTCTACTTCCTCTAAAATTACCGATTCAGCATAGGGCTGAGGCTCTGGGTAATACCCATAGTCGGTATTGTCATAGTAGGGTAATAGTACTGTTCTTCATAATCGGTACAATATGTGTCGTGGTCAGGGTAGTTAAAGTCGCACTCGTTATGGTTAATTTCGCGAGTTTTAAAGTAATTAGTCGGGGCGGATTCCCGAATTTCCGCCAATCGTGTCCCTGCATAGTGGGTGGTAAAGCTCTAGGAACAAAATGACTGACCCCGCTCATCGGACGAGTTTGGTTGCCGAATCTATATTGCTGTTGAGGCCTATTATTCATAGAAAAGTTATTTTGTTGGTTATTGTAATTTGGTGGTGGAGCACGCATCATCTGCTGTGTCCTGGTTAGGCCTCGAGGCTGTTGCACTTGGTTTGGGTAGCTAGGTCTCCAACCTTGAGGAGGTTGAGTCAACATTGGCATTTGCCGCGACGGACCGGGCATGTTAAAATTCGGCTGTCTAACAGGCATACCGAATGTCATGGGCTTTGGAACAAAAGTGTTTAGGGTAAATTTTGTGCAAATTGTGACGGTTGATGGTATTCCTTTTTAGGACCACTACCATCATTGCGCTGTTGCAAATACAGCGTATTTAACTCCTCTTGGACAAATTCAACGCCTTCTCCATAGATTCAGGTCGCATACAGCGTATCCTGCATCCTAGGGGATCTTTAGACCTCTTAAATATGCCTGAAGGGTTAGTTTTGGTACAGTGTACGTTTAGCCTCAATAGTAGATGGAATATGCTCGTGTAGAGTCACATACGTCATAACTGTGCTAAAAGATTTTGACAGCGCTCGTAAAATTCCTGAGGTGTACTAGACCCTTGGGTCTGTAGGGAAAGGTCACTATACAGAGCAGTTTCATCGCGATGGTCTGCGAAATTGTTAATAAGGGCACTCCGAATACCCTGCCAGGTTTCCGGTATGCCATTGGCGTTTATCAATCTAGACGCGGGTCCCGTGATTTTATTTAGTATTCCGTTAGTGAGGGCTAAGTTGGATAGTTCGTGCCCAGGCTGCGGATTCGCGTGAGCTATAATTATTTGATCACACAAATTAATGAACCGCGTAAGGATATGCGGGTTCCCGTCGAACTCGGGTAACAGTCTAAGTGACTTGTAAATGACATCTATATTGTCATGCGCGGATGGAGCGAGGGCCTGAGGCTGAGGTTGAGCTTTGGGGCTGCTCCATTTCTTCTAGATTTCTACTCGCGTCAACTAAATTAAACCTATTATACGACCTACTTCTACCTACTCTAATGTCCTTAATTTTCCTCGGATGGAAAATTTTGGAAAAATTTAAATTAATCTAACACAATATATGAGCCTGGAAAAATTACACAGTACACATATAGCACACACAAAAATTACACAGAAATAAATGACACAGTATAAAAAGAAATTACACACACAAAAATAAATGAGAGAAAATAAAATAAAATATGGGTTCAATAAAATTAGGATGGAATAAGGCTAAAGGAATAAGGACTGAGAAAATTCAAAGCACTTACAACATGGTCTCCTTTTTGCCGAATCAATGTCTGGATTCCCTTCGACTACAACCGTAAGTTCTTTTATTGTAAAAAGCCGCGATTTTAGTGACTTTACTTTACAATCCTACCGACTGCGCCAATTATGTTTATTGCAGCCGAAGGTCGCAAAAAAAACCAATTCACTTTTAACTTAATTTAATAAAAATAAAATTACAATTATAATTAAAACTAAAAATGGATTGCTTCGATCGAAGTTGGATCTAAGAATGTTGGAAGAAATGCCGGGCTCGAACGGGCGGCTTCGGGTGTCGCGTCGCTGCACGTTCCCAGGCACGTTGCGCTGACGGCGCGGTCCTCGTTGCTACCGCGGAATCGAGGGCGATGCAGACGCAGCGATTACCGAGTGTTAGGCTAGCGTAACAAATAGGATTATGCTTGCCTTGGCTTTTTAGTGACACAAACACGACACAAGTTGACACAAAGTAATGGCAAGCTGTGCATCTGATGGTAAATAACAAAGCTGCCCAAAAACAGCATAGTGCCGCAAAGCTATAGGATACCAAATCAACACGGCTAAAGAAGCTATCACTTCAAAACTCATTTTTAATTTACTTTTCATTATCATTCGTGCAATCAACTCATGATTTCCGCATCTAACTTCTAACAAGTTACATAAAACTCAAATACTGAGCTACGCACAAATCTCAGAACTAAAAAAAGGTTAGTATACTTCGGTTTTAATGCCATGATAAAGATTTGATAGGTGGATTATGTGCTCATCTGCCGTAAACCTCAGTTTTACTATTGGACCTCATTATACTTTTACATGGATTGATGAGAATATGACGCATAAAATTATTCTGATGACTGTATAAAAGGAAGTTTCTTTAATTCAGAAAATTATTTAGGGTTATTGGAAATTACTTACTACCATGTTTTGAATGACTTTTGTAGCGGTTAAACTCTTTGAAGGTTTTATCTGGAGAAGTGCCACATCTCTGCCAGTTTTCTTACGTCAAAAAGTAATGTGCAAATATTTTCGGTGCAAACGTTCCGGTTTGAAGGAAAATACTTTCAAAATATTTTATACGGCAAAGAATTATTTCATCTTAAATCACAGGGTGACGAGTGCATTGCAGTGCTCTATCACAATTTCAAACAGTTGCTGCACTATCTTGAAAGTCTATTCATCTTAAGATTTGAAAATACTTTTCGAAAGTACATCTTAAAACCAAGCTGTAAAAATGCTTGAAAAATAGCAGTATATAATTAAATCGATTTCACCGTATAATAACATTGGTGTAATTTTATCCACAGCTCTATCATCTCCAACTTAGGAACCTATGAAGATCTTTTACAGTCAGCCGATGTTGCTGACAGTTGTAGCTATATACCTAACTGATTTAATATTTATATAGTTGTAAATATGTGGGTATATACTTGTAAAACATTTATTTATTTTTTATTTATAGTGTATAGTGACGAAACGAACAAGATATGTGCTTGATGGTAAAGAACCTTGCCGGCCACAGTGCCACATAACAGCACAGCGACACAACTATTGGAACATGATGAGTCCAAATCATTACCTACCTAACACTGCACTCCTCTCATAATCTAGAAATTTAAGATCTTTTATCTCTATATCCTGTAATTTTGCTGGACACATTGCCCTTCAAACCGGAACACAGTGATGGTTACGCATTACTGCTTGACGGGAGAATAATTGGCAAAGGTATAGTACTTCCCCAGGTGGGCTCGGAAAAGGGTCCTCCTATCTATCACTACAAAAATAAGTAACATTACTTCAAGCACCAATTTAATGTGTTTTAAATAAAAACATTACGTGATTAAGTTTCAGTTTATTGTGTCTTTTAGTTTCGATTCTAGTTACATTCCGAGGTGTTTCTCAAATTTATTATTTCTATATATATACTCATTATTTTTTGAGAATCACAAGTGCAACAAAAAGTCTTATGTATCAACTCTCGTAACACATACCCTTTGTTCCAGAAGAAAGTCTTGCCGAGCTCCACGCAGCGGCAACGGTAGAAAAACCAACTACCCTCATCGCCACAACACTGCTAATAACCGTTTTGCTAACGGAGCGACCGACGTTATTCACAAGTGTGATTGTTTTCGCAGCCCTAGCTCATACAATTCTGGCCCAAGGCCCGGTTATCGAACGTTTTATCGTGCTGCTCCCTACGTGATATAAGAATATAGATTGTACATAAATACGAATATAAAATTACGAATAGTTACTGAGAAATAAAATTTCATTGTATAATTTCGGAGTTTCATTTATTGCTTCGATAAAAAATGATTTATTGTTGTCGATGGTACAGTGATATAAAGACGTAATTTCATTCAAACGACACAGAATAAAGGTATTTAGATGGCGACATCAAATTGACCATCTAGATAATAAGGTGATATGTTTGCTGAAATGTGATTCAAGATAGATTCATAAAAGTAGAATTGTGGAAATAGGTGTTCATTCCACGCATCATAAAAAGAGCTGTGCCTAGTGCCAAGTAGCTTGGTTGTGCCATTTCACAATAATAATTGTGATATTATTGGTTTGAACCTACCCACGATCTGTACCTACTTCTGCGAATGTTTTCACAGTGAAAAAGCACATCTTGAGGAAATCAGCATAATTCAAGAAAGTATATGTATTTAGAAAATTTGTATAATCTTCCAGCCGTCTTTTGGCCAGTGTAGCGATTCTTTCCTTGTCTTTTTCATAGTATAGAGTGACGAGTCAAGCAACACTAGTACCTGATGGTCAGCAACATGTCTGTCACATAACAGCATAGTGACACGCAGCTATGGGAACATGAAGAGTCCAACTCATTACCTAGCACTGCTCTGCGCTTTTCACTTTCTATGCCATGTAATTTCACTGGAAACATTGCCTTTTAAACTGCAACACAGTAATGTTTGCACATTACTGCTTGTAAAAGAAAGCCTCAAGTTTATTGGGCCAAAAACGTGCTGCTTATACTTATGTCACACATTCAACCAACTCCAAGTCACAAGCCTTTTTCTTCTTTAACCAATTTCTCCTATCTTGTCCTAATCTACTTATAGTTTGCTATACAAATAAAAGAAATGTTGGCTTTGCTGGACTAAAATCTGGGCTTTCAAGTCTATTGTGAATCAGTTTCTTCTGGATGAGCTCGCTCCATCGCATTGTAGACTCCATTATCGTTCAACATTACGCGAGATTTCGTAAAATCGAAGATGTGACAATTTCTGCTTCGTTGTTGCTCTGCCACGGGAGAAGTAACAATCCCAGTAGAAAGCAAGGCTGATTTCCAAACATGTTTTGTTTTTTTTTAATCCTAAACATACTTAATCCTCGCCAAAAGTATGTATATCTGAGTGTGCTAAGCATAAAACACGTGTAGAAGCCAAAATTTGTTTGTGTTGGTAATTTTTAGAAGGTGAAGAAAGTATAACAAGGAAACATAGTAACCTGTGCTATGAAAAAGACCTTGGAAATAAAAAAGTTTGCTTTAAAAAAAAGAATATCACAATATCCTAAATCTAGAGTGTTGTAAGCAGCAAGGCAGGGTCTAAGTTACTGGTAGCCAAAGCTGGAGAGCAAGTAACCTCGCTAATGACGTGGTTTGTGTAATTAAGCCTTTATCAATCTGACTTTTGATACAAATATCTAGCAAAAGTATCTTAAACTATCGGTCGAATGTTTTCGCAATGCGGCTTTTCACCTACATGACTATTAGGATGATCTTAGGATCAACATCCCACATGGCGAAAACCTCGAGAGAAAAAACTAGGTTGGTCTACTCGTCATTTGGTATTCCCGTCCCGAAAAAAAACTTTGTTAATGCTGCTGAAGTGGAGATGGGCTGTACATGAGAACAGTGAGTATAGCTGTAACCGAGTGGTGGTCCATGCAAGGTAAGCCGAGTGCCGGACGTCCAGCTGCAAGATGGGTCGTCTTTAATATAAAATCGTCTTTATCCTGAGTCGAACTTGGATTCGATTAGCGAAAAACCCGAGCAATACAGAAAAAGAAAACTGTGGATGATAATTGGGTATGTTTTCACTATAGCATGGCCATAAGTAGCTTACTAAATACCCCAACTGCTGAAAAACAGTGCCTACTCTTACAAGGAGAGAGCCAAGGCCATAGTATACCAAGCTATGTTAACAATTGACGCAAGATGTTTAAACATTCCTGGAGTTTGACAGTTTCCTCACGATGTTTTCCCTCATAGTTAAAACCATCTTTTAGCACAAAATTGTAAGTATATCCGCACTAAGAAAACACTCACGAGTTGCAAGCTGGATTCGAACCTAAGACCTCACAATTGAGAATCGCATTTTCGAATTCCCGCATGGACGTATAACAAAAACTGTGTCACTAGAGTCGGCCACATTTACACGTGTGCGTTGTCAGGTTGTCACTGATAGGATGACAGGCGCACATATACACAAGTAACGCGTGTAATGACTGATGTTTGCGTGTCAGCTTGTATGTGACAGCGCAAACGTGCATATTATGTGGCCGACTCGATGGACACAGTTTTGTTTTAGCGAGACTATATTTATACGTTAATGGATCACCGTTACGTTTTCACTTATGGTGTGAAATAAAGCAAAGGATTTTCATGAGGCAGCACTGTAGTATTTAGTTTCAATTTTGAAACCTTTTATGAACGTGCCATAGATCAAAATTGTTAACAATAGATTTAACTGATAGCGTAGAATATAGAAAGCATGTTTCCATTTGGCAGTACTATGGAATATAATATAATTCGAAGCTTTTCATATTAACTTAAAGCTGAAATCGGCTTATTCGTCTCATGACATGTAATTTAGCACATGTTTCTATCATAAAATCTATAGGCCACCTACCTAGGCCTACCTACCTAGGCCGTACCATGTGTTCTCCTAGTGATAATAGTCCGATCCAATTGACCAATAATATTTCGTACATCGCAACTCTGAACCGTCAGTCATGGGAATAAGATTCGTGATCGTAGAACACGAAATGTTGAGTGTCAATTGTCTCGCAAAAACATTGTAATAAGTACTCTAGGTATAAGGTCAGATTGTGTTTCAAAGCCACGATACTCCCAGTGCGGTGCGTAAGAAAATGTGGGTAGGTTACGAAACGATAACACACGTAATTCAATCTCGAGAGAACGTCACTTCGATTTGCTCGTACATATTGGAGGCGACTCAGGCAGGCTTTAAACTTCAGCTATGTAATAGGTATACATCTTACCATCGATTTGTTCATTTCCACGTGGCGCTGTTGTTGTAATACTATATGTTACAAAATAGGTTTTGTTTGCAATATCTAGTTCAAGACTATCGTCAATATAACCTATTTGAGTTGTAACTCAGATTAAATTCATTAAATTACTGGGTACCTAAATAAAGTGACATAGAGTTGTATTTGTGGTAAAACAATACTATTAAGCTGGGTTATAGAGATATCGTTTCTAAGTTGACGATCCAAAGACTCGAATAATGAGGTTTGACTCTATATTTGTGATAAGAACGTCTGAATTGTGGAATGCGTTGCCTGAGTGGGTTTCCTAATGGTTAAAATCTTAATATTTTCCGAATCGAGATTGATTGATTGAGATTGATCACCATCACGGAGAACAGGCGAGATGGCGGTCAAGTGAAAACTGACTATAATACGAGTTTAAAAAACTTCGTTCCGGTGTGAAGATTTAGTTTAAAAAACTTCGTTCCGGTGTGAAGATTAATGTTGAAGGAAATTGAAGGGCGAAAAGATATAAACATCTTGTGGCAACGAGCACAGTCCAGTGATTTCTCAACACACAGATCTCAGTCTGCTTTTTAACCCCCGGCCGTCTGTCTGTCTGTCTGTGTGTCTGTCTGTGTGTATCTGTCTGTGGTACCGTAGAGCTCAAACGGATAAGCCGATTTCAATGCGGTTTTTTTTTATTTGAAGGTTAATAAATTAATAAAGGTTAATATGACACTCTTTTAAAGAAACTGCAGTTTTATGGGGTTTCGAAACCAGCTCTAAATTTCATTTCTTCATATCTTAAAGACCGTGTACAAATAGTCGATGTTGACGGTGTGCAATCAAATGAGTCGCCTATAAGAATGGGTGTACCACAAGGTTCCATACTTGGACCTTTCTTGTTTCTTATATACGTTAATGATCTACCTTTTATGATAAAGAAACATAAAAATATAGAAATAGTTATGTTCGCCGATGATACATCACTTCTATTCAAAATTAAGAGAGGAATAAACGATTTCACTGAAATATACGTACTTTTGGACATTGCGTACAAATGGTTTGATGCAAATAATCTAGTACTTAATCCAACTAAAACGAAATGTATAAAGTTCACACTCTGCAATGTAATGTGCGGTAAACTTGATATAAGACTGAAGGATGAACTTATCGAACCTGTACAATCTACTTGTTTTCTGGGTATTTCAGTAGATTCAAAGCTTCAATGGGGTCCTCACATAGAGAGACTAGCTGATCGACTCAGTTCAGCTGCCCACGCAGTTCGTCAAATTAAAAAATATCAGACGTTGCAACAGCTAGGCTTGTTTATTTTGGCTACTTTCACAGTATTATGTCCTACGGGATCTTATTATGGGGTTCGGCTGCGGACAGAAACTCTGTTTTCGTATTGCAAAAAAGAGCAATCCGTGGTCTATATAATTTATCACCTAGAGAATCAGTACGGGAGATGTTCAAAACTATTAACATATTAACAGTCCCTTCATTGTATATTTATGAATGTATAATGTATGTAAGAAAAATCGAAGTCGTCTGCAGAAATTAACTGATCTGAATCCAAAAGCGCACCACAAACACAAAATTGTATTTCCTAAGTGCAGACTTCAGAAAACAAATAACTCTTTCAAATGTAATGGTATTCGCTTCTATAATGCAATCCCTGTACAAGTGGAAGGCCTCAATGAAACCAAGTTTAAAAATGAAATAAAAGCTACCTATTGAGCAAGGCATATTATAATATAGACGACTTTGTTAAAGATAGTAACGTATGGAAGAGAAATGTGTCGAAATTAGAATCTTGTAATAAGGTAAAATAATAGATTTTAAGACTTTTGATGTTACATTGTTTGTACTAATGTAGTATCTGTATACTGTGTGTATTGATTATTTGTTATATTGTCTTCGACAAAGCCTTTTACAGCTGCATGTAATTGACTAGGCCCCTTTACAGCTGCTTTATTCATTTTGACGTTGTTATTTTATCATATTATGTACACAGATTCTTTGCCTTTTTGTAAATGACGTTACCAAGTGTTCTTATGAATTTATGGTATGAATAAATGAATTGAATTGAATTGAATTGAATTGAATATCCGTGCGGATGTTCTTAGCTATGTTTTGTTAATATCGAGTCAAGATGGTCGCCTCCACAAAATGGCGGACGAAATATTTCTTCACAACCTACCTCAATATGGCTATCAAATGAAAGGGCTTGACTAGGAAAATACTATACACTATAAAAAAAACAAATCCTCCACAAAATGCCAAATTGTATTATTTTTTTCACTACTACCTCAATATGGGTATCAAACGAAAGGGCTTGACTAGTAAAATAGTTTGCACTATGACGAATTTCAAATCCAAGATGGCCGCTACCATAAAATGGTAAAATACATTTATTTTTTCACAACTCCCTAAATGAAAGGGCTTGACTAGTAGAATGTTGTACAGATAACAAATCCGACGTAGTCGAGGGATAATCAAAATTTTTAATTTTGTCCTTGTGTATTAAATGTTAAGTGATCAATTTGCCCAAAGTAGCCTGTTTCAGTACTTCACTACTCATTATTTTTTATAGTTTACAATATACGAGTACACATCATTACCTAGCATTGAATTGCGCACACCCAGATGTATAAGGTGTTTTCCCTCTATACCCTGTAATTTAACTGGTAACTTTGCCCTTCAAACTGAACACATTGAAGTTTTCACATTACTACTTGGCGGTAGAATAAATAACAAAAGTGTGGTACTATCCCAAACGAATTACTACTACTGATACTATAACGCAAGTCTCAATAAACTCCTTTAAGCTTTTCAGAAAACCATTGTTGAGAGGTCACGCGAGGTGTGTGGCCACGTGCGACGGATTAAGGTTTGTTATTGAGGCAAACTGGACAAAGCCTTTTAGAAATATGTTATATCATACAGAAACATAGCATTTATTAATATTTTATACAATATACCAATGTTTATTAAAAAAAAAAAACATGGAATACAAAGTTTTTTTAAATAAAGAGTGACGAGACGTGCTGTACATGTGCCTGATGGTAAACAACATACCCGCCATAAAACAGCACAGTAACACGCAGCTATTGGAACATGAAGAGTCTAAATCATTGCTCCAAAATACCAACCTACCTACGATACAAAAGATACAATTTAAAATAATTCTGTTTATAAAAAAACCTATTAGGGCAAACCTGGAGGAGTACTCTGGCTTGCATTCCGTCCCCACTGGAGGGTCTGGAGCGTCGAACTTTTAGGGCCGTCCGCACCCTACTCAGAAATTATTAAAGCATCCACACGAGTCCTAAAATCAGAGGAAATGATGTAAAAGTAGTGGGGCGGAGCCTACATCGCAACATGAATCACCAATCGTATGGTGCGATGTAGGTTATGACTGGTGATTTATGGTTCGATGTAGGCTCCGCTCCACTACTTTTACGTCAATTCCTCTGATTTTAGGACTCGTGTGTGGACGCTTTTATAAAGTCTTTCCGAGGAAGTGTCACGCTGCTTATTTCCGACACGTTACTAGAACCAAAATAAATAAATAAATAAATATAAATATTGGTGGACAATTCACACACAACACCATCTGACCCCAAACTAAGCAAAGCTTGTGTGATGGCAGCCAGATAGCTGATATAATACTTATATAGTTTTAAATACATAATTATTATACATAGAAACACCCAGACACAGTGCAAACATTTGAATTCATCACACAAATATTTGCACTGGGTGGGGATCGAACCCACGACCTTCGGCTTCGCAGGCAGAGCTACTTCCAACTAAGCCACTAGGCCAGTCATGTGTCAAAATGTGGAGGTTTACAAGTTTACCAGTGTTTAGTTACTCGGCAAGCGTACAAACTTCCACATTTGGTTCTAGTAACGAGTCGGAAATCAGCATGCCTTGCCGGAGAAATCAGGGGGGTTTAAGTAGTTAAGGGCACCATGTCTATCTATTGTGCCGAACCCGACATACCCTGCCTTGTCGCTGCTTGGCGATCACGCGAAAATGTATGTCCACATGTGTATGTGACATAAAAAGAATAATAATAATATTTTAGATCGTGATTAAGTGTTATTGTGTGAATAATTTGAAATAGCGAAAGTTTTAAAACTACAGTTAACATATTTTTAGTAAAAAAAACGTAGGTTTATAAAGGTGGTCTGTGAAACCTTATCCAGATTTTTTGTTTTAGCCCCGAATCCTGAAACAAAATAATATAAGTTTCTGTATTGTGTCCGTCGTAAATTATCTTTTTTATGGCTTTGCGTTATTTTCGAAAGCTTTTAGCGTCTGATCAAAAAAGTTTTGAAAGCTTTTTAGTGTTCATAATTTGGAACAAATCGTAAACTATTAATGTACTCCGATATTAAAACATTTTGATTTTTCAACAGAAATTCGGCAAACAACTTATGTTAAGTAATAACCTTATTAAATTTTTACTTGGTAAAATATTTTTTATCGGCGATGTTTCGGAGTATTTGTAATTAAGATAAAAAATACAGTAGGTACTTATAGTGTGAGATTTTTTACAGGATCCGCCTAGAAATGCGACATTTTATCAGTAATTTTACTGCTAAAGTTGCTTTCTTCTCGATAAGCACGCTCCATCGTAGACTGCATTGTCGCTTAATATCAGGCGAGATGGCGGTCAAGTGTAAACAAATAATAAAAAAGTGTTTTTATCAATACCTATTCACGACAAAGTACACCCGTACGCCTACACGTGGATACGCCGTCACATCATTAAATTATTTATTACACCTACCAATTTAACCCAAATTATTTAAGCTTGTATTGAAGGCTACGCAGAACCAATGTAGTAAGCCGAAAGCGTTTTAAAGCGCAATCCTGTAATTATCAATTCTTTTTGCATAGAACGCGACTCTTTTTGCATAGAAAGCGACTCTTTTTGCATAGAACTTAGTACATACTCGTACATTTAGGAAAGGAACATTTTGTTTGTGGAATAGTTAGTAAGTTTAGGTTATTAGGAAGTAATACAGTAAGTAACCTTTTAAATTCCCTTTCACATCGACAAATTAAGGAACCACAGATTTTCTTTATAATATACTTTTCGAAAAATTATTTATTAATCTCATAGTACTCGTAAAATAAGCATTTTGCATGCCCGCTGTTGGGATTTTACTTACAAGGAGAGGTAAGGTCAAAATTGGTGGTAAATTTTAAAACCAATAAGGATAGGCCAATTCTCTAACTCTGACTCTGACTGGTTCTCAACAAAAGTCTTTTTTCCTTGAATCACGCTAGTTTTCTCACAATGTATTTCGTTTATTATTAAAACCAATGGTAATACAACAACAAAATGATATAGGATAACATAAAAAAACATGGACACTAGGGATAACAGCGTATTTTTTTTAGTTCAAATAGGAAAAAAGTTTACGACCTCGATGTTGGATTAAGATAAAATTTAAACGCAAAAGTTTAAATTTTTTTATCTGTTCGATCATTAAAATCTTACATGATCTGATTTTATGTGGAATTGATTATAAAAACACAACTTTTCTCATGGCGTATCGTAGAATAGAAGTTCTTTAAAACATTTCATGAACCCTTTGGTCCTAGAAAAGGTTTCCCTCAAACCCTGCTCATTGAAAACTCTTTGAATTTTCCAACGAAATTGTTTTCTACACCAACTTTTGACACGCAAAACATTCTCAAAATAAACTGTATTGTGTTGAGATAAAATTTAATTTTGGAAAGCTTGTTTCGAAGTTTAAAACGGATGTGTTCATAAATAATATGTTTCTTGTTTGATATTTTATTAACTCCTTGTTGTCCTCGGGCTTATAAAGAAAAGTTTGGGAAGCAAACATCTGTGGTTGGGTCTTATTTATTCATTTGCCCGAAGGTGGAAATAGACGCTTTTGTGTAGGCAAGTATTTTCTTTACACTGTCGTTTCCAAGGAATAAAAATACATGGAATTTAGTAATTTGTAAAGCGTGTAATATGTTTTTCTTTTGCGAAAACTTATCAGAACGGAAATGAGATTTTGCGTGTTTCATACATACGGAAATATTTTTGTTCCTAAAAGTAAATATTTTAGGTAAATTAGATACCACTCCTTTAAAGAACATCCACTTTCCAATATGAGATCGTAAACCTCCTCCTCCTCAAGGCTTGCACCTGGCGAGTCATTTTGCAAGTGCACATGAACGTATTTGTCATTCATCAACGTGTTGCGTGTCACGGAAAAAGTCATTGAAATATTTACCTTCAGTATCTGAATGAGCTAATACCAACTTGCCCTTTCTTGTATCATACTGTAGTTCAAATAATTTGACGTTAAAACTTGGCCGAAGAAGTTTAACGCCACTTTCGTTTTATGAATCGTTAGTCTGTGGAATCTTGGTCTGAGTGGGCTTTCACCGATGTATATATACGATGATGCCACGTCGTGTCCGGCGATGGCGATGTGGCTCGCAAATCCAAACTTCGTCTTAAAGACTTACTCTTCTACTGCCTAACTAAATCGGCTTTAATATTTCTGTCTCTATCATTTCAAGTGCAAAGAAAAGAGAGCAATTTCAAAACTAACACAATTTTATTTAGGCGGCTTTAAACAAAATATCATCAATATTTTCAATTTCGAATTCTAACGGCTCGACAACAAAAAAATTAAAACAAAAGCGTGATTTTCGAAATGCAATAATGTTTTCAAAATCAATTAAATTGCTTTCGAGAAATCGGTGGACGTATATACATGAAAAAGAATGTCGACTAACTGAGGTCCTCCTTTTTGAAATCGGGTAATACTTATGAGTTAGATTTGAATTCTAGTAATCTTTTTGTGGAATATGTTTTGTGGAATATGTTTTGTGGAATATGTTTTGTGGAATATGTATGTTTTGTGGAATATGTTTGTAGAATATGTTTTGTGGAATATGTTTTGTTGCTCAATCAAGTTGTACGAATTGAACGGATCAGTCTGAAATTCGGAACCTCCCCTCGACAGATTTTTAGGTTGGAATAGGACTTTTTTTTTAACTTTTATAGGTTTACACTTGACCGCCATCTCACTTGATGTTAAGTGACGATGCGGTCTACGATGGAACGTGTTTACCTAGAAGTTTTAAGGTATAGTCTTTTTCTTATTCGACGTGGATAAAGTCGCAAACAGAAGCTAGAATTATTATAACTCTGAGGTACTCAGTGAAAAACTTAAAAAGTAATGTTTGCATATTTTTTGTTGACGATAGAATAACTGGCCTGAGTTTAGACTTGTTTGACTTAGCCCAAACTTTGCATAGAGTCCTACCACAACAGCAATCTAAATTTACAGAATACATATTCCAAATGTATATCTGATATTTCAGAATCGTTATATTAATAAATACATATGTTTTCCTCGTTGCCCTCAATATTCTGCCTATTTCACACGATTTCCCGCGCATTTGGGCGGAAAACTGGTCCGTCCACGTGTCGAGATCCAATCCCAATTCAATTTCTGTTTTATGCAGCATTTCTATTACAATATCGCATAAATATAAAAGCTTTTTATTGACTTTTTGAGCTTTATTTTACTAACATTACAAAAATTTATAGTCTATAATAATTTTTCTGTGAAAGAGCACCAAACGAATTCAATTTTAAAATTAAACTCACAGTTCTCCATTATCAGTGAAATTAATCATAAACTTATATATTGTCGATGTATGTAGGTATTTTATTAATTTCACTAATAGATTAAAGAAAAAATCATGAAACTATCGTGTAGCATAAGCATAGCATAACATAGCATACTCATAAAAAATTGACAAATTGAGACCATCCTCCTATTTTCAAGTCTTCTCAAATATGTGTCTTTTGACTTCATTGGACGTCACAAACCTTGAAATTTTGTTATGTTTCTATGTTTTAACAAGCTTTTAGGTACGTTGATTACGGCGGGCAGGATCAGATGGCGTACGTTACTGCTAACTGTTAGCTACTTATGTAATCTCAGACAAGATCTGGGTAGATACTTACTAGTACGAGTACTTTTAAATGAAAATAATAGTAAAAATAAACGCTTTCTCTACCTTTTTTTACATACACCCTTTATTTGTTAAAATACTTAAATGTTCAATTCGGCAAACAGATAAGTGAAGGTTGATCTATTCTTATCTAGGATGCTTAACTGTTATTTCAGACTGTAATCTAAGTATGTTTCTATCATCATTCTACATTTCCACCAAACTCTTACATGTTATTAATATTTACATGTCGGTGCACAGCTCTGTAGTCTTCAGCTTATATGTATTGCATTTTCACCGTTTCTAACATTCGATTTTATTAAAGACACTATACATTTACTTGATATACAGGAAAACATATTTTCATAACTTGGTACTCGCGCGCTCGAGCTTAGAGACAAGCCTTGTGCTTATTTAGGGTTCGTTAATAATCCTCACTTGCGTACACTGAGTTACCGATTAATTGTGTCTCATCTTTACATTTATGTAAATTGTGTATACTTTCCGTCTATTCTGTTAATAAATTATCTTTATCTGTCTTTATCATAAAAATGTAAATAAATAAACTTGACATAGATTAGTACAATTGCAATAAAGACATTATACTCGTATAATGCTTGTCAGTTTTCCGTACAGTTAGTAATTGCCTATTTACTGTTAACACCGTGTTTTATCAGCCATGGCTGTTGCATCACAACACTAGTAGTCAATGGTACCGTTTAACTTTTAAAAACCCACGGTACCACCGGGGGTATGGCCAGGGGCACTGTGGGTCTGAAACGCAATAATTATTGTAATACAGTAAAGTAGTCGTTTCAAACTTTGAAAATGTATACAATTTGTATGCTCTTTCTTTTGTTTTTATTTTTTATTAATTGACGTGTAAATTGTACATTTATGAATGAATACTTTGACTTTGACTTCTTTATAAAGGGCAAATTAGTTTAGATGTCAATACATCCTACTAACATTATCAATGCCAATGTTAAGATATTTCGATGTTGTTAGTTGTTCACGTCGTAACGTTTGAATTGTAATAAATAAACGTATTAATAACGTATGATTGGGCTGATATTTGGAACACAGAAAGATTATAAGCTGGAAAAACACATAATAATAAGCTGCTTTTAATCCCGGTAAAATAACGGGAAAAGGAACAACTCGGGTAAAACCACGGGTAACTGCTAGTATAAAATATATGTCTATACTATTTTTTTTCATAAGCACAATAACTGTTACAGGTATTTAATAAATTCGCCCTTTAAACTTGTACAAGGTTTGTCTAGGACAAATAGTTTTCGACACATTACAAGGTGAACATTAAAAAAAGGACATTACGTCGACAAAATACCAAAAATTACCACAATGTACATTTTAACAGATATCAGCACACGCGCACCTTTTACTTTATTACACGCGCACTTTATTTCCCCCCTTTTTTATCGCTACAGTTATATTTGTAAGAAAAACAATGACTCTTTAATCACACGATCAGTGAACATAACCCCAATATAGATTGTTGTAATTCCACGCGTCTTTATTGTTGCTAGTATCCGAAAAAATGCCTGTAATGTATTCGGAATATATTTCTTTATTGTTACATGAATCAGAGTAATATATGAACGGCCACATTTCACGATCCACGTAGATATCATGAAATCGTTTTGTTTTACAATAATTTCTAAAATACCTAACATGGGTGATTTGCTTTGAAACTGTTTGTAAAAGGTGAACTCACAATGTTAACTTAAAGCTTAAATTAATTTAGGAACATACACCTTTTTAACGGAGTCAAAAAATTCGGTTACATGTTTTTTTGTATGCAAATATGTTACGCGACAGGGTTGTCAATTGGCTGAATCGATTTTGATGGTTTTTTTTGTTTGGTAGATCATAGTTCAGAGGTGGTTATAATTTATGAATGTATGGTTATTTTATTGAAATCGGTAAAGCGATTGAAATATGAACAAAAAACTAAAAGTTGTTTTCATGAGTTCAGACGACATAGTGATAGATTCTTTTGAAATTTGGTCTGAATTTAATGTTCAGTTGAAGTCGGATTTTGTTTTCTCGTATAAAATAAATTATTCTAGTGTGTAGAATGACAGGACTTGTGCATGATACTGGCGTCTGACACCCCTGTTCTGCTTGGTCTCCGAGGTGATCGCAGCGTACCTTGGGTTTAGGTGCGCCGGGGACGTGATTTGCGTCATTAATGGCTCCGGACCGGAGACGGACATCGGCCAAGCCGCGACAGGTTCGCTGAAGAATGTAAGAGCGGTTCCGCGTACGTGTCAAAAGTGGAATCTTGTGCAAGTTTTAGCCATGTGCACCATGTCTGCCATATGGTGTCGATATAATGTGACCGTCTACCTGACACCCCTGTTCTGCTTGGTCTCCGAGGTGATCACAGCGTACCTTGGGTTTAGGTGCGCCGGGGACTTGGTTTGCGCCATTAATGGCTCCGGAGACGGACATCGGCCAAGCCGCGACAGGTTCGCTGAAGAATGTAAGAGCGGTTCCGCGTACGTGTCAAAAATGGAATCTTGTGCAAGTTTTAGCCATGTGCACTATGTTTGCCATGTGGTGTCGAGCACGATATAATGTGACTGTATACCTGAATTTTCCAATTAGGGGTATGCTGAAATACATCGGAGGAAACATACAATAAATTAATATGTAAAAAAATGGCTGGTTATTTTTGAGTATTTTCCCATATAGGTATTTATTATTGTAAGAGCCACAACTATGCTGAATTAATAAATTCATTGAATAATAATGTACACATTACTAATTTTTAATCGTATGTGTATATTATACATATTTTTGAAACTCTTTACGTTCCAGTATAAGTTCTAGTTTTAAAATTTAAACTACTATATTTGTAAATAATATGTCGTTGACCCATCTCACCAGACTTTCTAAAAACGGTGAAGGAAAACATCGTGAGGTAACCGACATGTACGTAGATTCTTTTGAAGTCATGTGTCATCCACCAACCCGGACTGAGCCAGCGTGGTGGATTATGGCTTTGACTCTCTTCTTGCGAGAGAAAGGCCCGAGTCCCAGCAGTGGGAACAGTGCGCTGCTTATCCATCTCATCGGAAGATTGCCAATTGACTAATTACCCTTTATAATTACCATTTACTTGACCATTACGCGCTCCAAAAAAAGTAACGTAAAGTTTGCACTTTCGCAAGCCGATAGTGGTCGCAAGCTTTATCATGTCAATTCAATAACTTATTTACTGCGAAAAACAAAAACCAACGTAATTATTTAAACACAATTCAACACTCGACCAAATTTTATTTGAAGTCATCACCAAGTTCTCTATATAAATGAATACTTAGTTATTGGTCCTATTTCAAAAACTCAATAAAATGTATGTATGTAAAAGCACTTCTAAACTATTATTATCTACCAAAAAAAATAATTAATGATTCACAAATGTACAATAAACAATATAAACAGTACAAATACATAAATGAAAAATACGTACAAAAAAACATAAAACCGAATTGATGACCGCCTCTTTTTTTGAAGCGGATTAAAAATATGTACTCGTAACTTTGGTAATACGCGCTCGTAACGACAAGATAGATAGATAGATAGATAACTCTTTATTGTGACACAAGAACAGAAATTTTACAGTAGAACACTTATGAAAAGGTTTTAATAAAACCAACATTAGATCAACTACGTCCTTTGTATTTATATCATACCAATTTATAGGTTCCTAAAGTTTATTGGGGTCGTTCGTTCCGGCTGACGTTGATGTGTCAAGCCCTTATCTATGGGGGCATTGACGCCATAACCGTCTGATTCCGAGGATTATTGGGTTTGGAGACTGGAGCAATTCATTGTGATTGCTTTTAAGAGTAAATTCACATCAAGCAATGCAGTATCAAGACTGTTAACCGGCGTAAAGCAGAACAAGTTATTAGTAGTGGTAGGGGAAGTATCACACCTTTGCCAGCTATTCTACCGCCAAGCAGTAATGTGCAAACATTATTGTGCTCCGGTTTGAAGGGCAATGTTTCCAGATAAATTACAGAGTTTAGACATATTATAATATTTTAGATTTCTGGGTGACGAGAGCAGAGCAGTGCTAGGTAATTATTTGGACTCCTCATGTTCCGATAGCTGCGTGTCACTGTTTTTTCATGTGGCAGGCATGTTGCTTATCATCAGGTACATATCCTGTTCGTCTCCTCTTCTGTATATATATAAAAAAGAAATCAATTAAAAAAAATATGTAACCGCTGACGTAACTTTTATACCGGGCAGTTATATTCTCGTAGTTACTATATAGTAGGAATCTGTCGAGACTTTGTTTCTCGAGTAAATATCGAGAAAGCCATTCCAAATCTTGTTAAAAAAAAGTAAAAGGAAAAAAATCAAGATAAATTTACACCAGGACGATGCCTTTTTAAGAAAACATAATAAATGTAAAAGCTGAAACCATAAAGCTCCACGTAAACTATGAAAAGTGGGAACTATCCATATTCATTTGTACAGCTATAATATTAATGCGGATCAGGCCCATTATTGTCGAATGGCATTCGCAGGTGGGGAGCGATGAAATATGAATGAAGGCTATAATCCATAGGATTTAATGTTAGTGGGGAATTGGGTAATTATGTAATTGATGGCTGATTGGTAACTTCCGTTTTATACCTGTATACTATGTATAATGACATTTGCGAAGCAGTTTTTTTTTTCTTTTTAGTGTTTATATCATGGTGTAAGTATAACGGTATGTATCTACCATCGACCAACTCGATCTTCCGCGCAAGCATGGAAGGAAGAATAGCCTTAGCTAAAAATATTGTTCAAATCTTTCTGTGATTTCTTGGGGGAGAGAAAAGTTGCACACTAGCGCAAAGCCGCACTATTACATGCAAAGATACCTGTACCGATCCATTGCCGATCATACTCACACAGCCAAATCACTAACACATAAAAAATAAAGCACCATTCACAAATCTAGCCCCGCCCTCACGCCACAGTATATTATCAAAGTCCATGGTCCACGCGGACTTGTACTTTGACAGAGGGGAAACGCTGTGTATGCCTACTCCCTTCCGTGTTGCTCGCTGGTACTTACCATCAGTTAATCACATAACTAATATGTATAGTATGTGATTAATTTAAATTGACTACTACTTTGTATAACGTATAACATACCTACGTTATTTTTAATTTGTGATTATTAACTAGTAGTGTGGCTTTACCTACGAAGTTCCCGTTCCCGTTATATTTATATTATCGGAGTAAAAAGTGACCAAACATGACGTTTCGCTCCCGCTACGTCGAGGTATTTAAACAGTTAATTATTCGTGATTAAGCCCCGTACTTTATAATCATTATAATTTTTTTTTAAATCCAATTTTTTTGAAAATTTCAATATGATCCGTTCAGACCTCAGATGAAACACATTCAGACGTTATGGAACAAAAACATCAAAATATCCAAACTTTGACATTTATACTGATATTTGACATTAGAATAATATTTACAATTCAAATTTTTCTAGCGGCCCGTTCCGGCTTCGCTCGGATATTGTCATATAATGACAAATAATCGGAATTAAAACTATCCTATCTCTCAAGTTGGATCGAACTGCACATGGTGTGCGAATTTTATTATAATCGGTTAAGTGGTTTAGGAGTCCATTGAGGACAAACATTGTGACACGAAATTTATTTATATTAAGATTACACCTACAAAACAAAATGGGAACATTACGATCTTACGTTTGTAAATCGAACTTTCTCGCGACTAGGTCCCTGGAAACGGCTTAGAAAGAAAACACAGCTTAACAAACTTAAACTCAGTTTTATCTTTTCTAGTTCATTTCAAGTCACATCATCTCAACATTTTTAGACATCTTCTTTTAGACAACAACAGTACATTTTATAGCGAGAGGACTTGTCTGAAAAAAAAAGTTTTTGACTCGTATAAGCTGTCTGCTATTTTTTGGAAAAGTTGAAATCACTTCTTTATTTCCTCCTTTCAATTAGCCTAGTAGCTATTTAGCGTGTAATGTAGTCGATATATTTTTTCCCGTTAGCTGATACAATACATATTAAATCTTAAATATATATATATATATGACATAATAAATACAAACATTTGAATTAGTCATTCGTAATAGGTACAATTATTTTGTTGAAGTGTTGAATACGCCTCAACAACTGCACAGACAGACTTACCTACTACCTACCA
The DNA here is from genome assembly GCA_017562165.1 of Ectropis grisescens. Lineage (NCBI taxonomy): Eukaryota > Metazoa > Arthropoda > Insecta > Lepidoptera > Geometridae > Ectropis > Ectropis grisescens. Next base: position 21,337,066 of record CM029787.1, on the reverse strand, counting down.
ACTAAACTACAAGACTAAGCAAAAAATCACAAACAACGAAATATCTATAGCTTTAGGGCTTGTCGCAAAATTTTGTCGGCGCTTTGCCTAACTACGCCAGGTGTAGGCGAATGAGACTATAATCAGGTCAATATTTACTGTCTTTGTCCACGTTGCGTCGTCATTACCTCCTTGGCTTACTGCATCGTCTTGGGGGAATCCTGACTGGGTAATAAGACTCACCGATTGTCTGCGTGCAATGGACGTATCCATAACAATACTACAATTCTTATATGGCGTCATGGAGTCTTAAACGTATACAGTTTTAATTTACAAGACAAAAGGTACAGAAGCACTCTATTAAGCACATAAAAAATGAATTTCATAAACATAAAGACCGTAGATGTCATCGTAATAAGATACAAATATTTTTCTATTACAGCGTCAAAAATAATATTCAGTAAAATAGTTTACCAACACGAAACAACGTAAGTACCAACAACTACATAATCCCGAAGGCAGTAAAGAAATCAAATAGAATAAAGATAACCGTCGATCACATGAACGAATGAACATCCTATCTGCGGATCCACTATCTCATTGTCTCGCACACCTGTGACTCACAAACAACTCCAATAAATATTATGAATGAGTAAGATATTAGGCAGAAAAACATCTTGACTTACAGACTACGTGCGATACAGAGAGGTATAAAACCTTTATTTATTTATTTTTTAAATAAAGAGTGACGAGACGATCAGGACATGTGCCTGATGGTAAGCAACATGCCTAACACATAAATCCTATCCGATGAATCGAATGCTAATCGTAAATTGAACTAAATATAAATAACAGACCACGCTGCTAAGAGTTACATTGTTATTAAAATGCCAGTGGAGTTTATTCAAAACGATTGCATTTTAGCATCCGAATCCTAGTTTCTGGAAGCCAAAATACTTTTTAATCGCTCGTAATATTCATTAAAACAGTCAATACAATTATATTTTTTTTTAGCTTTTGTCTTTTTCCAAAAACCCTAGGGGATGGTGAGAACTTCCGATTTAACAATGGTGAGATTGTAGAGTTGGGTGGTGTTTGAATATTCTATACCTCTGAATATTTTTCAAAGAGCAATAGGGAATATGCATGCATTTTTTTATATTTTTAATTCACTTTTTACATTATTATAACACAATAAAAAATATAAATACTCTTGTAAATGTACAAATTGATTTTTAAAATAATATTTAAAATATCGATATAATTTGTCCAGTTTAAACGCCGCCATCTTTCCCGCGCCTGCATGACGTCACAGGCCACGACCTGTGTTTGTTTACTACAAGTGTTGCAGTTACTTTGTACCGATTTTTGAGTTGTGCTAGCTAATCAAACGATGGAGAACACGACTTTTCTCTCTGACACAGCTCAGTACGAATATCGACACCGTTAAGGCAGAAAACATGCCATGTGACGTCACATTTGGTTTCCACAGATAGTGAAGCGTTTCGCAAACTTGAATTTCCCGCGCCCATTTTGCACTTTTTAAATAATATTTTTTATAATTAATAACTAACTAAATAATGAAATAATTATTTTGGCATAATGGCGGGACATTAAGGATTCTACGAAAAAAATTCAAGCCAATTTAAACTACATGCATATTCCCTATTGTACACGCTAGTCTTTACTATTGTGTATAACGGTGAAGGAAAACAAAGTAAGTTTTCTCATGTTGTTTTTCGTACGTTCCGTGCGCACGTTTTCCTTTCCAAGTTAACCGTGGCTAGCATATTCCAAGAAAGACATCTAGCGAAAACATCCATATTATAATCTCTCTTCCCGAGAGCAAGCCTCAAATCCTGAGCAGTAGAAAAATAAAATAAGCCAGCTTCAGTATTTCATGTAAAATACAAAACACATTTCGCATAATTTTGTATCAAAGATTTTACATTTTGTAGCTACAACTCGGAGTGATTTTCTACTCTGTGATGTTATCGCGAGCAATAATAGTAGTTCTCAGTAGTTTTGAGTAGTAGGGCTTAGTTGTCTGTTGTTTTTGTGTACTTGTGTGGGTGAATGAACTTATTGGCTTAACAGGTGGAACGTTCTGGAACGATAGAGTACGAATCGGATTCGCGTAGACTTTTGTGTTTTCCTTTCGGAATTCCAGAATACGGTACAGATTCTATTAATAGGGTATTAAATATTATCTGAAGTAATTTTAATACTTGTTTACAGCTCTCGTATCATTCCTTATGGTAATGCTTATGGAATACGCTAATACAGTAAGATCCCAGGGCCGCCAGACGTCACGTATTTTCTGATGGATGAAATGTGGACGATTGAGTAGAGCTAGGACGTACTAAGAACACATGCTTACCCGCTAACTTATTTAGACGGCCAATTTTGAGATATGGGAACAGAAGATACATTACTTACGTCACGTATTTTCTGATAACTGATTTTCACGTATGTTATAGGCAATATCTTTAAAAATAATGCCCCAATACTCCCAGACACTCTCCGTCGGCCTTTTTGTGGCTTAACAGATACTTTAAAGCTCTATGAAAAAAAAATGTTAGACTAAAACCGTAAGAATATTCCATACGCTTAAGAACTGCCTGGGACCAGTGTTGCCAACTTTATTTTTCATATGATCGTACCTTAATAAAATTTAGCAATATTTTTTTGCAAATTGTGTTGCTTCTGTATTATCCAACGGGGCTTCGTTCTTATCCGGTAGGTGTCCCTTGACATATCTTTTTTAATTTGCACAAAAATTGTGTTTTTAATTAATTTGGCAAGTATTATTCAATAATAATAATTAGTGACTACTGAGCTGTAGAAAATCGGTTTGGTTCTCAGCAAAGATAATAATTTGTGTATCGTGTAATGACAATAGACTAGTGTTCTGTGGTTGTGAGTGTTCTATTAAAAGTATTTATTTACGATTATATCAGCCCCCTGACATTTCACCCGCAAAATTCCCGTTCCTGTTTTGTTAATTCAATTATTTATTTTTCCAGGATGAAAAGTAGCCAATGTGTTATTCCAGACTAATCTAAGAAACTTCATCCCGATACATTCAGTCTTTCCAGCGTGATTGAGCAACAAACATCCAAACGTCTAAAATTGAGCATCAATAAATAATATTAGTACTGGTATGATAACAAATATCTAAAATGATTTGCTAAGTTAGAAGTTCAATAGTATTGTATCTAAATAATACTACAACATTGATATTGTTTAAATAGTCTACTGTAAATTGTATATTAAATAACTCTTTTGACATGCGATTCTCATTAAGAGCTTAAATAATAAGCAATTAATGACATTACAAAATTCATAAATGTCCAAGAACAAACAGTGTAATAATTTTGCATTCATGCTAAGTTTCATAGAATAGTTACTAATTTTACTAAAACAAACACAAACGCTTACGCAAATTCCATTCTAACCCCTGAACCACCAACGCAACTCAGTAAGACATACAGTATCCTTTTTTAAATTATTATAGGCTTACGTTTGACCGCCATGATGCCTTACTGAAGATTAAGTGACGATGCGATATACGATGGCGCGTGGCAACCTAGAATAAACTGATTCAAGACACCGATCCTATAATAATCGTGCAACCCCCACTCAGGCAACGCATTCCACAGCCTAGACTTTCTTATCACAAAAATAAAGTAAGACCTCTTCGTCCGAGACTTTGGAACATCAACCATGAAACGACATCGCTTTGTCTCGAGCCTAGTAGTCGGCGTCGAGCTACAAGCAGTCAGACAAATTTATAAAATATATATGGCAATAGCTGAGGCTACGACAAAAATATTAAAATGGATATAAAGTGTTTAATCTCTACTGTGTGACTTTAGAATATATTTGCTCAATCGTGCACGTCCCGCTTAAAAGTATTAAACCTAAAATAACTCGAGTTAAAAAAAGAAATATTAACGCCTAAATTCCACAGTAGCCTCAAAAAAGCCAATTGAATTTTACCCAAAACATTTTGCGGTCCCTGCTGTCAATGTATGTAAAAATATGCATAAATGCATACAGCTATGCCACGTTATATTAAACGTGATTGAATTATTCATGTTTTTGCATATTTACCTTGATAAACGGTTGTTGTTCTTATCTGACAACTGGGATCTCTTGGAGATATACAGAGCTGATATTTCGTTGAAAATGACGTGACTGGTATTGCAGCTTAGTTGATTGTGAGTTTGTCCACAGTGCCGTGGGTTGTAGGATCGATTTCTATCAAGAAAAATTAAGGTGTTGACATTTCACACACAAGTTCATTTTTTAACTACAATAGGTTCGCACTTGACCACCATCTCGCCTAATGTTAAGCGACGATGGGATCTACGATGGAGCGTCCTTACCTATAAAGAAGCGATTCACTGTGGATTTGAAGACACCAAGATTGTAACCATCGAGGAAAACCCGCTCTGGTGACACATTTCATAACGTAGACGTTCTTATTACAAACGTGCAGTCAAATCTCTTCGTTCGTGTCTTTGGAACACCAACGATGAACCGATGTCACTTTCTCGTGATACATTAAGTCCGATAGAAGAAAGAACAAGGTGGTATTAGATCAAGCAGATCAGTTGCACACTTTCAGAATTGTATCTGATAAAAAACCTAGCTATATATAGATAAGCTAGCAATTTTGCGGCAATGTTCAAGACTTTAAAGTCTTTTACACACAAAAAGTTTACGAGTACATATACTACGTATAGAGTTGGCACAAACGCTTTACACCAAAAGCACGGGTAGCATCTTTCTTGCCTTGTCGCTCTTGTGGAAGTGTCATACTTTTGTTGCAGCACATCACTCTGTTGCCATTGAAAGTATGCACGTCATCTGCCTACGATTGACATAAAGGAACCGTGCGGAAAATCTAACTCTATACGTTTGTTTACACATCTTTCCCCAAATTAAGTAAAGCTTATACTATGGAAGCCATATATCCAACATAATGCTGGTATACACAGTTGTAAATACATACATAAAAACACACAGACACAGAATAAATAGTACAAATATTTGCACTGGGTGGGAATCAAATCCAATACTCGCAGCTGCACAGGCAGACTTACTACCAAGTCATCCATAAGGAATTGAAAGAAGCTATTAATTTTTCCCATTGTACAGCGATAGAGTAAAGTGTTTTTTTTGATATGACAAAAAAGACATAAATCTGGAACTTTTCTAGGTCAAAGTGGATAGGTAAGTAAGTCACCTTACTTTTTAGGGTTCCGTAGCCAAATGGCAAAATACGGAACCCTTACAGATTCGTCTTACACTACGTTTGCCGATTCGTGGTCTCCATTCAAGAACACGTCTACTCCAACGGTTATCATGGTTATTATATTATCATGAGCCATGGGAGAGGCCTATGTCTAGCAGTGGACTAAGATATGCTGATGATGATGATGTTGATGATAGATTCGTCGTGTCTGTCTGCCTGTCTGACTGTCCGTCCGTATGTCACAGCCACTTTTCTCCGAAACTATAATACTATTAAAACTTGATAAGTATACTATATATACTGAATGTATACTGAATACCGCATTAGGATTTTCATACAAAACATAGAAAAATAAATAAATAGGGGTGTCCCATACATAGAACTGAAACTCAAAATTTTTTATTTTTTTTTATCAATTCTGTGCTTGTGGCGTATTTATGGATAGGTCATTAAAAATGATATTGAGGTGCCTAACATATTTTTTTTTCTAAACTGAATAGTTTGCACGAGGGACTCTTCCAAAGTGGTAAAAAGTGTGTCCTGTGTGTGTGTGTAACTTCTAAAATAAGAGAACGACAAAAATAAAAAAAAAGTGGTTTGAATGATATCTACTAGTAAGTAGTTTTATTTTAATACGTCATAAATTGACTATTGTTAAAACACTGATTAAAGTAACAACGAAGTACAAGACAACTTTTGTATTATGTTTTGAAGGCATGTTACAATTTGAAGGCATGTCACGATCGAACTTGAATTATTTATGTTCATTTTAATATGTTAACCTTTATTATTATTTAACTTTTTTAAGGATGTAGGTGTTCACTGACTCATATTTAGTTGAAACTGCCACATCCCTTTCTTAATTCTGTTTCATATTTTTCTGTTTTATTACTAAGTGTCGTAATAACTTAGTTATACAACATCTCTAAATGGAGAAAAACACTGAATCCCACAACACAGGACATCCCTAGTGTGGGCTTACCTCCAAATGAGTTATGCGGTCACTATAATGTTATGTTGTTTTAAGGTAATTTTATGTAACTTCATTTATGTTCCATGTACTTTTTTTTAAATCTTACTTGCTACGGAAGCCTGCATGGGCGAGTCCAACTCGCACTTGACCACTTTTATAAGTTTACACTCGATCGCAGTCTCAATAGATTTCAATAAGTAAATAGTAATAATAAGTAATAAGAAAACATAGAATATAAAAAGTAGCCTATCTGTTTTTCCAGATTATAATCTAAAAGTGTTCTAAATTGTAACCAGATTTATTCAGACGTTACGACGTGATTGAGCGACAAACGTTCTTCATTTTTCTGGGCAGAGCCATTATTAACAAAACTAAAATACAGTGAGAACTACACTACACTACAAACCTACCTAACTACTTACACTAAGCACACCTGATTTATCCATAGACCACTGTAGGTCTACAGATAATCAAGATGTTCAAGCCCACTACCAATCGAAAGCATACCCAGCATGCTGGCGGCATTACCACGCTGAATGGCAATGCTTATGCGTTGGGCCAAATAAACGCCAGCATTTTGTTCACGCGTCGCGTCGACCAAGCAGTTTGGAAAGGCTTTTGAATTTAATAAATATTGACATTTACAATATTAAGTATCAGGATTATTTCAATGTTTTATCCATATCATTTTCAGGTAAGCTTTTATATGAAACAGTGTTTATCGAACATTAATCCATCCATCCCCACACAAACAAATTCACGTATGCGAGTTGGGTAAGCTTTTTGAATTTTGCAAAGGTCACAGTTTTAGAAATAATAAATCTTATGACGTAAGTCACTCTGTGGGAAAATCTACACGAATGTTTTCTTAAAAAATGGTTAATGGCTAAAATGTCCAGTAAAAGTAAAAATAATAAAAGTTTTTGGTAAAATTTATCTCTTTCCGAGACAAATATTATTACAAAAACAATATTTTGATACAAAATATTTAATGAATGAACCCACGGTATTGTTTTCACTACTATGAAAAAACATATTTCTAGGTTTTCTCTGAATATATCAAAAAGTTGGTTTTACCTTAACCCCGAGAGAGAAACCTGATAAAGTATGCATAATCACAACTCAATCAAGCCAGCATCCCACTGAGATCTCTAGGAGAATACCCTTTTCAAAATATCCCTGATATGAAATCATCGTTGAATAATATTAGATCCTAGTAACTATGTATAGAGCAGACACCATTGTTTTGTTAGAACTTTAGGGGACACGTAGTCACGTAGCAGACTCTTAATAAACCTATATATTTTTAATAATAACAATCTTATATAAATAGAGAGAACTGAGAGATATATAAATAGTATTTTATTCATATATCTCTTAGGGCGAAATTGTTTTGTCATCCATGATCCATGACACCCGCGATGGCCGTGCGGTAGCAGGCTAGCTCTCTGAAGTGTGTTTATTCTGTGCGTGCCGTTTTGTGCTTTAATGAAATGTTGAGATGTTAAGATCATATCTTGATATACCCTAAGGGGTTTTTGCACATGGCTACTGATTTTAGTCATAAATTCTTACACAATATACACTGTGAAAACCCTGCTAATAATAAAAAATATCACGTCGAAACAGCTGAACAGATGAGGTTTATATTTAGAACATAGATAGTTTTTAGTCTGGAATAGCACAAGCTACTTTTCATACCGGGAAAATAGCGGAAACGACAACAACACAGGTAAAATCACGGGCCGCTGCTAGTATAAAAATAAATAACAAAATCTTAATTTATAAATGCTGTGTACTAATTCCAGAGTTTTCAAATTAATTAAGAAAATTTCACACACTAATACCATGTTTATTTGAGACACATTCATAAAAAACAACAAACTGTCAAATTGGGAACAGGTTAATATTACTTTGTGATTGAATTATCACCACATTGCCATCAATAATATTGATAAAAATAATATTGCAATCACATATAATAATAAAGTACCTGGTTGACCGAGCTTTGCTCGGTTTTTTTAAATGATATTTAGGCAGGTACGAATTACGTAGTGATGACTTACTTAGACCTACTTAGATACGAATTAAATGCGTTTATAAAAAGCTCTAAGTATAAGATTTTCTCAGAAAAAAAGATAAAAAAAATCCCCTGTGTAACCATCAGGATTCGAAACGGGGCCTGTTGACTCCCAGGGCGAGCATATTCCGTCTGAGCCATTTAGACTTAAGAAACAGTGACGAAATTAATTATCGTTTTCTAATGCCATCGTAGGAGTTTTCATTGTCTAAAAACGCGCATAAAATGATGTTTTAAAAAATTAAACCTAGCTAGATCGATTTATCGTCCTTGATACCCCCTGTATATATAATTTCATGAAAATCGTTCGAGCCGTTTCCGAGATTCTTCAGATTACATATATAAATATGTACAAGAATTAGTCGTTTATCACATATAATAATAAATGTAATGAACATGAATAAACAGCTCAGTGAGCATTTACCTTTATTCTAGGCACGAAACAAAGCTTACAAAAATATCTTTCCATCTCACTTTTCGCGTAAAAAAATGAATGACAAACGACATCTAGAGAAACGTCAAGAATTTTTAGTATTAAGATCTTCGTGAACGAATATTGAAAAATAATATTAGTTTAGGCGGGAAAATTCACTTTACTCAGAACTTGTTCTAGAAGAGTTTTAATAAAATTTCGCTGTGGTTAGGGTGTTCGTTAAATGGTGTTTTGTATTAAAAAAAACAATTGTGTTGTTAATCGTTAATATGTGTTTTTAAGTGTTAATCGTCGCTTATAAGGATAAAAAATAGGTTTTGTGTCATTACAGTCTATTATTATCTATGTGTCTTATCTCTGTAAAATCATTTCAGGAGTTACTCGTATTTGTACGAAAGAGAAATGAATATACAAAAGATAAAAATATTATTTATTATTTTCTCTCACACAAAAGTTTTACATTGTAATCAAGTAATACATCTTAATAAGATGCCAAAAATAACAACTTTGTCTCGTCCTTACTAGATATACATTAGCATTTTGGCAATACAATATATAGTAGTAGTAGTTTGGTAGTGGTAAGACTCTTTGCAGACTCCGCCTAGGGAACAACCACTTTTGCCAGTTATTCTGCCGCCAAGAGACAATGTGCATCTGTATATAAATATGTGTCACGCCAAAAGAAGTTTTCACTTTAAAAAAAAAATCTTTTAGTTTTGTTCCCTTACAGTCTTTCACTAATATCTGCTTTTGTTTTTTTAAACTTTAGTAGTGCCATGGGTAATGAGGGTAATCCACGGGAAATCTTACAGTAGGCGTTTAATCAGCCAATAAGAGCAGTAGTGTCACGGGTAAGTAAAATTTCCCGTCACTCTACCAGTAGTACTAATCGGTATTGTCATAGAAAATAAACGCAATCTTCACTGTACTCCGGTTTGGAGGTCAATGTTTCCAGAGAAATTACTGGTCATTGAGGTATATCCGACTAATAAAAACACGTGAAGTTTGGATGTTTGTTGCTCAATCACGTCAGAACGGCTCAACGGATCGGGTCGAAATTTGAAACACAGTAAGATTGACGTCCGGAATAGCAACAAGCTTTCTAGCTAGCTACAATTTTTCCCATCAAAATTACAGAAACGGAAACTAAGCTGGTAAAACTACTAATAATCTTTATCTTTGAACACCGAGCTCAGTGCACTCCTAGATAAATGACCTGTCCCTTTGCCGCCTAACTAAATCGGCTATGGCTTTGCTATTCTATGGCTTTGCTATTGGCATCTCTATATTTTCAAACTAAAAGAAAAGAGAGGGAAACATCAAGGCTAAGACAGTTTTCATTCGATTTGGCGGTAGACCCCCTGTTCTGCTCGTGCCGTCACTCCGAGCTACAAAAAAAGTACAAGAACATAAGTAGGGCTCCTTGCAGAGTCTATCAGGGGAAGTACCACACCTTCACCAGTTATTCTACCGCCAAGCAGTAATGTGCAAACGTTACTATGTTCCTAGTTGTTCTCAATACTATGCTAAGGTATGCTATTGTATACATATTTTTTTTTTTATCTGGTCAGAGCCTTTATTAACAAATCTAAAATATATATAAATATATATCTAGTTGTAGAAATTACAGGGGACAATTTTATATACATTTTATATATCTGTATCTTATAACTAAATTATTATTTTTTACCCGAATTCGTCAGTTTGTAGGTACAACATTACTGTGTTCCGGTTTTAAGGACAATGTTTGCAGTGAAATTGTAAGGCATATAAATAAAACAACTTAGATCTGTAGGTGACAAGCGCAGTGCAGTGCTACGTAATGATTTGGAGTCTTCATGTTCCACTAGCTGCGTGACATGCACATGTTCCACATCATGCTATCTTTGCCCTGTCACTATAAACTGTAGAAAAGTACAACAATATACAAGTACCATCTTTGCATAGTCGATCTACCACCAGGTCGTATAAATAGGTCGCTTTAAAAAAAATTACAGTCACAATCTTAACATTTACCAATACACAAAATCGTGGTTAAAATCACAGATAATTGTCATTCAGGAGCCATTTCATTTGAAGGACAGGCACTTCTGTAAACGCGAAAGGACCCCTGTCGGGCCACCTTTTTCCTTCGTTTCCTGATTCGCTCTCATTGTCTCAATGTCAATAAATTGACTTTGATCGACGAAGTACCTCCACAAAGGCGTATATATTAAGGGTAGACCTTTCTTTTGAGAACAGCCTATTTACGGAATGGCCTAATTCTTCTGTGTCATAGTTACGGCGGGCATAAAATGTGTTTCATTGAGTAGGTGTTAGAGGTAAAAAAATCTAGATCGTAGGACTGAAAATGCTGACCTACTAATATTACCAATTTTGGATGTTTCTTGCTCAATTACGTTGGAACGGATGAATGGATAAGGTTGTAATTATAATAATGTGATAATAATATATATAGTAATGTGGCAATCTCAAGTGATCTTTGCAGTTGCTGAAAGCGAACGCACTCTTCTTATAAGTAATGCACTTCTTCTCAACTAAATAGCACTAAAGGATGGCGTAAACATCCCACTGAATGTTTCCACTGCTGGTACTCGGGGTCTTTTCTTGCAAAAGGAAAGTCAAAGCCACCCTTGCCCAGTGCAGGTAAGTGGATGACACAATCCATGACCTCGAAAGATTCTAGGCGCATGTCGGTTTCCTCATGATATTCCTTCGCTGATTTAAGTCAGTGACATTACTCACATGGCTTCGAGAAGACAGTGGTGTGCGTGGGATTTGAACTCGGGATTACGGGTCGACAGTCGCCGTTCTAAATTACACTAAAAAACCCAAAACAGTACTAAATGACAACACATCTTCTTAATTCTAATGAATATACAAATACAACTATAAAGTATTTGTAAACAAACTGGGCTCATTTGGTTTAAAACCCTTCCGTATAAAAGCATTGTCCTCCATAATCAGTCCCCAAAGAGAAGGGTTGCAGATTAGTCTACAATTATCACGATTTACGACGCTCTGTCGACAGATGTAGAATACTGATGGATCTCTGAACATATTTTAAACCTTCTCTTAAGAATTTACATACCAATCATAGCAGCGGTGGTCATTCATATCGTCAACTGATAATAAACAAATCTAATTTTTTTTTTTTTTTTTAATAAAGAGTGACGAGACGATCAGGACATGTGCCTGATGGTAAGCAACATGCCTGACACATAGCAGCACAGTGACACGCAGCTATTGGAACATGAAGAGTCCAAATCATTACCTAGCACTGCACTGCGCTCGTCACCCAGAGATCTAAGATCTTATATCTCTAAGCCCTGTAATTTCTCTGGAAACATTGCCCTTCAAACCGGAACACAGTAATGTGTGCACATTACTACTTGGCGGTAGAATAACTGGCAAAGGTGTGGTACTTCCCCAGGCGGACTCTGCCAAGAGTCCTACCACTACAAAAAATTATAAACTACTAACTTATGTACTACTCCAAACCATTATCTATCTACGTACCAAATGTCATTCAAATCCTTTTAGTAGTTTTTGGAGTATCATCTATACATATTCTGACAAAGTTTTACGTTTGCCGTATTAGTAGGATTAGTATTATTTTATTATTTTACAGGATATTTCTTCTCAGAGCGCACCGTGTATCATGCCTGAGCTACACGCTAGGCTAGTTTTTCAAGCTAGGATAGCAAGCTAGTGTTAACAAGCTAGCAAGCTAGTACTTCCAGCTTCGAGTACGTGTAGCTTGTTGCTGCTTAGCTTGTTGGCTGGCCAGCTGGCTTGCTGGCTTGCTGGCTTGCTGCTGGCTGCTGCTTGCTGAGCTTGCTGGCTTGCTGGCGAACGCTGGCTTGCTGGCTTTGCTGGCTTGCTGGCTTGCGCGGCTTGACGCTTGCTGGCTTGCTAGCTTGCTGGCTTGCTGAGCGCTGGCTTGCTGGCTGCTGCTTGCTGGCTTTGCGGCAGCTGCTGAGCGCTGGCGCTGGCTGAGCTGGCCAGCTGCGCGCTTAGCTTGAGCGCTGGCGCGCTGCTTGCTGGCTGACGCTGACGCTGACGCTGAGCGCTGCGCTGGCTTGCTGAGCTGCTGACGCTGCTGCTGACTTGCTGAGCTGGCATTAGGCGGCTTACGCTGGCTTGCTGACGCTGACGCGAGGCGCTGGCTGACGCTGAGCTGGCTGACGCTGACAGCGCTGACGCTGCGCTGGGCGCTGAGCTCGGCTGACGCTGAGCACGCTAGCTGGCGGCTGACGCTGAGCGCTGAGCGCTGACGCTGGCTGAGCGCTGACGCTGCTGACGGCACAGCGCTGACGCTGACGCTGCTGACGCTGAGCGGCTGAGCGCTGGGCTGCTGACTGGCTGACACTGGCTGGCTGACGCTGACGCTGCTGACTGTCAGCGCTGCTTTGCGCTGAGCTGCTGACGAGCGCTGACGCTGACTGGGCGCTGACGCTGACGCTGAGCTGACGCTGACGCTGACGCTTCGCTGAGCGCGAGCGCTGACGCTGCGCTGACGCTGACGCTGACGCTGCTGAGCGCTGGCGCTGAGCGCTGACGCTGGCGCTGACGCGCTGACGCTGACGCTGAGCGGCGGCGCTGACGCGAGCAGCTGACGCTGCTGCGACGCTGGCTTGCGCTGAGGCGCTGACGCTGAGCGCTGCTGAACGCTGACGCTGACGCTGCGCTGAGCGCTGACTGCTGGCTGAGCACGCTGACGCTGAGCGCTGACGCTGCTGGCGCGAGCTGACGCTGAGCGCTGACGCTGACGCGCTGAGCGCTGACGCTGAGCTGACGCTGAGCTGCTGACGCTGAGCTGGCGCTGACGCTGAGCGCTGAGCTTGCTGACGCTGACGCTGACGCTGGCTGGCTGAAACGCTGAAACTGCTGACTGCTGACGCTGAGCGCTGGCACAGCTGTGGCTGACGCTGGCGCTGAAACGCTGACGCTGAGCGCTGAGCTGCTGAGCGGCACGAGCGCTGAGCAGCTGACGCTGAGCATGACGCTGGCGCGCTGAGCGGCGGCGAGCGCTGGCTGGGCACGCTGAGCGCGCTGTTTGGCTGACGCTGAGACGCTGGCAGCGAGCTGGCGCTGAGCTGAAGCTGCTGAGCACGCTGACGCTGACGCTGAGCGCTGAGCTGGCTGAGCGCTGACGCTGAGCGGCGAGCTGGCTGAGCGCTGGGCGCTGACTGGCTGAGCGCTGCTGCACGCTGAGCGCTGAAGCGCTGACTGAGCGCTGACGCTGAAACGCTGAGCGCGCGCTGAGCGCTGACGAGCGCTGACACGCTGACGCTTGCGCGAGCTGCTGGGCTGACGCTGAGCGCTGCTGACGCTGAGCGCTGAGCGCTGACGCTGAAACGCTGACGCTGAAACGCTGAGCGCTGACGCTGACGCTGACTGGCGCTGACGCGCGGCTGAAACGCTGAGCGCTGGCGCTGAACTGCTGACGCTGAAACGCTGACTTGCGCTGAGCGCTGGCCTGTGACGCTGAGCTGGCTGAAACGCTGAAACGCTTGCTGAGCGCTGAGCGCTGACGCTGAGCGCTGACGGCGCTGACACTGACGCTGACGCTGACTGAGCTGAGCTGACGCTGACTGCGCTGAGCTTTCTATTGCTGTCATTGGCTTGCTGAGCGCTGACGCTGAAACGCTGAGCGCTGGCTGCACGCTGACGCTGGCTGACGCGCTGACGCTGGCTGAACTGGCTGCTGGCGCTGTTGCTGACGCTGACTGGAGCGCTGACGCTGACGCTGGCTGTTGCTGACTGCTGCGCTGGCTGCTTCGACGCTGAGCGCTGAGCTGCTGACGCTGACGCTGAGCTGCTGAAACTGGCTGACGCGCTGAGCTGCTGACGCTGAGGCAGGCTGCTGAACTGGCTGAGCTGACTGCTGACGGCTTGGCGACGCTGACGGCTGACGCTGAGCTGGGCTGAGCAACTGACGCTGAGCTGACGCTGAGCGCTGAGCGCTGAGCTGACGCTGCTGCACGCTGAGCGCTGGCGCTGAGCTGCTGACGCTGAGCTGGCTGCTGAGCGCTGGCAGCTGAGCTGGCTGACGCTGGCGCTGAGCGCACGCTGTGAGCTGACGCTGAGCGCTGACGCTGAAACTGGCTGAGCGCTGCAGGCGCTGACGCTGACGCTGGCGAGCTGGCTGGGCGCTGACGCTGCTGACTGGCTGCAGGCTGAGCTGGCTGAGCTGGCTGACGCTGACGCTGAGCGACGCTGTTGAGCGCTGACGCTGAGCTGGCCTGACGCATGAAACGCGCTGAGCAACGCTGAGCGCTGAGCGCTGACCAGGCGCTGACGCTGCGCTGAGCTGCTGGCGCTGTTGGCGCTGAGCTGACGCTGACGCGCTGCTGACGCTGGCTGAGCGCTGACGCTGACGCTGCGCTGACGCTGCGCTGACGCGACTGGCTGCACAGGCGCTGACGCTGAGCCTGCTGAGCAGCTGACGCTGACGCTGACTAACTGACGCTGACGCTGAGCTGAGCGGCACGAGGCTTAGCTGCTTGCTCAGCTGAGCGCTGGCGCTGAGCTGGCTGGCTGAGGCTGCTGAGCGCTCAGCCTGAGCTGGCTGAGCTGGCTGCTGAAACTGCTGCGACGCTGGTTGCTGACGCTGCAACGCACAGCTTGCTGGCGCTGAGCGCTGACTGGCTTGCTGAGCTGCTGCTGACTGGCGCTGACGCTGACGCTGACGCTGAAACGCTGACTGGCTGAAACGCTGCTGAGCTTGCTGGCGACTGCGCTGAGCTGACGCTGACGCGCTCGGCTGCTGGCTTGCTGAGCTTGCTGGCTGACGCTGAGCTGTCATTGAGCGCTGTTAGCTGAGCGCTGAAACGCTGACGCTGACGCTGGCTGAAAGCTGACACGGCTGAAACGCTGAGCGCAGCCTGCTGAGCTGAGCTGAAACGCTGGCTTGCTGGCTTGGCTGAGCGCTGGCGCTGGCTGGCTGAGCGCTGAGACGCTGCTTGCTCAGCTGCTGTGGCTGGGCCTGCTGCTGAGCGCTGGCTGTGGCTGGCGCTGAGCTGGCTGAGGCGCTGTCAGCTGACGCTGGCTTTGCTGGCTGACTGGGGCTGAGCTGACGCTGGCTGGGCTGACGCTGCACGCTGAGCGGCTGGCACTGAGCGCTGAGCTGAAACGCTGACGCTGACGCTGAAACGCTGGCTGTCACGCTGGCTTTGCTGACGCTGACGCTGACGCTGTCGCTGGCTGAGCTGACTGTCATTGCTGCGGCGCTGGCGGCGCTGGCTGGCTGACGCTGACGCTGAGCACTGACGCTGGCTGCTGGCGCTGGCTGGCTGATTGCTGGCTGGCACGCTGCGGCGACGCTGACGCTGCGCTCATTCGGCCACGATTGCTGGGCTGCTGGCTGCTTAGCTGACAACTGCTGACTGCAGCGACTGGCTGACGCTGAGCGCTGTCTGGCGCTGGCTGGCTGAGCGCTGAGCGCTGGCTGAGCACGCTGACGCTGAGCTGCTGACGCTGAGCCTGAGAAAGTCTGAGGCGCTGACTGCAGCTGGCTGACGCTGGCTGGCTGACGCTGAAACTGGCTGGCGCTGAGCGCTGTCACGCTGGCGCTGGCTGACGCTGACGCTGGCGCTGAGCTGCTGAAACTGACGCCTGCTGGCTGACGCGCTTACGCTGGCTGGCTTGCTGAGCTGGCTGACGCTGAAACGCTGAGCCACGCGCGAGCTGGCCTGCTGCAACGCTGACTGGCGAGCACGCTGGCTGGCTGTCACGCTGAAACTCACTGCTGACGCTTGCTGGCTGAAACGCTGACTGGCTGAGCACTGGCGGGACGCTGACGCTGGCTGGCTGCGCTGAGCGCTGGCTTATTGCTGACTGCTGAGCGCTGTCAGCGCTTAGCGCTCAGCGCTGCTTAACGCTGGCTGACGCAAGCTGACGCTGGCGCTGGCTTGTGACGCTGAGCGCTGAAACGCTGACTGGCTGACGCTGACGCTGGCTGGCTGGCATTAGCTGGCCTGTCACGCTGAGCTCCTGCTGGCTGGCGCTGGCTGCTGAGCGCTGAGCTCATTGGCAGGCTGAGGCTGGCGCTGAGCTGGCTGACGCTGAGCTCAGCGCTGAGCGCTGAGCTGGCGCGCTGAGCGCTGCTGCGCTGACGCTGAGCGCTGCTGTCGCTGGCGCTGGCTTCAGCGCTGAGCTGAACTGTCTGACGCTGACCTGGCTCAGCGCTGAGCATTAGCGCTTGTGGCTGGCTGGCTGAAGGCCGCTGAGCTGTCAGGCTGCTCTGAGCACGCTGAAGCTGTGCTTAGCTGCTGACACGCTGGCTGAGCCTGAGCGCTGGCTGACTGGCTGCACGCTGGCATTTGCCAGCTGTGGCTGAGCGGTCAGCGCTGAGCGCTGAGCGCTGAGCGCTGCCTGTGACGCTGTCGGCCTGAAACGCTGAGCTCACTGCCTGTCACGCCGCCTGCTCAGCCTGTCATTCTGCACTGGTCAGCTGGACCTGTGCAGCCTGAAATTATTTAATTGTCAATTAGCCTGCTGAGCGCTGTCAGCTGACAGCCTGCTCAGCCTGTATGAGCCTGTCACTGCCTGGCTAGCTGAGCGTTGGCGCTGGCGCTGGCTGAGCCGCCTGGCAGCGCTGACGCTGACTCTGGCTGTTGAAACTGGCCAGCGCTGGCAGCTGGCTGCTAGCTTGCCTGCAGCTGACAGCCTGTCTGCTGACGTCATGCTGAGCCTGTCACGCTGTCATTACGCTGGCAGGCGCTGAGCCTGACATTGGCTGACATCTATCACTGTGCTAGCCTGCTGGCCTGTCGCTGGCCTGCTGGCACAGCCTGTCGGCTCAACAAACGCTCGCTGCCTGCTGTCACCACGCAGCTTGCTCACCTTCATTGGCTTGCTGGCTCACTTGCCTGCTCAGCATTCTGTCACCATCAGCTCTGCCCTGTCACCTCACTGCCTCACCTGTCAGCCTTACCACAGCCTGTCAGCCTGGCATTGTCACTGCTTACCATCGGCCATTTGCCTTACATTAGCCTGCTGGCTTCACACTGAAAATCAGCCTCATTCATCGTCAGCCTGCCAGCCTCATTAGCCTGTCATCTGTCAGCCTGTCAGCTCATTAGTTCATTCACAGCCTGCTGGGTCTGCTCAGCCTTCGTCGGCTCAGCCCGCCAGCCTGTCACTGAAACGCTGCTCAGCCTGCGGCCTGCTGGCAGCCGTCATTACATTCACAGCCTAGCCTGTCAACCTGTCATCATCAGCCTGTCGGCCTGCCAGCCTGCCTCATTAGCCTGCTTCACCGTCGCCTGCCATCAGCCTGCCTCATTAGCCCGCTCAGCCTGTCTGACTGGCTGCCATTAGCATTTGCTGACTGCTCAGCCGCGCAAGGGCTGTCTGCCTCATTCACAGCCCACACCACAGCCTCATTAGCCTCATCGCTCATGGTCATCTGCCACTGCCAGCCTGTCAGCCACACTGGCCAGGTGTTGCCACCAGCTCTCCTAGTCCTGTCACCTTGCAATTAGCCTGCCTGTCAGCTCAGCTGTTGCATTGCATTCAGCCTGCCAATTCGGTTACCCGCCAGCCTGCCTCCGCCAGCCTGCCGGCTGTCATCACGACCATCTGTTAGCCAGCCTGTCAGCATTAGCTCAGCCCTGCTGCCTGTCCAGCCTGCCGGTCGTATGGTCACACTGTCAGGCCCGTCAGCTCAGCAATGTCATCTGTCACTGTCATTGTCTTCATTAGCCTGCAATGGCCTTGCCACCTGCCTGCTGGCTGCTCACAGCCTCACCTGCTAGCCTGTCTGCCAGCCTGCCATCTGCCTGGCCTGTCACTCATTAGTCATTCTCAGCCTGTTAGCCTGTCGGGCCTGTCATCTGTCAGCCTCATTAGCCTGGCCACAGCCTGTCGGCCTGTCGGCCTGCCAGCTCCATTGCCTGTCAGCCTGTCATCTGAATTGTCAGCCTGTCGGCCTGCCTGACACTGTCAGCCTGTGCTCACTGTCAGCCTGTCAGCCTGCATTATCTGTCATTCCGCCTCAGCCTGTCAGCCTCATGCCAGCCAGCCTGCTTGCCATCTGTCCTGCTACTGTCAGCCGTCAGCCTGTCATTAGCCTGCCTCAAGTCTGTCAGCCACAGCCTGTCGGCCTGCCAGCTCTGCCTGCGCTACCTGGCTCATTGCCAGCCCTGTCAGCCTGTCAGCTTCCTGCCGGGCCTGCCAGCCTGCCATCAACAGCTGCCTGGCCGGGCCTGCCAGCCCGTCATTGTATTGTAATCCTGCCACGTCCTGTCAGCATTGTCATTCAAGCAATCAGCCTCGGCCAGCCTGTCATTCATTGGCCTAGCTCATTACGCCCAGCCCTGCTTAGCCTGTCTGGCCATTCAGCCTGTTAGTCATTTCCTATTCATTATTCATTAGCCTGTCAGCCTCATTCAGCCACCCTGTAGCCTCATTAGCCTGTCAATTGTCATCAGCACCTGGCCAGCCTAGTCCAGGCCTGGTCATCTGGCCAGCCTGGCTCAGCCTGTCACCATTTCATAGCCTGCATTGGCTCATTACCTGTTGGCCTAGCCTGTTATTCATTCACCTGTCACCAAGCCGCTGGCCTGCAGCCTGCCACAGGCTCAGCTGTCGGCTTGTCTAATCTATTCAGCCTGTCAGCCTGCTGGCCTGCCAGCACAGCCTGCCAGCCTGTTGCCACCATGCTGGCTCATTAGCCTTGCTTGTCACTTCTGCCGCCAGCTTGCCTCACCCTGCAGCCTGGCCTGCTGAAATAGCCTGCTAGCTTGCTGCTGGCTGGCCTCACCCATTAGCTTGCTGGCTTGCTGGCTTGCTAGCTGCTAGCTTGCTGGCTTGCTAGCTTGCTAGCTTGCTAGCTTGTTGGCAGCTTGTTGAAATTTGCCAGTTTGCCAAGGCTTGCTAGCTTGCTAGCTTGCTAGCTTTACTGGGTTGCTATCTTAGCTTGAAACTAGCCTCGTGTATAAAGGGCATAATAGACCGTCAGTTACATCAAGCAAGATCGCGGCCAAATGTAATCCTACAATCAAAGAGTTTACATATTATACTACGTATAGAGTTAGATTTTCCGCACGGTTCCTCTGTGTCAATCGTAAGCAAATGACGTGCATACTTTCTATGGCAACGTGTAATCCGCGATGGCAATAGAGTGATTTGCCGCGACAAAAGTATGACACTTCCACAAGAGCGACAAGGCAAGAAAGATGCTACCTGTGTTTTCGGTGTAAAGCGTTTGTGGCAACTATATAATATGTAGTATATTTGCAAACTCTTTGCCTACAATAGATAAAAAACAATACATTTGTAAAAAAATTAAAACTATTAATTAGGAAAAGTATTTGTATTTCACTAATATTATACACGAAAAAGTTTAGATGTCTGTTGCTCAATCATGCTGAACGGCTGAACAAATTTGGTTGAAATTTGTGACGCTGTTAGATTATAATCTGGAATACATACTTCGATCTTGTGCTTTCAAACATATTTACAACTCATTAGATATTTTAAACTAACTACGCGGGGTTATCCATTTAGTTTCCGTTATTTTTATTTTCCCGTAATAAAAGTAGCATATGTGATATTCCAGACTATTACCTCCGTTCCGACGTGATTGAGCATCAACATCAAAACATTAAAATTTTCGTAATCTATACTAATATTATAAACTTGAAGAGGCGTTTTGTTTGAACGCGGTAACCTCAGTAACTAGTAGACCGATTTCAAAAATTCTTTCATCGTTAGATAGGTATGTGATTATTCAGTGATATGTGATGTACTCGTATATTTTGTGCCACGGGCCACGGGCAAAGCCGGGGCGGACCGCTAGTTAGGTATATAGTAGGAACTAGGACTTAATAAATTGTCAGTTACAAAACAAACTTTAGTTTTTATAATATTACTAGCGGTTCGCCCTGGCTTTGCCCGTGGTACATGCATAGCAATCAGGTGTCACGTGCCTACATATCCAATGGTGAAAGAATTTTTGAAATCGGTAGAGTAGTTCCTGAGATTATCGCGTTCAAACAAACTCTTTAGCTTTATAATATTAATTTAGATGCTAGTTGCCAGTTTTATAGTTTTTTTTTTAACTTTTATAGGTTTACACTTGATCGCCATCTCACCTGTTGTTAAGCGACGATGCGGTCTACGATGGAGCGTGTTTACCTAGAAGATACCGATTCACCCTCGATTTGAAGACACCAAGGCTATATCCATCAGGGAAAACCCACTCACGCAACTCATTCTACGGCCTAGACGTTCTAATCACAAAAGTAGTATCAAACCTATTCGTCCGTATCTTAGAAATATCAACCATGAAAAGGTGCCGCTTCTTCGAGCTACGAGAAGTCCGATAGAAAAAAGGGCAAGGTAGTATTAGATCATGTAGATCAGTTGCACACACTCCGAAGATATAATAAAAAACCGATAAGCTGGCAACTTTGCGGCGATGTTCAAGACTTTGAAGTCTTTTTCGCACTAGAGTGTAATTGCCTATAGTATGCTAGATGCTAGTTTGCTGTTTAAAAATATAGTACCTGGTTGACCGAGCTTTGCTCGGTTTTTTTTACTGAGATTTAGGCAGACGTACGAATTACGTAGTGATGACTTACTTAGACCTACTTAGATACGAATTAAATGCGTTGATAAAGGGATCTCAGTAAAAGATTTTCTCAGAAAAAAAAAACAAAAAGAAAAGTCCCGAGTGTAACCATCAGGATTCGAACCGGGGCCTGTTGACTCCGAGGGCGAGCATATTCCGTCTGAGCCATTTAGACTTAGAAAACAGTGGCGAAATAAGTTATCGTATTCTAATGACATTGTAGGAGTTTTTCATTGTCTAAAAACGCGCATAAAATGATGTTTAAAAAAAATAAAAGCTAGATAGATTGATTTATCGTCCCCGAAATCCCCTGTATACATAATTTCATGAAAATTGTTCGAGCCGTTTCCGAGATTCAGATTCTATATATATATACCTACAAGAATTGCTCGTTTAAAGGTAAAAGATAAGATATTTGACAGTAAAATTTAAACTAGCCTGAGCACCAAAACAGAGACTATGCGTACGACACCGCAGAACAGTTTAACCTACATATCTGTAATGAAAATCCCAGAAAAGCAATTCAGGGGTGAACCTGATAGAAGCATCCAATCAGGTCTTGATTGATCGAGGCCCCTTTTGAAGGTCGTTCAAGCTTCGACGCAGTAAAATATGATGACTAGTAAGGACGGTAATGATCGCTGATTTATTCAGTAGTTAGTCATACCACGTTGCTGTTGGTTGTGGGTTCAATTCCTGGGACAATTAACTATGTTATGAGTACTTATTACTTACTTTCTTTTCCATGTCTGGGTGATTTTATGTATTATAAATACATAACTATTTAAAATTAAACACGTTAATACGTATCAGCTATCTGGCTGTCTACCTCTATAGTAAAGATTTTACATAGTTAGGAGATTTTTGTGTTGTGTTCGATATCTGAATAAGTTTCTTCACGATGTTTTCCTTCAGGGTTAAAGCTAGGTGATGATTTGTAAAAAATATTCAGAGCTGCAGGCAGGATCTGAACATATGAGAGCTCACCATTGTGGAATTAAAGGTTCTGGCCCAGTGGATACTAAGAATGAATCGGTTTCTTCTAGGTAAGCATGCTCCATCGTAGACATTTTTCATCTGATGATAAGCGACGATGTGCGCTTATCATCAGATGAAAAATGTAGTTTTTTTTTTTACTATAATAGGTTCGCACTTGACCACCATCTCGCCTGATGTTAAGCGATGATGAGATCTACGATGGAGCGTGCTTACCTAGAAAAAACCGATTCACTCTCGATTTGAAGACACCAAGATTGTAACCATCAGGGAAAACCCACTCAGGCAACGCATTCCACAACCTAGACGTTCTTATCACAAACGTGGAGTCAAATCTCTTCGTTCGCGTTTTTGGAACATCAACCATGAAACGACGTCGCCCTTTTGTGGAACGAGAAGTCCGATAGAAGAAAGGGCAAGGTGGTATAGACTTTGAAGTCTTTTACGCACAAGGGTGTCATTGCCTATGAGTCTTTTGGCACGTCTCTCAATAGATTCCAGAGTCCCCAGCTGATACTTAGCCGATCCATCCCAAAGGTGCGAACAGTGCTATAATACAGTATTTAATTATAGAAAAGAACGACGAGACGAGCAGGCCATGTACCTGGTAGTAAGCAACATGCCTGCCTATAGCAGCACAGTGACACGTAACTTTGGAACATGCAGAGTCCAAATAATTACCGGACTGCGCTTCTCACCCAGAGATATAGGTACAGAGGTGTTTTATCGCTTAGCCCAATAACTTCTCTGGACACATTTCCTTTCAAACTGGAAAACAGTAATGTTTGCACATTACTGCTTGGTGGTAGAACAACTGGCAAAGGTGTAGTTCCCAGTCGGACTCTGCTAAGAGCCCTACTACTAAACCACGTAAGTTAGGTTTGTAAGGACGACCCATTCTGTTCTTATACCCAGTAGTTAGAAGCTCCCTTAACGGCTCTGATAACCTTTAACCGTTCGATAAACAATTACAGAACGGCCATTTAAGAGTTTACAGCTAGAAAAAGAGCCCTTTATTAATTAAGTGCGTATCGGAGGGGCCATTTTATGAAACATTAATTTTATGTTAGTAACTTTTTAATAGCTAAAAAGGTAAAAAGATTTTACGCTATTACATTTGTTAGAGAAAACCTTCAGTTCATTTAAATATAATTAGAAAAGGAAACATGTTTTTATTGCTTTAGTTTAGGATTTTATTAATAACTAGTAGCGTCCCGTGGTTTTACCCGTGTGGTTCTCGTGTCCGTTGTTTGTTCGGGATAAAAAATAAGTTCAGTTAAAAGTAGGCTATGTGTTGTTATGCCTATAATCCGTGTTCCAAAAAATCAGGCTAATCTGATACGAGTGACGCGATTGAGCAGCAAACGACCAAATATCCAAACATCAACGTTTGTCATATTGGTATCTAGCACTACAGGTGCTCAACGGTTTCCCCTCCTGTTATTTTCTCGCAATAAACGTAGCCTATATCCTAGCAGACTCCTGTGCTTCAAATTTCAACTCGATCAGTTTAGCTGTTCAGATGTGGTTGAGCAACAAGCATGCATCCTAACTTTTGCGTTACTAATATTTGTAAGACATTATTCACATAAACGACATCTCATAACGAAGCTCAAAGTCACACAGCGAGCTATGGAGAGGGCCTATGCTCGGAGTCTCTTTGCGCGACAGAATCCGTAATGAGGATATTCACTAAAGAACGAAAGCGTCCGACATAGCTCAAAGAGTAAGCAAGCTGAAATGGCAATGGACAGGCCACATCGCTCGCAGAACTAACAACTGGTGGGGAAGAAAGGTTCTCAAGTGGCGACCACGAACCTGAAGACGCAGTGTTGGACGACCTCAACTAGATGGACAGATGACCTCATTAAGGTCGCTGAAACCGCTGGTTGCAGGTTGCGCAATACCGTTGTGGAGGGGGAGGCCTATGTTTAGCAGTGGACGTCTTGCGGCGGATGATGACGATGATGATGTCACCGAGATGTTAAGTGTTCATGTAGCGTCGTAACGGCGCAGCATCGAAGCAGTGGCAGCGGACGTACGCATTAGACGCATACGTCTAATATAGCACACAGACTACTTTTTACGGTTCCGTAGCCAAATGACAAAATACGGGACCCTTATAGATTTGTCATGACTGTCTGTCCATCCGTATGTCACAGCCACTTTTCTCCGAAACTATAAGAGCTATACTATTTAAACTTGGTAAGTAGATGTATTCTGTGAACCGCATTAAGATTTTCACACAAAAAATAGAAATAAACAAAAAATTTTGGGGGTGCCCCATACTTAGTACTGAAACTCAACTAGTAATAAATTCATACAAAAATGTGCTTTTAAAGGGCGAGAAAGTGGAGTAGAACTATTACTGCCGTATGTTACCAATACAGCTCACTTATATAGGCTTAAAAGATAAAAGTGATAAACAACCACGTAATCTGGTTGATGTCCTTGTAACCACAATAACAGTGTGCGGAAAATCCGGTCATCCGGTCGGACGCGCTCCGCGTATCAAATCGGGGATTTTCGGACAAACCCAATCTGTGACCGATGTTCTGCACTAATCCGTGTTAAAATTTAAACTTCGAACTTTATGTAGATATGAAGGTTTTTTAAGCTATTGCATAGCTTTTATCGCGGGCCTGGGGACCGAATTTTAGTGATCGTGCATATCTTTCTTATGTTCACAAGAAAGAGGGATGGAAGACCGTAACGCCGTCCTCCGCACTCGGTCATTCGACTTTGAATCTTATTTGTATTAGCTTTACAGACTAAATGCTCTTAGCTGTCGAAGACTGACTAGATTGTATACTTCTTTGCATTTTTTTTATGGTAAACAAATGTCACTTTCAAAATAAAAGCAATTCCGAAAAATTGTTAACATCCCTATTGCTTATGTTGATAAAAATGCATGCAACATGCAATAGCTTTACCGCGGCGGTCTCCGAGTGCCACACTTCTTTTTTTTATTCAACGACGGGGAAGACAGAAGAGGATACAAAAATTATCAGTCTGTAGTCTGTGATCTAAATTTCAAATGTAATATAACGTATAACGTTGTAACAAATAACGTTGAGGCGTTCCGACGTGATTGAGCTAAAACATCTAAACATTGATATTTGTATTTTTATGGGGGCAGAGCCTTCAATAACATAAATTATTTTCGTACAAAAAATTCTTCGTACAAAGCCACAAATAGGCACTCAAAAGCGAAAAATAAACTAAAATCATTATTATAAGCGCTACTCACTCATCTATTTCAAGTCGGTGCCAGCCAAATCCAACAGGTAGTGGATAGATACTACTTACCTGTGCCTTCTTACTATGTGCCTAATTAGCATCAATCTACTAACTTTTTGACCTGAATGGCACCGACTTCAATAAAGTTCAAAAATAGTTTATTTCACCCATTTTAGTGTAAAACAAGTTTTTATTAATCCATTTACTCAATTTCGTATTGATAGGATCGAGTTTCATAACTTTTGTGAAATCTACAACTACGTCATCCAGAAAATGGTATGCAAATTTTAGATTATGGTTCACATTTCAAAAAAACACCCGATTGATTTATATGGGACCATTCGGGAGGCATACCCATCCGAACACGAAAAGAAATTTTAAAATCGGTGCAGGGGTTCTCGAGAAATCTGGTTACATACATAAAAAAAAACATAGGGGGCGAATTGATGACCTCCTCTTTTTTTGGAAGTCGGTTAACAATTAAAATACAATGAGAACTACATACCTAACTAACTACTTACACTAAGCACACCTGAATTATCCATAGACTAATGAAGGTCTACAGATAATCATATAAGGTTTTAATAATATAATAATAAGGTATATAATAAGGTTTTTTTTTTTGTCCACCCCAAGGTTGCCTGGAAGAAATCGCTTTCAGCGATAAGGCCGCCAGTTGTTTCACTAGTTTTATTGTGTACATATTTATTTTCTGTACTATTTTAAGGTGTGAACAATAAAGAGTTTTCATTCATTCATTCATTCATAATCAAGGTGTTCAAGCCCACTACCAATCGGAAGCGTACCAGCATGCTGGCGGCATTACCACGCTGAACGGGAATGCTTATGCTTTGGGCCAAATAAACGCCAACATTTTGGGCACTCGTCGCGTCGACCATTCATACAAAAAAACCTTAACATTCAAACAAAAAAAATACAACCGAATTGATCACCTTTTTTTATCTGTAATAGGTTCGCACTTGACCGCCATCTCGCCTGATGTTAAGCGATGCGATCTACGACGCGTGCTTACCCAGAAGAAACCGATTCACTCTCGATTTGATGACACCAAGATTGTAACTATCGGGGAAAAGACCACTCAGGCAACGCATTCCACAACCTAGACTTTATTATCACAAACGTTGAGTCAAATCTCTTCGTTCGTGTTTTTTGGAACATCAACAATGAAACGATGTCACTTTATTGAGATACAAGAAGTTCGATAAAAGTAAGGGCAAGGTGGTATTAGATCATGCAGATCAGTTGCACACTCTCCGAAGTGTATCCGGTAAAAACCCGATAAACTAGCAATTTATTGTGTTTTGTAAAGTTTTTTTTCTTGTAAATTTGAAATTTGTCTAGTTACTTGTTTCACAATGTTCATGTACTTATCTGTTCTATTATATGTTCTATGTTACATCTTATTTATCTACTGTTTTAAAGCATGTTAGTTTTAAGTTCAGACCTGTTGGCCTAATTTTCTTTTTGTATAATCTCTAATTTAATAATATTATTTTCAAACTACTGTATTTAAACAAATGTTGTTTCTAGGCCCACATAGTTTGGAATGTAATACAGTTCTGTACAGTATACTCTTATGTTATAGTTTGTTTTTATTACATTCTATTTTGTGTGCTCATTGAATGAATAAATAAATAAATAAGTAAATTTTGCGGCGATGATCAAGACTTTGAAGAGTCTTCTGACTCTTCTTTTTTTAAGTCGGTTAAAAAGACTAGATAAAAAAAATACTCACTAAAACATATTTTCAAAAAAAAATGGCATTTAAAAATAATTATAAATGAACATGTCAACATACAAAACTAACTTTTGTATGGTAGGACTCTTGGCAGAGTCCGCCTGGGGAAGTACCACACCTTTGCCAGTTATTCTACCGCCAAGCAGTAATGTGCAAACATTACTGTGTTCGATTTGAAGGAAAATGTTTCCAGAGAAATTACAGGGCTTAGAGATATAAGATCTTAGATCTCTGGGCAACGAGCGCAGTGCAGTGGTAGGTAATGATTTGGACTCTTCATGTTCCAATAGCTGCGTTTCACTGTACTGTTATGTGTCAGGCATGTTGCTTACCATCAGGCACATGTCCTGATCGTCTAGTCACTCTTTATTAAAAATTAAAAAATGTAATTCAAATTGAATGTAATAAGTTAACATCTAACGTTTGTGCTCCATAAATTATTATTATTACGGAGATAGTAGGATAATATCAGCTATCTGGCTGCCATAGTACCAGTTCCACTTGAGGTGAGGCAAATTAATATTGTGTTAGGAACATCCAGCAATATTAGCAACCTCGGAACCTTCTGTATCGGATCACTTCACTGTGAGTTTGGTCCTATTAACACACACGAATAACCCTGCCGTAGTTTATCGAGCGAAATACAGATCCACTGCATGATAATGATCATTTTTGATTAAACTTTCAGTGAATGGAAATCATTAAAAGAAATGTGCGCACACGCACGGCAGAAGTGAAAACTAATATAAGAAATACCTATCTATTAAAAACTTTTGAGATATTTTAATCTTTAAAAATAAAAATAACATTAAATAAACATACTCGTAAATTGAACAATGTAAAGCTGAAGGACTAATATCCATGGCCAAGAATAAATTTAAAAAGACAATGACAGCTGCCAGACTGCATAAGCAGCAGTTTGACTGTTTCTTTGTCACTCCAGCACGCTCGGCAGTCTCGAGTTCAGCCGAATATTTCTTTCATTTACGAACGTGACGATGAGTTTTATTCACAGCGGACGAAAAATCTATGTGTGGTGCGCCAAAAGATGTTTTATTTCAAAAACGTGAAAAAGAGGCAGTTGCATACGAACGTACATCTCAAAACTAACTATACTTACGTAACCTCACCGTAACATTTTTCTCTCGTAGAATCAGCGTAGCTGCCCCTGGCTTGCCGTACCAGGGTGAACGAAGCCTTTCTCATTCATTACGAGGATAAGCGCAAAGACGCTGCAAAGAAGGTTCCAATTAGTACACGGTTTGCAGGGTAGGGTTGTCAAACTTCAATTTTCTTTTGTGTGTCTTTGTAAATCTCTGAGAGTTTATTATATTTATTCAATGTTATAACGCGTAAACTTTAAAAATATTCTAAGCACTACTGAAAATCTTTATAAGTTTGTGATTTTTTGCTTACGTCTCTATCTTTTAAAATCAGTGTCACACTAACTGTGCCTCGTGGTTTTACGTATTTTAATGTACTTACGGATATATTATTCGTAATAATACATTGTAACACATACAAAGTGGGTTATTTGTAATTGTAATTTTCATGGAATATGGATAATAATGGTGTTTAATGTAATATTTAATTCGACTTTAGTAAAAATTTTAATACAATACAAAACAAAATAAACGAAACATTATAAGAACACTGACACGTAAGAGGATATGATATTAATATTTAGATTATTCCGTTCTATTCCGAAGTGGACATCTTGTTTTTATTTAATAGCACTAAATAAAAAAGTGTGGATGGAAAGACACCTAAACTTGATAAACTGCGAAAACAATGTATGTTATAGAGACCAAAAAAAGTATTATGTTGTTTATTATATGTCGTAGAATTACTTACTTTTTAAGCAAAAAAAAATGTAAAACATTTTGTGTCCATACCGCCGTTTTTAACTATGACGCAAACCAATCGAAACTTTTGGTTATTAAAAAAGTCATACTGACGTGAATTCTATTAATAGTAATTACAATAAGACGGCAATCTCAGTAAGAGAATCAAATTTACGCTTGAACGGTTCATATTTTATTAAATAGGTTGAAAATTTGGGCGTGACGGCCCTATAGCCCAGTTCAATTAACGAGTCTCTGTATTACCTATGACGTTGGAAATCCACTCAGTTACCTTGTCTTTGATAATTTGGTAATATGGGCATTAAAACTTAAAACAAAGGTCGCTGCCCTGCAAAAAATATTTGTATAATCAATCAGAAGATTTAAGTATGGCAAGGTTTGATTCTATCTATACTAATATTATAAAGCTGAAGAGTTTGTTTGTTTGTTTGTTTGTTTGTTTGTTTGTTTGCTTGAACGCTAGGATCTCGGGAAGTACTGGTCCGAATTGAAAGATTCTTTTTCTATTGGATAGTCCATTTATCGAGGAAGGCTTTAGGCTATAGAAAATAACTCTACTATTAATTGAAGCGGAGCATGAAACAAGAATGTAACAAAATCGGGAAAAAAATATCCCCTTTGAGAGCTTTTGTACGTTTCGTGCTTTGACATGACACATGACAGCATGTGTCAAAGATTGCGTCATTGAATTTCAGTAATCTGTGCATTGAATATAAACCTTTGCTATTTTTTTTTCTAAATCTGTGTTGGTACGACCAATTTCCGACAGGTGGCGTAGCATGTTGCTGAAGAGGTTTTTTGTTTGAAATCGATATTCTCAGGAATGAGTGAACCGATTTCAGTCATTCTTTCATCGTTGGATATGTACGGGATCCCGATGAGTGCTATATAATATACCACGGGCGAAGCCGGGGCGGGCATCTAGTTTATGATAAGGCTGAAGCCCGTTGCCTAAGTGAGTTTTTCTCGATCGTTATAATCTCAGTGTTTTCACGAGTGTGAATCGGTTTCACACTAACTGTGCCTCGTGGTTTTACGTATTTTAATGTACTTACGAATATATGTATTATTTGTAATAATACATTGTAACACATACAAAGTGGGTTATTTGTAATTGAAATTTTCATGAAATATGGTTAATAATGGTGCATAATGTAATATTTAATTCAAATGGACCGATGACCACACGAAGGTCGCTGGAAACCGCTGGTTGCAGGTTGCACAGGATCGTTCGTTGTGGAAATCTAGGAGGGAGGGAGGGAGGGAGGCCTATGTTCAGCAGTGGACGTCTTGCGGCTGATGATGATGATGAATCGGTTTCATGGATATATCGGGTTCTTCTTGGTAAGCACGCTTCACCCTAAGCTGAATCGTCGCATAACATCAGGCGAGTTGGCGGACAAGTGTAATCGTATAATAGTAGAAGTATGGCCGTGGGCCGTTCAAATTTATAACAAAAACGATGAAAGTTGAAATAAACTGATTCTGAAGAGGAGACCGACAATTGGAGGACGTAGTGTAAGAGATCCACAGACTAGATAAAGATAGGACATCCTGTAGATACCAGGCAGCTATTGGCGGTTGCAAATTTAAACGTTTTTGTCATTTTAGTATTAAAATTAACGTGGTTGTTACGTATATACGTGAGTGTCCCGTTATCCAATGAAATATGTTTTTGTCATTTTTGTCACCAAGGACAGAAACGCGGCCGTAGTAGACCGCAGGCCCGTGAATAAAATTAATGGGTCATATGATACACCAGGAGACATATGTAGGATGATAGAAGGGTAAGTATACAATAGTAAGATTCAGCACTATGCCGTCACTTGAAAGCTGTCTAACTGAGTGTACGAAGATTGGGGGTAGCAATTCCGGATCATTTATCCTTGTTGCATGATTTTTGGGCAGCGTTGCGGAATAATAGATTAGAAGAGGTATTGAAACTATAAAAATTGAAAATGTTAATATTTTAATTGTTAAAAGTAACAATTAAAATCATGATTATTCGACGATTTCAGGGTCAATTTGGTCATTTGATTATGTACGGCATTGGTTCTATACAGTTTCAATACCTCTTTTAATCCATTATTCCGCAATGCCGCATGCACTCAGTTGGACAGCTTTCAAGTGACGGCGGAGGGCTCAATCTTATTATTTTAAGCCCTTCTATCATCCTATATATGTCTCTTGGTGGTTCATTTGACCCATAAATGTTGATCACGGGCCTGCAGTCTATAGTGGAGGCTCTGCAAAGTGAAGCAAAAGACGATGTCTAGACGATTACTATCGGAATCCCAACCGGTAGTGATCGGGTCAAGAGACGAAATCGGACTGACTAGTACTAGAATTGAATGTCCACAACACCCCCCTATTTTCTTTTTCTTATCTAAGAAATATGTATTATTAAAAAAAAATGTAATGACAAAGGTCACGGACCCCGGAGTCTGTGGAGCGGCAAAACTAAAAAAAAGGTTTTATTTCTATCGGAAGTTCCTATGACTACGATTTTTTTATTGAGACACGTCTAAAGGTGAAATATGACAATATACCTAGATCAAGTGAAAGACAAAAGCGAACTAGACATCCGTTTACTACCTGACAGTATTCTTCATCCTTCACTTCTACGGCATTTCATAAATCTTGTACAAGACTCGTTATTTGTCATAGTTCTCTATATTGGACATGAATTTCCTTTGATGTCGCCTATCAAATAATAAATGAAATAGTTTCAGGTACACCTGCTATAAAC
Source organism: Ectropis grisescens (assembly GCA_017562165.1). Classification (NCBI taxonomy): domain Eukaryota; kingdom Metazoa; phylum Arthropoda; class Insecta; order Lepidoptera; family Geometridae; genus Ectropis; species Ectropis grisescens. The sequence goes on along the minus strand of CM029787.1, from coordinate 21,305,146 downwards.
GTTTCTACTAGGGGACATTTTTATCATAGCTTGAACAATCTATCACGATATCCTTTGTGCTTTAATTATTGATTGTTAGAGCTTTTCACTATAGATTCGATTGCCACAAAGAAAAGAACTGGTTGGTGGTCTTATAACTGAAAGCGATATCTTCTAAGCTGAAATCAAAGTATTTGCAATAGGTAAAACTAAGAAAAACTAATTTCTCCGTCATTTGAATGTATTTTTTTATGATGATATTGTGCATAGAAGTTTACAGTGACGTCATGTCTATATACGATTTTAGGTAGACATGACGCCTATTCTGGAAGTTTGACATTATACATTTGTCGATTTTTAAAATAAGATAAAACAAAAAATGCGTTTCCCGTAATCTACATGACATATTAATTAGAATAGCGTTTTTTGAGTTTTACATTGACTACTTTTGAGAAAAAGACAGTCAGGTCAGGTATAGTATAATTAGAATATTTTTAACTGACTGAGTTTTCCACCACCATTCCAATTCATATAAGCGCTTTATCAGCTATTCTTTGTACAAATATTTTTGTAACTAAATAGTATTATATCAGTAATGCTCACCAATGAGTCTTGGTTAAGATTTAATTTTAAAGATTGCAACTAAAAACAAATTGCGAGATGGTTCTTATAGAGATCCCAGATCCCTTGAAAGTACAGATGCAAGTTACCGAGGACGTTTATGTGGGCATAATCCCACATAATACAGCAGTAGCCCAATACAGCTGAGAATCTTACAAATATCTCATTAAAGAAAAAAGTGTTTGTAACTCGGGGAGCAGATCCTTCCTGTTATCACCTACATCTACATATACTGATTTTAATATAATATACATAGCACGACGACGCTTTTTAACCCCCGACCAAAAAAAGGGGTGCTATCAGTTTGACGTCGATGTCTTTCTGTCTGTTTGTCTGTGTGTGTGTCTGTCTGTAGCACCGTAGAGCTCAAACGGATGGGCCGAATGCGATGCGGTTTTTTTTATTTGAAGGTTAATATCCGTGCAGATTTTCTTAGCTATGTTTGGTTAATCTCGATTCAAGATGGCCGCCTCCACAAAATGGCGGACAAAATATTTCTTCACAACCTACCTCAATATGGGTATCTGAAATGAAATGGCTTGACTAGTAAAATAGTATGTACACTATAAAAAAATTCAAATCCAAGATGGCCGCCACTACAAAATGGCGAATTATATAAAGCTTTTGTGTAAAGGAGTACAAACATTCTAATCCACACATGTTCATTGTCACCGTACGAAAAAAGATACATTGGAAATTGAAACCGCGCATCAAAACCCAACAAATACTACAAAATAATACAACAAAATTGAAAAAAAAATGTTCTTGTTGTTTTATTTTAAGAATTGGATGGAGCAGGCTGAAATTGGAGACTCAAATAAAATAACTTCATTGTTGAAACTTGCACTTATGCCACTTTTTATCTCGTGCATGACTTTATCGGACATTTATTTTTTCCTAAATCTATACTAAATTATGTTACAAAGCTGAAGAGGTTTCTTGTTTAAACTCGCTAATCTCGAGAACTACTGGACCGATTTAAAAAAAATATTTTTTGCAGTTTGATTTGTGCCTAATACCTGAGGGTTAATTATTATGTATAACGAGCGAAGCTAAGGTGGGACCACTAGTTTTACATAAACGAAATTGCGATCACCACAACTGAACACAGAATAAAATAACTTTATTCGTCATTTAAATACGATATGTATTACTAATACTACTGGGGAAATAATCCACGACTTCCAACATCGCGGAGACTTCCTACCAACTTAACTATTAGACTGGTCTCTAACACGTTAATATAGATAATATTACAGTGTGTATATCATTTCAAACTACCTAATCAGGTGATAACGGAGGTCGTTCTTTTAGTACGTCGTTGTCACCACTATAATAATCAAGCTGCAGTGAATTTCAAATTGGACTAACATTATTACTTACAAGTCTTGAACTACAAAAGCGTATTGTTGAAATCAATACAATTAATCGAATATTACGAGTTAACTTTGTATTGTAGCCCGTCAAAGAGATTCAAAGCACTTCAAATAACGGACTTGAATACCTGAACATATGAGAGGGTTATTGAATTATTAGGCTTAGTCTACGCATAGCAGCAAATAATACTTTTTATCAAAAAGATAGTTGATGAATTTCATGATTTTAAAAAGACTAACATGGAATTTATTACTAAGTAAATATTATTATTCAATGCTACTATCCAATTAGTTAATTTTAAATGAGGAATGATAAACAAGCTTGTAGCCCACATGACGGTAAGTTGCAACTGCTGCATAATATGAAATTAAATGTAAGAAGATGAGATCACAACAAAATAAAATGAAGCCACATTACATACATCAAATAAAATTACATAAAAATAAATCTGTGGCTAGATGTCGTGTTCTTATGTAGGTATCGAAAGTATGCATTTCACATTATATTTCAATTAAATCAATTATTTGGCTTCCGTAGTACAACATTTGCTTAGTTCTGCCTAGATGGTGCTGTGTGGGAAAATATCGATTGATATAGTAAATGAAATAATATTGACGTTAACATCACAATAATTATTAATTAAGTGTATTATAATATAGGTATGCCTTCCACGTAATAAGGTTTAAAATAGTGTTCTTTTACGGATGAACCAGTTTCATGAAAATATCTCCGTTAAAATGGTTCAGATCTATACTTATAATAAAACTGTAACGGGTCGAATTCTCTACATTGAAGATATTTTGAAAAAATTTTTTTGGGCACTCCATAGTCGATACTGATGGCGAAACTGCACTTTTTTTTCTTTCATGTCTGTCTGTCTGTCTGTCTTTCTGTATAGGGATCACGCATCACGCCGAAACTACTGATTCAATTCAGCTGAAACTTGGCATGATTTTAGTTTAAACTAAGGAAATTGCTGTAGGCTACTTTTGATCCCCAAATTCTGATCGGTTTTCTTGCGGAGGGGTGAAAGTCAGAATGTGTATTTGGTTGTAACTCATGTTTGCGTTGTTTAATTTCATTAATTTTTCTTTCATTAATTTCATTAATTCTTTTTGTTAGAAAGAACACATTTTTTATATTGTCCCATCAAAATTTGAACATTATCGGTTTGGTGGTTCGGAAATTACACAAACATTAAATAATAACGACACGCACGGCGCGTTCGGTACATACTATCTTCTAAGTATTCTGTGTATCAGAGACGATCCACAGAATATCTAGATTCTAGATTCAAGAAGTGCCCACGTGATCGCGTCGCGTCGTCTTGAATGACAAAATAATTGTCAAAATATATTTTTGTGTGGAAAGGAGGAGGATGAGAACATCCTCCTTCAAACAAGGAGGATGTTCTCAATCGGGTTGCATGTTTTTTATTTGGTTTTATTTTACACGATAACTCCGCTAATTGTGAGTTGATTTTGATAATTTTTTTGTTTGGTAGAAAATACTTCAGAGGTGATCTTATATATCGAAAACAGGGAGGTAGTTTTTCAAATATCAACAAAATAAATATCAGCTTAGATTTATCTGTATTTAGTTGGTCGAACGACAGAATTAAATTACCTGTCATTGAAGTAAATTTTGTTCTTTTGGAGAAAACATATCAGCATAATAAGTAGCAGCATTAACAACCCATTAAATGTTCCCACTGCTGGACGTCGGGGCCTTTTCTCGCAAGGAGAGAGACAAGGCTATAATCCACCACGCTGGCCCAGTGTCGGTTGGTGGATGACATATGACTTAGAACTTAGATTCTAGGTACATTTCGGTTTCCTCACGATATTTTCCTTCACCGTTTAATTACCGGCATTACGAACATGACTCAGAAAAGATAGTGGTGCGCGTGGTTTTGAACCCTGGGTCTCCGGATCAACAGTCGGCGTTCTCCCGACTAAGTCAGCTGTAGCTTACTAGACCAGCCGTAACTTAATGTATTATTTCAATCCAAATACTGTTTAAAATTTAAAGGCAGTGTTCAACAAGCTTCGGTAACCGAAGCAGACCGTTGTTAGGGTTCCGTACCTGACTTCGATGTCCGTACATCCTTCCGTCTGTCAGTTAGTCATAGCTAGACAGTTGAAATTTTCACAGACGATGTATTTCTATTGCTGCTTTAACAAAAAATACTAAAACTAAAATAAATATTTAAGAGGGGCTTATTTCCATACAACAAACTCTTTACCGTTTCTTGCTCGATACTAATAACGTACCTGTCACAGGTTTACGCTTACACTATTCACATAATATTAAGTTTTATGGTCTCTTTAAATGTAATTAATTAAAATAAAATAAATTTTTAAGGGGGCTCCCATACAATAAAATCATTTTATTTGCTAATGGTTCAGAACCCTTCGCGCGCGAGTGCCACTGGCATTTGACCGGTTTTATTTTTTCAAAAATTTTGTAATATCCTATCCTTTCCTAATATTATATAAATATGTCAATATTTAAATTATTGCTGCTCAATTACGTTGGAATGGCTGAATGTATCAAGTTGAAATTTGAAACGTATTATATATATATATATATATTCGTGGACAATTCACACACAACACCATCTGACCCCAAACTAAGCAAAGCTTGTGCTATGGCGGCCAGATAGCTGATATAATACATATATAGTTTTAAATACATACTTATTATAAATAGAAACACCCAGACACAGTGCAAACATTTGAATTCATCACACAAATATTTGCACTGGGTGGGAATCGAACCCACGACCCTCGGCTTCGCTTAAGTAACACATAGGGGTGTACATATATACATACTGTGACGTCGGAAAGACTAAGCAAATTTGGTAGAAAATTGAAACAGATAACTTATAGTCTGAAATACCACACATAGTTTAGAGTCTAAAATTTCACATGGGGTCTAAGTCTATATTTTCGTTTAACTCCATATTAATCTATAATAAGTATATATTTTTGTAAGGAACTTGATGTGATGGTAAGGTAAAAGCCAAAATTAAAAATATATGCACCTGTTTTGGCGTAGATAATACAGGTGATTTGCGTTCACAATCAAAATAACAAGCAACATTATATTCTCATTAGATGGCGCTAATGCCAGTTTAAATCTAAAAGCACTAAAGGCCATTTAAATCAATGTTTTGCTATTGTGTTATGTATTTTTCTTTCATCACTAGGTGGCGTTACTGGTATTCTAAATTGTACTAATAAGTTTTTGCTGCTAAAAGGATTTTGATGCCGAATTTGGATTCTTTCGTTCTTGGATTTTTTTTCTGTGTTACAATTAAATTCATACATTAACATTTCACTAAGACTTGGCTTAGATTTACGGGTTCAACTTGCTTGAGTACCTATCATTGAAACTCAAAATTTTAATCTTTTGATTCCACACAGGCTTCGTTCAAAATTTTACGCGGGCGAAGTCGCGGGTAACAGCTAGAAAACAGCTTGCGGATAAAAAGAGAAATGTAGGTAATCAGATCATGCACATCAGCTTCAGAATTTTCGTAATGTATCCTATAAAAATCCTACAAACTTAACACTTGCGGCTATGTTCGATACTACGAAACCTTAATAAGTATGTTTGATTTTGTTTATAAAAAGAAAAATAAAGATGATAAAATCAAATATTTTTTTGTGTGGGAAAACAAATTCACTCGGTTTTTCAATGATTACAAAATGCAAATATTTTGACGTACGATCCTTTCAACTAATTTACACTATAAGTCAGTAACATCTGCTTACGCGAACGAAGTAGCGGGTTCAGCTAGTTTATAATAAATGTCTATATTGGGAGCTAAGCTTTACTTGAAACTGTCGCATTGGAAATACGTTTACAAAATGTTCCACCAATATGCAGCGCGGCGGCGGCGTACGGAATGGCCGAGAATGCAAAGGATTTCCGGTTTGAATAAGCAATTTAATTTAAGAGGGATCGTAAAAGCGCAATTCTACAACATTTAAAAGACAAGTAATATAAATAAAATACTATCTGACCAGTGACCAGCCAGGTCATTTGATAGCGTGGTAAACCAACGCTACTTGTAAAAACATAATGTCTATGTAATATGCAGCCATCGTACCTTCAGTTTCTGGAAAGCCTCGTAAGAATATAAAGTAAAGCTTTTAAAATGTAAAGAGATCATTTTTGCATCAGCACCCATGGCAGCACCAAATCCGGAAGCATAATGCTGAAGCGTACCACAGAAGTCGTATAATATCCAATTCGCATAAAGCCAAGGTTGTATTCGATTCCAATATGCAATATACAGGCATATGGCGCTCAACCGAGACATAAAGCGGGATCGGGAGCCGAAGTGAGATTCGCCCTTATAAATCCACAGGCCGCACCGCGCTAGACAATGTGGCGACGAGTAGGGAGCGGACGCGAAACTAAAGCACCGATACAAGCGGACGCGACAATGGTACAGCAGGTCTACTACGAAGTCCGATAAACGAAATATCGGCCGAAGTTATAGACGTTTTATACCACGAAACACAATCGGTCGGTTGATGACACAAAACTGTCAAATCAGTGTCGGTCGGGATGAACGAAACGCCCGATCAGATCAACCAACCGATTGTGTTTCGTGGTATAAAACGTTCATAGCTTCTGCCGATATTTCGTTTGTCGGACTTTGTAGTATATATACCTGCAGATCCATCATCTGTACGAATATTGCGTCCCCAGTCAGAATATTTTATTGTTGAACTGTGCACAAGCTAATTTCATAAGACCAAAAAAAAATTATCATTTAAATAAATAATATTTATTATAAAACACGCTTACTTCACTTCCATAATGCTTATATTGTATGGGGCTGGATCACGATATAATTAATTGTTTAATTATCTCGACATTATGCATTCAAATCGCGAAAGTTTAAAAACAATATTAGCCTTACTTCCCACTAATATTATAAATGTAAAAGCTTGTACGTATGCCTGAATGTTTGTTACTTTTTCAAGCGAAAACTACTGAAAAGATCTCCTTTCGATCTGCAGTCCTCACGATTTTTTACTATTAACTACTCTACCTAACTACCTCACGTTTGTGAACAGATGTTTTACTTTTGAAACTTTTTATAAGCAGGTATATAAAATCGCTAGCTCTCATGCTACTCCACAGCCTTATTCTAAGCAGGATCTTCATAAATTAGGTTAGCGCGTCGATGCATGTCTTATTTGTCTATTGCACTACGCTGTGAAACTCCTATATTTACTTCAAAAATATTCATACAAGCTCTCGTAAAAATAGGAAAAAGTGTTTCTCTTTCAAAAATGCTTTGAGCTTGTATCACACCTAAACGACTTATAAGACTACACGGTCTTCTTCTTAAATTCACAGAAGTTTAAAAAATCACATCGTTGGTGTGGACTTTTCGATAATTTTGTTATAGCAGTAGCAAACAGATATACTACTGCTATTCCACATATCGTTGTAAAGCTATACAGGTGTTATGTCATCCCGGAGAGTGTTCGAAGACAGTCTTTTTAAGCTACTACCAAAAAAAGGGTGTTATAAGTTTGACGTCGATGTCTGTCTGTGGCACTGTAGAGCTCAAATAGATGGGGTCGATTTCGATGAGTTTTTTTATTATTTCAGGGTTAATTGTTGTGTTGGTGTTTTTAGCTATGTTTAGTTAATATCGATTCAAGATGGCCGCCTCCATAAAATGGCGGACAAAATATATCCTCAAAACCAACGTCAATATGGGTATCAAATGAAAGAACTTGACACTATGACACATTTCAAATACAAGATGCCCACTACCACAAAATGTCAAAAAACCGTTCAATATAAAACATTTGGAGGTAATAATTCCACAACCTGATGATTAACGAGAGAAAGTAACTGTTGAGGCTTTTCTACATTAGCAGTATGTGGTTGTTCTCATTTTAATAGGATAAGTAACATCTTTAATCAAATAAATAAACAAAAAATATGTTAAAAAAATAATCCAAATGACGAAGGTGAAGGATCCCAGAGTCTATAAATTAGTCGTCTTATTTTAAACAAATAAAAAAAAATTATGTTAATTTATTTGTCTTCGTATTCAGAGAAGTTGAAGAAGAAACATACTTTAATCAGCTTTTACTTTTTTTTCATTTTATATTGCATGTCTCTCGAGGAGGCCAGTTTGTTTGGGTCAACTTTTAAAATGTTTTGTATCATCTTATCTTACCTGCAAAAAGCTATAAAAAAAATTGTATTTGTATTTGGAGTGCCGGCAGGATCACATCTAGAACTTATTGATAGTCAATAGCACGCCCTAGGTACTAGAGTATACCTCTAGTCTAAAAGCTTGTTCGCATTAGGCTAGCAAATTAGTCTAGTAGAGAGTAATTTAGTAGCTAAAATACTCACTACTATTCAAAAATCGTTCGCACCGTGCTTTAGTACAGTTCACAAGTGAGTAGCGTTTCGCGACATGAAGATCCTTCAACGCAATAAAATATATGAATGAATAAGCTAATCTTATTGAATCGTAATGGCTATTTTAGAAGAGGGGAATTAGGAAATTGGTGTGATAAATAAAATAAGTTATTCCACAGACAATTTCGTATTTGGAAAATTGTTTGAAGTTATTTTTCTCTCCAGACAAATTCGACAAGTTCGAACCTTTTTAGTCAGCGAGCCAACGAGCGCACCGCTTCCAACAAACGCGTGGTGGGGGATGCTACTCGCCCGTTAAAAATAGAACAAAATGGATTGACTCGACTAAATCACTTCCTAAGCTACTCGACTAAATTTTCACTGCTCATACACGTTTAGTTGCTAAATTACTCGCCACTAAGCTAAATTACTAGCATAATGCGAACAAGCCTTAAGCGCGGAGCATCTGCTACCCACTTGCTCGTTAGTCTCTGAGGTCATTTTATATGAGGTCCTGTGTTCAGGTGCGTCGGTGACTGGGGGTGCCCAATAAGTAGGCCAGGAGACGGGCAATCCGCAGCGAGTTTGTAGAAGCATGCGAGAACGGTTCCGCGTTCCCGCCGTTAGCGGCAAAGATGGAACCCCATGGAGGTTTTAGTCGATTGGTGCAACATGTTCATACATGACGGCAACTTCGACATAACTCGATCGTTTTCCCAAGTCAGAAGATTTTTTTAATTTTATTTATTTATAATCTTTATTGACAAAACAAGACACATTTATACATTATGATATTAGATGTTTCACCAAGACCAGCATGTAAGAACTGTCTACTATTTTTAAGTTGACACCCAGTTACCTGGTGGTTATGCTATGTGTAACCTGTGATACAGATAACTGTTTATTTAATATGGCACAGTTTAATCAGTCATAATATGAAGTCGGAAGGCTATGCGTAAAAGCATTTCCTCTTTGTACAAAAAAATAAATAAAAAAGGAACTAGAGTACAATGGCGCGTCAATAATAAAGTGCAACTTCTCAAATCCGTAGTCGCGTTTCTTGTTAATGTATATTTACACTTGAATACAATCCTGTTTTCGACGGAGGTTTTCACTTGAATAAAACATTTTTTCAGTTCAACGGCCAGCTTTTGTTATGTCTCATTTTAATTTCAAAGCCTTTGTTAATTTATTTGTCGCGTAAAGCACTTTCTTGTTGAAATAATTCAGTTAATTCCAACTTTTTGAGTATTGAGTTTCGAGTTGGAACGAGTGTTGCCATCTGAAAGTTAATTGAAAATGAAGTAGTTTTCGAAAGTTTATAAATTCAATTTATGATTTGCATTATTTTTGATAATATAATCGAGTTTAACATTTTTGAAGTTATAGTAAATTTGACGCGGTAGGGAAAAAGTATGTGAGGTTTCTATAGATAATTAAAATACTTTAAATATAATTCAGTTATTTTAAGACTTGATTTGGTCATCGCTGCGTAAAATAGTTAAGTCTAAACTTTTCTTTTTAAACTGTACCTTTAAATACCCTAATTGTCGTAACAAATTCATCCTCGTCATGGCAACCCAGCGGCTGTTAGCTCAGTTAATTGTTCCGGTAGCGAGATAGCATCGGTACCGGCCCACTATTCATATTCATAAGGCCCTGCTGTCTTGGACGTAGGTACATTGGTACAGATTATGCGGAAATATACGATCTTGTCACGGCCAACTTGGCAGACGACGATCAGGAATTGGGCCATAGGAATATTTAGTGTAGTTAGACCAATGATTCGTTTTATGAATTCAAACTCCAAATTCTAAAGCTAGTTGATCTTACCAATATATTAGAAATGCAAAAATATGAATGTCTAGATATTTGTAGCTCAATCACGTTAAAATCACGCCTAAACAGTTCGAGTTGAAATTTGAACCCATAAGCATAATGATGATACCTGCCTGGGATAGTGTTGTATTTAGTTGATATTCGAAAGGCAGCTGGTGGCGGTTGGAGAAGTAAGACCGAGGACCGGGCTGAGTGGCGTATCATAGGGGAGGCCTATGTCCAGCAGTGGACGAATACAGGCTGATGATGATGATGATGTTTTAACCTCATTAACGTTAACGTTATTCAAAATCAAATGAATGTAACCAAATTATTCTAATTCATATAAATACACCATATTACTTTGGATGTTTGTTCAAAATGATTAATTTTTTTAACTTTTATAGCTTTATATGGTAGTGGTATTATACCTACTTGAATGCTATCTCACCTGATGGTAAGCGACAAATCGGGGATCTACGATGACGGTAATTTGAAGACACCAAAATAATAACTAAGTCATGTGCCAACCACTAACCCGCACTGGGCCAGCGTGATGGATTATGGGCTTAACTCTCTCTTTGCGAGAGAAGGCCCTGAGTTCCAGCAGTGAGGACATTTAGTGGGCTGTTGATGATGTTAATGAAGATAATAACCGGTAAAACCCGCTCAGGCAGATTATTCTACAGCCTAGGTGTTTTTATCACAAAAGTAGAGTCAAGCCACTTCGTTCGAATCTTTGAAACGTCAACCATTTTTACTAATTAACGCGTATTATTACGTATCCTTTATCTAACTTTTAATTAATAAAAGAGTGTACTTACGTTACGTTATCGTGTTCGTTTTTAGACAATAGGGTTAAGGTAGTATGTAAAGTGACTACTCAGTACTAATATCAAGTACCCAATATGAAATCTTTAAGTATCCTGCCATCAAATGGAGCCCTAAAGGCACGTCAAGAACAAAGACCGTCTGGACCGCTTCCAGACATGTTCACGGGTAAATGTGGAAGTTAACAAGTTACGCGTGACTGGTAGCTTATTCCGAGCTGAGTGAACACTTAGCGGCACAAGTTGTTAAGTCAAGTTGCGTCTGTCTTGATATTATTTTGTTTATTCTCCATACAATTATGAGCAAACTACTTTATTCTCACAACAGGAATTCAGAGCATTCACTCATGGGTACTAAAACATCTAGGTTTCGTGGGAGACAACGTTTGTACTAAAGCCTTACATGCGGTTGATAAACAGATGTCAAACTACTAGTGGTAGGCTTTGGACGACGCTGGAGACCACGCCCCTGGAAATTTGCCAGGACAGGACAAGAGGTAAGACATGTTTCCAGACACTCTAGCTCTGCTGTATTTCAGCATATTTAAGTAACTGTTGCCATATAACTGCAAGACCAGATTATCGTCCACTGATACTGCACATTGGGAAGCCAGTTGTGGAGCGCAATGGAATGTAAAGCAAAGTGGGATCCGTGCCCAACCGCTAATAGTGGGGGGCCCAAGTAGTGAGCCAGCCACCCACGTAAAACTGCTCTGCCATCGAAAAAAAATCTCGGATTGCGCTACTCTGCCGATCGGCAACCGGATGACAAGGTCGCAAGCCACGACATGATCGCGTGGAGGTTCGAGCGCCCTCGCAGTCTCTAAACTAAGTACCATTGATGTATTCGTGTTGTATGTTCTCTTTATTTCCATTCTGCTATCAAACTTCACTCTTAAACTTCATGAACAACAAGAAAAATATAATTTTAAACGGTTGCTGGACTTCTTGTTCGCCAAAAATACGGAGACGCAGATCGGATGTTTGACGCACGTGGTGTACCTGACATAAAATATGCAGATTACACTATAAATTAAACTTTCTAGAGTGCCCATGGGTACATGGGTACTGATACAGTAACCTTGAAGACACACGATTCTCCATTCTTTAGGCACTAATTGGTACATACTTAAAGAAAATTGTCCGGTCGGTTTACGGCCTGTTGTACGAAATGACATGTAATAGAACTTAACTACTGTCTCCTCAAATAGCTATAAAACACAGAAAGTTCTCAATAGGCTAGCTAGGTTCGTCGTTGAAATGTCAAAAAGAACAAATGTAAAAGTTAATGGTTGTAGATTTTTTGGCCAAATGAAAACTTCTCCAAATGAATTCACAGTCATTTTTTCAAACAATTTTATTAAAAAATTCACAGAATTCAAAGTAGTATTGAGTTGAGTATAGGGGAACGCAGCGAGTGTTCTGGGCACGTTCGGGCAGAGGTCAGTGCGCGGTGGTGTCCTTGACATTATTTGTATTTTTTTTTCTTTTCTTCTGTGACTAATTGTATTATTTCATTTCAAATATATTTTAAATGAGTATGCATAGACAATTATCAAGTAAACGTTAGAGTTTTGCGGCTGTGACGCATTCTCCTGTATCGTCAACATTTTTGGCAGACGACGGCTCGCAAAACGCAGCTTCTTTGCACTTCTCAGTTGGACCAGCGATGGTAAAAAATAATGTAGAATGTAGGTTTACTTTTGTTATCTTCTGTTCTTTCACAACCTGTTTTTTGAAAGCGATAATAAGTTTCCTTTAGACCGCCACTTCGCTGAAGTTAAGTGACAATGAATATGGTATACGATGGGGTGTACGCTCTATTTTTAATTTACTTCTGTGGACTTGAAAACTACAAATTCACTCGGATAGTGTATTCCACAGTTCAAATCTTATTTCTTCTCCTCTACGAAAGTGAACAAACACCAACAAAACAAACTTCCACGATTAAGTCTTTGATACATCAGCTGTGAAACGAAGGCTTTCTTTCAAGCTACAAGCAGTCTGGTTAAAAAGAAGAAGATGGTGTTAGATCAAAAATAGCCGCAGTCTTTGAAATGTTTCTCAAACTACAGAAAAAAGTTATTTGATACAAAAAAAAATATCCAGCAAAGTTTTCATAACACACCCTGGCAACACAACGGACTTTCAATACAACAGCACTTTCTATACGAACTGCCTGGATATCGTATATGCATTGAGCAGTAACTTTGACGTGGGTCAATAATTGAGTTGCGATAAACTATGGTACTTTGAATATTATAACTTTGTAAGGCCGTCTATTGAGAAGACAAATTAGTTTAACATGACAATATATTCATCTCTTAATTATAGTAGTTATGATCTTGTTTAGTTAATAGTAAGTTTATATTTTTTAGGTTTCTGCAGAAGCAGCCCACTAAATGTTCCCACTGCTGGGACTCGGGGTCTTCTCTCGCAAGGAGAGAGTTTAAGGCCATAATCCACCACGCTGGCCAAGTGCGAGTTGGTGGATGGCACATGACCTCGAAAGATTCTAGGTACATGTCGGTTTCCTCACGATGTTTTCCTTCACCGTTTTTAATTTAGCGGCATTACGCACATGACTTCAAAAAGACAGTGGTGCACGTGATGAGATTCGAACCCGGGAGTTCCGGATCGGCAGTCGCCGGTTTCCCGACACGACCAGCCGTAACTTTGTACTAAGTATAACTATTTCTAGTATTGATTATTCCTGTATCCATGACGTGCCTTGTATAACTAACATGTTGTAATGGTGAATAAATGATCTGAATCTGAATCAAAAATAAAAATCCACTGCAACGCAAAGTCTTCAACATTGGCCAGAAGTTTACCAATACTCTTTGTAATGATACAAACTTAGGTACGCAAAAAGAATTCGATTAGAATTTTTTCTATGAACTAAAAGTATTATTTTGGGAGAAAAACAATTATTTTTCCGCACACAACCACAGTAAATAAGTCTCATTGGCTCCCCAAAGTCCTAACCGCCAATCTATCTCAAGTTGGCCCTTTTTATCGGGGTTGTTTGTCTAACCTTTTACTTAGTAGGTATAAGTTTTGTCCTTTCTGCAAAGAAGGGTCTGTTTATTCTGTGGCCTGAAGCTTATCAGAAAAGAAATTATTTCTGTCGCCAATCATAAAGAGATGAAAAAAATTAAACAAATGTATTTAAAAAAACAGATCATCTAGAGTTTAAAGTTTAATATTTTAAACTTGGTCTAGACAGGAGAAGAAGGGAAGAAGTCGGCGACTGCTGATCCGGAGCCCCCGGGTTAGAATCTCACCACGTGCACCACTGTCTTCTCGAAGTCATCTGCTTAATGCCGCTAACTTAAAAACAGTGACGGAAAACATCGTAAGGAAACCGACATGTATCTAGAATCTTTCGAGGTCATGTGTCATCCTCCAACCCGCGCTTGGTCAGCGTGGTGGATTATGGCCTTAACTCTCTCCTTGCGAGAGAAGGCCCCGAGTCCCAGCAGTGGGAACATCTATGGGCTGCTTATGCTTATGCTGGGCAACAAACAACCAAATATCCAATCTTACGCATTTATATTAGTAGGTAGTAGAATATTTATGTAAGTATGAATGAAAAATAGTTTCAAAATGAGTCTTAAATCTCAACTTTTCGAAACATTTATTTTTGATAATTAACGTAAACCAAATATCACCCGCGATTAAACTTACGGGTTACCGTAAGTAAGTTATAAATGGAAACATAACACAATCTTTGAATAATTCAGATGTTCTTAGCATAATTAATTAGTTCAGTGAGGTATGTAAAGTAGGTTCCAGTATTCACTAGCACTACCTCCGTAGTCCCACCACAATTCATAATTTTCTCACGGAAAGTGTGCCTCAGAGGAAGGCCGAAGACGAGAAAACCGCGGCGAGCTCGTGAAAAAATGCGAAAGCGTTCCCGCGCTCACGCCGTGGGTGGCAAAGGTGGAACATCGTGGAGGTTTTATTGTGTGTGGCGACTATTACAACTCTGCTACCATCCGACAAATAACACAAACTCAAATATGGCCTTTATGCCATGCATGTTAAGATGCAGATTACATTGGCTACACAAATCAGCAGACCGCTCGCTGACAGCCATCTGTTAATTTATATTGCCAATGTGATCTATATCTTAACGGGTATGACATAAAGGCCATATTTGAGTGTATTTTATTTATCGGGTGGAAGCGGAATCGTAGAAGTAAGTGGGCTATCCTTTAGTCGGTAGCGGTACCATCCGTGATATTATCAAGTTCGACATAGCCCGACATAACATAATTCGCAAGGGTAAGCATAAATGCATACCTTCCGTGGATTAAAAAAATCCGAGAGTTAATCATTTTCTTCTAGGTACGTGCGTGCACTCTATTGTATACTCTATCGTCACTTAAAATCTTGCGAGCAAATGTAAATCCATTATTGTAAAAAAGGTAATTATTTTGCTACAATGACATACCACAGAAACTCAGGTATGTAAAGACTTTATACTTTCATCAGTATGTACTAATTTTGACATATTAAGTGTAGTTAGTTACGTATGTAGCATAGTGTTGTTAGTTTTTCTTAAATTAGTTTTATTTACTAAAAGCACTGCTACTACTTACTAATTAAATAAATAAATAAATATTGGTGAACAATTCACACGCACAACCATCTGACCCCAAACTAAGCAAACCTTGTACTATTATGGCCGCCAGATAGCTGATATAATACTGATTATATAGTTGTAAATACATACTATTTTTTTTAGACATAGAAACATCCAGACACAGTACAAATATTTGAATTCATCACACAAGTATTTACACTAGGTAGGAATCGAACTCACGAACCTCGGCTTTGCAGCCAGAATCACTACCCACTAAGCCACGAGGCCAGTCAACACTACTTAACAAAGAAAAGTGCATAATCACATTCGAAAACATAAAAATTTGGTGTAACCGCTTGATACACCGGAACCGGTGTGTAATACAGTACCCAAAAACCTGGTTGATGACGAAAACCAACAAACTTAACTTTGCGGACGGGTTATTGGCGGTATTTTTTTATTTGTAAACGCGAATCTCAGGCTGTGTATTAAGCGAGCAAAAAGCCACACTATCTGCTATACGAATATTGTTTGTCGAGATGCATCTTACACATTCAAATATTCTCATAATCAACTTAATAACATAACTTAATTATATCAAATAAAATTTAAAACAGACTTGATATAGATAGGTAAATAATAGACCGGAATAAAAACGTATGCTACTGTTTATTGCGAAAAAATAAATGGAAACAGGATCTTCGCTGTCTAATCTATTTTTTATATCACCATCTAATCTAATAAAGTCTCGAAATTATTTTCATTTTAATCAAGCCAGAAAAGGGTTGAGGGTGGTGTATGAAATATACAGCGGCAATTTTCAAGGTGTCGGCATCACTCTTCATATCACATTCTTGACAAAAGTGCCGAGACGACAACTAACATCGACGTTCTAATTTATAGATGCGGTATTTTAGTATCCAAAAAATGCCGATTTCGAACAAAATTTTTGACGTGACAACGTCTTATAAATTGGTTTGCCGGGTGACACTTCAAGAAACTGCGTTACGCTCCGCTCACGTTATGCGCTCACAACGAGAGCGAGTGAGAGGCACGCGTCCCTTCCACTCGGGCATGGTTAGCCCGCCTAAGAGCGAGAGAGACAGACATAAAAAGTGAAAGGCACGCGTCCCTTCCGTAAAATTATTTTACCACTCAAAGTCGTTGTCACGTAAAACTTTCGCTCGTATACCGACTTTACAGGCAACCAATTTTTTTTTTTTTATTTCTCTTTTTAATTTATCTTTTTGAATTTAGAAGGTCGAGGTTAGATTTGGTTAGGGTTAAAAACTTGTCACTTTAAGGTCGCCCATGAAGGTAAGTAGTTATGAATTATCTGACGCAATGCGTATGCCAATGGTTTGTTTTGTTTATTTCTGAAATCGATGTATTATTTGGCTGGCCTGGTGGCTTAGTTGGTAGTAGGTCTGCCTGCGAAGCCGTGGGTCGTGGGTTCGATCCCCACCCAGTGCAAATGTTTGTGTGATGAATTCAAATATTTGTACTGTGCCTGGGTGTTTTCTATGTATAATAAGTATGTATTTAAAAAATTATAAGTATTATATCAGCTATCTGGCTTCCATATTACAAGCTCTGCTTAGTTTGGGGTCAGATAGTGTTGTGTGTGAAATGTCCACCAATATTTACTTATTTATTTATTGTGAATGTGTACGTGTATATTTATGTTTATATATTTTATAACATAGGGCAAACATTTTAGAGCTTCAATCAAGAGTGACGGTACCACCAAGACGTGTGCCTTTTGGTAAGCTACACGCCTAACTACAAGTAGAACAGCATAGTGCCATGTCATTAGAACACGGTGAGTTCAAACCACTGCACTGTGTTCGTCCCCCCAGAAATATTTACGATTGTTCTGTTGTCACCTGTATCGTTTGTAATATATTTCGGGTATAGTATTATATTTAGTACGGAGATTTGACTCTAAATATGCGTTATTTCAAATAATAAGTACACTCCGCGAGGCATAAGCTGAGCTTTGCATTTGTGTGAGTGTACATGGATAGTGTAGGTGTGACAACCGGCCTTAGGCGCGGCGCCATTCTGTCTCGCCGCGCTCTTGCCTGATTGGTGATTACTCACACTAATGCAAAGCTCAGCCTATACCTAGCGGACAAAATTTCAAGCTCCTGCCTGATTGGTGATCACTCACACTAATGCAAAGCTCAGCTTATACCTCGCGGAGTGTATCTGGTTATTTAAAGAAACAGATATGACTGGTAAAGTTGAGTACCTATAGAGGGCGCCGGTGCAGAACCATCTACTTCTACCCGCCATCTGAAACAGAGTATCGGAGGGGTTGGGGCTTTAAGTAGATGGAACTAAGCCGGCGACGGTCATTCCTTTTTGAATATTTGTAACAGAAATATCCAACAGTTGTCAATCTAAATAATGTAATTAATACATTACAGGGCTTAGAGATATAAGATCTTAGATATCTGGGTGACGAGCGCAGTGCAGTGCTAGGTAATGATTTGGACTCTTCATGTTCCAATAGCTGCGTGTCACTGTGCTGTTATGTGTCAGGCATGTTGCTTACCATCAGGCACATGTCCTGATCGGCTCGTCACTCTTTATTTAAAAAAAAAATGGTTTTCTTATACTCTCGAAGTAAAACAGTTCTTTAATTTGTCTGGAACTAACTTTCAGACCAAACCTCGATTATGTTAGCAAATTACTGCTTAGCGGTAGACCATGACAATGATATGTTTTTCCTAATGTTTTTCTTTCCAGAAAGATGTATTTCTTACTACTAAAGATTATAAACCGATTATAAACGCTTATAGACTAACTCAGTTCTTTTCTATTTTTCATATGCATGTGCAGTAAACAAGTGTCGCGTTGTGTTGTGTTTAAATTGCATTGTACTCGTCTCTTTGAGTTACAAGATGACTAATCGGTCTATATTGCCCCATTATATTTCTTTGAAAATATTGTCTTTTAAACCGGAGAACAACAGTAATGCTTGTATGTTACATATTACTGCTTAGTGATGGCAAAACTGGCAAAGGCATGGTACTATTCCAGGTGAACTTTGCAAAGAGTCCTACAATGTTACACGCATAACACGCTTGTACGGTTTTAATTTAAAAACAGTCAAAGTGTGTAAATTTCATCATCCAAAGTCTCTTGAATGATGAAAAAAGGTTTTAGTCTCAACACAATTTGTTTTTTTTTTTAACTTTACTTTTGATTCGCAATTGACATCTGATATTCTATAAAAAATATAGTTTATAAATTACTAGCGGCCTGCTCCGGCTTCGCACGGGTATAAATTATATAGCATATGTCATTCACTGAAAAAAAGATTAAAATCGATCGAGTAGTTTTTAATTTTTAATTAATGCCTGTGGCCCGCACGCGTTAAATTTGGAGTAAAACAATTACCCTTTCCCTATACCATGACGATTTCCGGCTATCTTTGGAATATCTAAATTCAAATGCTATATTTTATACTACTCTCTCGTATGTAGTGATTTTGGACATAAACGTTAAGTTACAAAAAATTCCCATAGCCTCCCTACCGTTTAGTATCACAAAAAGCCAATCATTTACGAGAGATCAATCTTTTACGTAACTTTCTCCAACAGCAATGTTCCTCCTTATCAATAAATAGTATGTTCAATTTATGACCCTCATACATCTAACAGATTCACCCGTAACATTCGATCGCAATAACTTCGCACCTCGCTTAAATGCTTTGTCTCTCTTACACTCGTGGATAACATGCGAGTGTGACGATATCAATGATAGATGCTAAGCTGACGTGACCGTATTGCATTCGCACGGCAATGAATCTATAGACAATGAATCTTAGCAACAGGTAGTTTTGACAGTTCTTTGATAGCGGAAGGAGACAAGAACTTCGTAAGAAAGTCTGTTAATGTTCTTACTTCTAACTTGGTTTATTAGATTGAGTAAAAAAGGTCGTTAAGAGTATCGCCGTGGCAATACGAAATATTAAGGAATTATTTACTACAAAATGTCAAAACAAAACTTTCGAAGCACTGTTATTTCTGTTTGACGTTTAAGTGCAAAACATATGTGACTCGTTTATTCCTGCAATAAATCATTGGAACACGGTGTTGTGATTTTTTTAGCAATTTACACCTTTAATTTGCACAAGTTACTCTGCCAAATTTTTCTTAGGTAGGTAATTAAAAACATGTACTCGATAAGTTTAATATAATCAATATTACCTAAAAAAACAAAATATTAATTTGATAAATTTGAATTTTAAACTAATTTTTTTACTTAATTCAAATATTATCTGAAAAACCAAATTGCGATTTGAACTTTAAGCTAAAATTTTAATTAAGTTCAAATTTTAGTTTTAAATTCAAATTAATCTGTCATTTGGTTTTTTAGACAATACTGATACTTAATAAATAATAATATATAGGCAAAATAAAGTTTCGGTTGTTTACCAAATGATATCTAAAGCAATTTAGCAGTATGAGAAGGGTAGTAGGAGAGGTAATATTTATAACTAGATGTCCGGCCCGGCTTCGCCCGTGGTACATTATATAGCACTCATTAGGATCTCGTACATATACAACGGTGAAGGAATGAGAATATCGCTTTCAAACAAAACACCTCTTCAGCTACCTGCTACGCCACCTGTCGGAAATTGGTCCTACCAACTCAGATTTAGAAACAAATTTGATTAGCAAAGGTTTTTTTAATGCACAGATTACTGAAATTCAATGACGCAATCTTAGAGACATGCTGTCATGTGTCATGTCAAAGCATGAAACATACGAAAATTCTCAAATAGAAATATTTTTTCCCGATTTTGTTACATTCTTGATTCATGCTCCGCTTCAACTAATAGTAGCGTTATGTGCTATAGACTACAGCCTTCCTCGATAAATGGACTATCCAATAGAAAAAGAATCTTTTAATTCGGACCATAACTTCCCGAGATCCTAGCGTTCAAACAAACAAACAAACTCTTCAGCTTTATAATATTAGTATAGATGACATGGAATCGGATGAACAGTGGAAGAGTTGAACATCGGAAGAGAAAGTAGCAAGTAAGTAGAAAAGCAATGGGTACAGAGAAAATTGGATGGGCTACTTTAATAACTTTGCGAGACTTTAAGAAAAAAAACATATATACGGTCGAATTGAGAAACCTTTTTTGAAGTCGGTTAAAAAGTTACTATCGCAGGATTTCTGATAGAAGTGAAAACTTATAGTGTAGAATTAAATACTCTTTATAAGTCCAAAACTTTACAAATAAAGTGAAGTCAATACCCATATCCAAGCACGCGGGTGTTCTGGATAAATAGAAGTAATAACAATTAAATTTATAACGTATAAATTTATAATCATATGACGTCATTTATAATATTATAAAAGTACCAACGTACAGTCACAGTACAGTCGTACCAACTCAGATTTAGAAATAGACTTCATTTTATTTGTAAAATTTTGGACTTATAAAAAGTATTTAATTCACTATAAGTTTTCACGTCATTTATATTATAAATTTATATTATTTATATAATTTATATTATAAATGACGTCATAGCGTAAGAATGGATTGGGCTGAAATTTGGAACACAGATCAGTAACGGAAACTACTCGGGTAAAACAAGGCGCTTCTAGTTATATAAATACGTATTTATGTATATTATAATCATAAAAAAAACTCTTTTTTCAGGTCAAGTGACACTTAAATAAACAGCTAATTATAAAATTAAATTTTAACTAAAATATTACTTTATGCAAACAATTTTAGCTAACATTCATCACTATTATTTTCGAATCGCAATCAGATAGCTTCTTTGCTTGAAAAGTCTTAGCCGAAATAGTAATACTCCATTAAACGTTTCAAAATGCCGTTTTTTGATCTTCATTTGCATTTACAAATACCACATCTCCCAGATTATTGGCTGAACTCTCCTGAGCGTCAGTTCATAAGTCGTTCTTAAGTCAATAGCCTGCAGTGAGATGTTTACACCTCACACCTGCGTCGCCTTGCGCTTGTCGCTCTCAAGTTGAGTGCCTGAGCAAGCCCTATGAATAAAGCAATATCTTTACAACTATTACATTTGAGACTTTGTTGCTAAGTACTTGAGAACCCCCTTTATTATATACTCGAAATCCCTCCATAAAGTTGTGAGTGACTCTGTGAATGCTCTTAGTCATTGTGACTCTTCTTTGTGACTGCATCTATACGTATCTCTCTATTTAGTATGTGGTCTATACTTCCTGGTGTACTAATATTGTAAATCTGGAGAGGTTTTGAACGCGCTAACTCAGGAACTACTGGACCGATTACAAACATTCTTTCACAGTTGGAAATGTACGTAATTTCTTTATGCTATATGTGTGTAAAAAGCTACATATTTTTACGGGCGAAGCCGGGCCGGACTGCGATTTTAAATAAGCTGAAAGTTTGTTGAGGCACGCTACTAACAAATAATGATAAAGAGGTTATATTAAGTATGATGATAGGTAGATAGAAAACTCTTTATTGTAATTAAAAAAACACAAACTTATGAACTCGCACCACAAATAACAGCCTTATTGCTGAGAGCAATATCTTCCAAAGTACGATCAAAACACTTCAAGACTGCTCTGCTCGCTCAAAATCCAACATTAGACATATTCTATGATAAATTTAATAATGTGTTTTAAGTTTGATATAGAAAATAAATAAATAAATAAAGACTTTCACAAGTCTGTGAATTTTTTTACCGGAATAAAAAAATAATTTAGTTTAGTTTATTCACCTCTTAGGCACCTAGAACCGACTCATTTTCGACATGAAGACACTCATTTGATTAGTCAATATCCACTCTGGCAACGTATTCCAAAGTTTAGAAGTTCTTATTACCATAAGCAGCCCACTAAATAGCTCTCCTAGAACTTGGCGCCTTCTCTCGCAGAGAGAGACTTAAAGGCGTAATCCACCACGCTGGACCAGTGCTAGTTAGTGGATGATGCGTGACCTTGAAAGATCTTAGCAACAATCGTTTCTAAGTAAACGGCATTATTGGTTTAGAAGTTCTTATAACAAAAGTGTAGTCAAACCTCATTCATCGCATCTGTATATTTCAAAAACGAATGTTTGTCTGTATGTGCTGTACAAAATCGTAAACAATGTATTTGGTCATGTGATAATCTTTAGCAAAATCGTTGTGCCTGAGTTAAAGAAGGTTTTTGAATTGGTACGAGTAATTTTCAAGTGATGGCGTCACAGGGTACGGCTAACTGACACAGAAAATGTACATCATGCGTGTTTTGAATTGATCTTACATCAGAAAAATAAAGGTAGTCCCCACGAAACTTTATGCGGAAGCTGATACATAATAATGGTATTTTATTCTTGTTTATTTACAAAATAATAAAAGGTCTGTATCTCAAGAAAATCCCCGAATGTGAAGATCTCACCCGTAACTCCTGTTCGAATTCCGCAGTCGTTTCCGGGAACTCCGTATTTACGACGCCTTCTTAATGGACTTTCCCCTTCCTGATAAAATGTTACCAGTTACGTTGCTGATAAAATTAACAATTTTACTTGAAGTTCACAATGGTTGCTAAGAGTTTTATTCCGAACGAAAATGGGATAATATTGTGGCGAGAATTTTGAACAGAGATGAAAACAAGACATCATACAAAAATATACAACCAAAAATGCCGTAGTGCCATAGATTACCGTACCCTCTTACTTACTAGTGCCCTCTAACCACGTGACGTTTTTGCTTCGTTCTGGAAACACTCAATCAAATAAGTTTGCGTATTTAATGAGGAAAGTCTCATCACTCAATTGCACCGAATAGGTATGTGGTTCTAAGAAATTTTCATTACAAGAATGTGGATATATTAATTCATGTTATCACAAATGCAAATGTTACACAAAATAGAAGTTACCCATCAACTTTGTTTGAAACTCCAGATTTCAAGGATTCGGTGGCATGCACTTTGATAAAAGCATCCCAAAACTCAAACACGTGGCCGACATCTTTCAGCAAGTCGGCCCTAACTTGGGGCTCGGAGCAGAACCATAAGTTAGAATTTCAAACTTGCGAACTGAAGTTTGTGGCAATTTTCACAAATTTCGATATGGGGCTCCACTTTCGATTATTGTATTAAAAACCAAAAAGAAATGATCAGAAAATAAATTAAGGAAATCAACCCATCGAGTTTCAGAAGGCTGGTTTTCTTATGGGACGAAACACCAGCGTTTAGAACGAAAATTGTTGATATCATAATACTACATTGTTGTCGTACTTGCGCGCGTGTGTCTTGCTTTTATGGAAATTGCACCGAAAATTGAATTCTTCGTAACGAACCCCGTATTAGGTCTATAAAGTCCTAAGTGGTATCACGTATTAGATCTATAAGGTACTTAATGATAACACGTGTTACTTAAGGCAATAAGGTCCAAAAAGTCGCACATTTATAATGTTAATTCTGGCAACAAAGACGGGCCCTTCCTGTATGGGGTGACTATTCTCGTAGTTTTTACTTTAAAAAGAAACGAAACACGTAGCACTTGTACTCATTTAGAACAACTTTGTGGCCAAAACTGATACATAAATGGTACTCTTACTGATTACAACAACCTTAAAATACTTTGTAAAAAACTTTACACAACAAATTTGCAAGTATACACAGGATAGTTTTATTAGGACTCAAAGAGTCAAATTTTTAGCTTTTACTAATATAATATAGTGTAAGTTTAATATTCTAATCTATGTAATTTCTATAATATATATCTACTTTTATAATAATCTAATATTGTTTCAATTTTTTTAATAATCTTGATTGCAAGAGTAATTATTAGATGATACAGTATTTTTCACTTTCAAATACAGCCCGTTAATGGGAATTTATTGTGTATCGGTACTAATAAGTAGCCATATAGTTCAAAGAAACTGAACGATTATAAGAATAATAAAATAGTTCAAACTTTTGAACAAACACTCTGTTCAGTGGCGTATTCTCTAATATTCGATTTTCGCCATCTGAGCGGTGGCACTTTATTCCATATCGAGATCGAGATATTCTGCTACGAAGTTGCCTAGAACGAAATAAGATCCGCTGCTGTGAAGTTGATAAGTGTATTAGAAATACTAGACTTAAAACGGTTTTGAACTGAGAAACATTATTTATTACTGTCAATAATCAGGAGATAAATCCTGAAAAACGCTAACGTAATTCTTAACATTTTCACTATTACTGGACTGGAATATTTTAGTATGAAAACTAAAACCAAGTAAACCAAACAGTAGTGTATCAACACAGATTCGCTCTTGTATGGAGTATGTTCGCACCTTTGGGATGGATCGGCCAAGTATCAGCTGGAGGCCCTGGAATCGATCGAGAGACGTGCCAAAAGGCTCATAGGCAATGACTCTCTTCTGCGAATAAGACTACAAAGTCTTGATCATCGCCGAAAAATTGCCAGCTTATCGGTTTTTTATCGGATACACTTTGGAGAGTGTGCGACTGATTTGCATGATCTGATACCACCTTGCCCTTTTTTCTATCGAAATGCTCGTAGCTCGAAAAAGCGACATCGTTTTATGGTTGATGTTCCAAAGACACGAACGAAAAGATTTGACTCTACTTTTGTGATAAGAACGTCTAGGCTGTGGAATACGTTGCCTGAGTGGGTTTTCCCCGATGGTTACAATCTTTGTGTCTTCAAATCGAGAGTGAATCGGTATCTTCTAGGTAAACACGCTCCATCGTAGACCGCATCGTCGCTTAACATCAGGCGAGATGGAGGTCAAGTGTAAACCTATAAAAGTTAAAAAAAAAAGTGCAAACATTACTGTGTTCCGGTTTGAAGGGCAATCAATATATCCAGAGAAATTACAGGGCTTAGATCTCTGGGTGATGAGCGGAGTCCAGTGCTCTAGCTAATGATTTGGGCGTATCATGTCCTAATAGCCGTCTCGCCTGATGTTAAGCGACGATGCGGTCTACGATGGAGCGTGTTTACCTAGCAGAAACTGATTTACTCTAAATTTGAAAACACAAAGATTAGAACTTTCGGGAGAAACCCACTCAGGTAACATATTCCACAGCCTTGACGTTCTTATCACAAGAGTAATGATCAATGATAATCAACTATGAAACGATGTCACTTTTTCGACCTGCGATCGTTCGGATAGAAAAAAGTGCAAGGTGGTATTAGATTGTGCAAATCAGTAGTGCACTCTTCGTAGTGTATCCGATAAAATAACGACAAGCTAGCAATTTTTCGGCGATGTTCGAGACTTTGCAGTCTTTTTCGGACGAGGATGTTAGGTATTGCCTATGAACCTTTTGGTACGTCTCTCGATCGATTTCAGAGCCTCCAACTGATACTTAGCCGAACCGTCCCAAAGAGGTGCGACCAGTATCTATACAGGAGCAAATCTGTGCCAACTTACCTAAAGAATTTTACCTCTAAAATGTTTAATTTACAAATATCATACTAAAGTCCTGAAAACGTCTGGCTAGTATTTTATTAAAATTGCTAGTGGAATTACTTGTAATGTTATACATTACATTACATATTCTCCGAAAGAGATTGAGTTCCAAAGCAATTAATTACATTTTGTAAGGTTTAGAATGTTTCAAATTACACTGTTTAACGACGTTCTTTTATTTACTAACCTATTTATTTTAATGTAGTTTTCTCGCACTAAATTTATTGTAAAAACGTGTGCATTTTATGTTTGACTTAATACAAGGTTGCGCAGAAGTAGCTTAAACTTTAATAAAGGTGGCACTTCTTTTGTAGAATTTCCACTAAATACTATTTTGTATTACAAATGTGAAAATTTGCATTTTCGTTGCTCAATCACGGAACGCAACGGTAAAAACGGCAAAAGACTGGTTGAAATTCGGCTAGGTAGGCTACTTTTAATTTCAAGACTTTTTTTAAACGGAAACTATTCGGAAAAAGTGCAGAGTGGCAGAGCGCTGGTTGAAGCCATATAAATCTCTTGTCACAGTGTTAAAAAAACGTATTATACTTATGTAATTAAACACAAGATTACCACGAGCGTATTCTCTGGATAACATTGCCCGGTTTTAAGGGCTATTTTTCCAAAGAAATTACAAAACTTAGAGATATAACATCTTACATCTCTGGGTGATGAGCACAGTGCAGGGCTAGGTAATAATTTGAACGTTTCATGTTCCAATAGCTGCATGACACTGTGCTGTTATGTGGCAGGTATGTTGCTTACCATCAGGCACGTGTCATGCTCGTCCCGTCACTCTTTTAAAAAAACATAAAATAAGCAATTATATTATTCATCTAAAAGGTTTGCATTCACTGTTAGAATACATATTGTTTTTATGGTTCTAACCTCGATACTGCAATACTTATTTGTCAAGCCATTTAATATCTGAGTGAAAAGTACAATTCAAGCATCAATCAGGTGATTTATTTTACTATTTTAGAGGTATAGAGATAGTATTTCTACCAGATAAACCTACTAACAATATAATTGTAAATTTTTTGATGTTTGTCGCTCAGTCTGAATGGATCGAATTGAGAACACAAAACAGCTTGGATTAACGCCTGTGTTTATTATTCCGAAGAAATAACGCAAGCCATACTGCGATACTTAAATACGAGTATAAGTATGTTGCACCCATGGACGTATAAAATAGTTGGACGTAGTCTCGCTAGAACAAAAACTGTGTCACTAGAGTCACACAAATAGCGCGTGACAGCGCACACGTGCATATTATGTGGCCGACTCGATGGACACAGTTTTTGTTTTAACGAGACTACGTCTGACTTTTTTATACGTCCATAGTTGCACCCCTTTCATATGAATAAACCCTTTCTGTAAGTCCCTATACATAAATGGGTGGTTTGTAAAAAACGTAGTATGTACCTACATAATAAATCTCTTCTCAAACGCAAATATTTTATTCTTTGTTACAGAGACTCTTTTGTTAGCTGCGTAGCATTAAATAAGTTTGATTTATTTTTGCTGTCAATGCAACTTTTTTATTTAAACTGCTTTTTAGGGTTTCGTACTAAAATGGTGTTGACAAGGTTAGTTCGAGGTCAAAGTTAGCAAAGCAAAAGTAGTCTACAAATGTGGTGGTGAAGGTTTTAGGCGATAGGGTCACTTGTGATGTTGAGTCCGAGATAGCATGCCCGTTCGTTCGGATTGCGGGTATATATAACTGCATATCCTACACGTTAAAAAATAAAAAGAAGTTAAAGAAAGCTGAGTTAATCAAATAACATCTTTAAATTGGTATTTTTGAGCAACTGTACTGGTTATAATATTCGGTGACGCATATTTATGTAGTGTTTGTTGTATGTGTCCCCATCTTCAGAGATTGCCCAAATTTCGATAGGCGATAGGATAGGATAGTAGTAGAAGCCACCTAAGGTTAAGTGACCTACTTGGCTACACTAACCTCTTTTTTACGTAATACTACCGGCGCTCCGTGGTTTTACCCGCGTAGTTACCTTTTCCCTTAATTTTCGCGGGATAAAAAGTTTTCTATGTCTTCTACCAGACTATCATATTATTGTCAAAATTTCATCAAATTTCAGCCGATACGGACATTTAAAATATTAGTAATATGAAAAGCTTGTGTTCGTTCAATTACCTTCCAAAGATGTAGGCCTGGATACTTACCTTGTCAAACATGGCTGTGAGGCTTTTATTACATTTCATTGCTTCATCATCTTGTGATGATCAGTATATGACTAATATTTGTAATTATTTAGTTAGTCTCTGAAGTATCTTATATTGTCCAATACTGTTTACACTTTGGAAGTTATTGGATGATGATAACAAAAAAAAACATGTAGTAACAGAAAGAACATAAAGTATTTTTTTAAGTAACTAGGTACTTCTTATTTGGGCTCGCCTAGACAGAATTTTCGTGGGCTATGAATTGAAATCAACCGTCACGCTCAGGTATGATAATAGCTTTTCGGGTAAATTCGGGATGTACGGAATACAGTGAACAAGCGCGTCAGAGCGAGGAAGATAATATAGTCCCTGTGTACATAAGCATACATAAGCAGAACATTAAATGTTCCCACTGCTGGGGCCTTCTCTCGCAAGGACAGAGTTTAAGGCCATAATCCACCACGCTGGCCAAGTGCCGGTTGGTGGATGACGCATGACCTCGAAAGATTCTAGGTACATGTCGGTTTCCTCACGATGTTTTCACCGTTTTTAAGTTAGCGGCATTACGCAAATGACTTCGAAAGGACAGTGGTGCGCGTGGTGGGGTTCGAACCCGGGGGCTCCGGATCGGATCGGCAGTCGCCGTGCTCCCGACTAGACCAGCCGTAGCTTTCCGTCCCTGTGTACCTGTGTTTATTATAATTATATTTTTTACACCGACATTAACTTCTAGGTACTTACCACATTAATGTCATTAATTGAACTTATCACGAAATATTAAATTTGCATTTCACATCCCTTGCAAAAAAGTTTTTGTTGTAAAATACTCATATTACTGTTTTATCACAACACTTTTTTTTTATTTATTCTTGGCCATAAATACTTACTTTTCATTTCGCCACATGTTATTCTCGTGTTGCTGTGCTTACTAGGTATATTCAGTTTCAATTTAGAAATCGTTTTCATTTTTAATTATTAGAATTCTACAGTAGTCTTTAAATAGTTAAGTATTTCTTATTTTAGTTTTCACTTCTGCCGTGCGCTCTTCAGCGCACACCTTTTTTTTTAGAATTAGAACCTTGACAAAATTGAAGCTCTATGGTGAGAAAAATAATTAACTTAAATCACCCAGTTTTTAATTAATAATCAATGTGTATCTCGGTATACCCATAAAATTGTAGTGACATTGAGTTTCATACTTTTTGTTTGTTGCTTTTTAGTGTGTTGCTGTTTATTATGTAAGTATATAAATTAAATGAAATTAATTAAATTATATATTTTTTTAATCTTTGGTTAAAAACCAAACTTTTTTTAATGCAGAACCCTTATCTGCAAACCTGTCTCGCATATTTTGCTACGTTATCCACTCAGCAGTTTTAACTACTTTTAGCCATATTCCTGAAGCACAATTGCAAAATAGTTTTGCAGTATTTGCTTGAGCTGGGATCTAAAATCGCCACATTTACGTTATGTTTTTGGCAAAAATGAGCAAGAATTTAGAAATAATATTACTATACACAGCTGGGAAATATCAACGCGGTAATCCTGAAACTAGCAGACGGATTAAAATTGAATTACCGTATTCAAAATTAAAATGCGTAGCTTTAGAATAATTTTCAATTATACTTCAAAATAAACATATTGTCAAACAAATAAAAGGAAGCTATTAAAACTTAAAGTTCATCAAAGCGTTAAAAGATCGTTTTTTCCATATAATTATTTCATTACTTTTAGTTGAGAGTGTGAGTTTTATTTTAAGGGCGTGTGGGCCGTAATTTTGAATTTTTAAACAACTTTAAGACCTTTAAAATAGTGTATTAAACTCTGAAAAAAATATATGTATTAGTTAAGGATCTAATCTAGTGCAGTTCGCAGTCAATAACACGATTTAATGAATTTTACTTGATAGAAAAAAAATCCCAAAGTTACCCCTTTTCAAAAAGATTTTTCAAGTTTATGACTAAACTAATGAGTTATTTTACTAAATTTTTGTACTCAACGAAAGCCACTAAAAAAGTTATAGATGCATTCGCAGAGTTTGACTTGATGAAAAGTATCAGTTATTCACTATGTTTTAATATCTACCATATATATAGCGCGCCGTTCGGCAGGCCTGATCAGTCGCGTTTCGGCGCTCACGGACGACGGGCCTGTGCTTGATTTTGCAATTTTGACAACCAATAAATTTTAAATATTACGATCATAGTGCCACAGTATAACAATCTCAGTAGGTATTACTAGTGAAGCACGCTATGATCTTGATTTGTGATACCGTTTTCATTGGAATTGCAAATAGACGCTGATACTAATTAGTACGCTGTTTACTTTATGTTGTAGACCAATAGGGGGGAGTCTCAAAAAACTGACGTCGATACCACATCAGTAAAAATTCAATCCGGATGCAATGGAAAATAGATAAGTATCGGTAAAATATTCGTCCGTCAAATCAGAGGATTTGATTTTGATTTGGATAAGGAAATAATGAAAGGGGAATGAAAGAAATCCCCTGCGTAAATCCCCTAATTGGAATGATGAAACTTGCATTTATATGCCCGTTAGGTAAATTCTTTGGTAGTAAGGTACTTAGTACTTGGAAGAAAAGTCCTCATATATACATTTTATCACTTTGGAAGAGAGTCTCGCACAAACTATTCAGTTTAGAAAAAATGTTAGAAACTTCAATACAATTTTTGAACACCTATCCATAGATAGATACACGTATGGTTTTGATAGTTTTTTTTTGAGTTGCAGTTCCAAGTTTGTGACACCACCAAAATTATTTGTTTTTTCTTTTTTTTGTATAGAAATGTTGATATGGTTCATAAAATACATGTACTTACCAAGTTTTAATAGTATAAGCTCTTATAGTTTCGGAGAAAAGTGGGTGTGACATACGGATGGACAGAGATAACGTATATAGGGTCCCATATTTTGAAATTTGGCTACGAAGCTTAATAAATAAGATGTTAATTCTGTTCTCAGTAGCATAAACATTTCCTTTTTTACCCAAATAGGAAGAAGGGTCATGTTTTTCGCGCGTATCTTTTATGTTTGTAAAACTTACTTTATTTCCACGTATCTTCCAAACGGCTGGATGGATTTTGGTAACTAAGATATTGTAAGACTAGTCTCATTCGCCAAAGTGTCCTTAGATAGTAGGTAATATTTTTTAAGTGTAGTTTTTTTTTGTAGTCCGGGTTTTAAATTAAAGTTATTCTATCATATTGTTCGTTGCTCGAAAAACAGCACCATTCATTATCATGATTGAAGAGTTGAACGAAGAGTTTTGTCTCTATTTTTGTAATAAGAACAACTAAGCTGTGAAATGCATTGCCAGAGTGGGTTTTTGTCGATGGTTCGAACCTTGGGGTTAAGAGGTACACCATGTTTCTATTAGAGAAGCAAGTTCCATCGTAGACCGCATCATTTTCATCCACTATCATCGATATCATCGCAACCGTATCATTAAATGAGCTATACATAGTAAACGGTAAGTTTTACAAAAGTATACTAACAACAAAAGATGCAAAAATATTATTTTCTACAATTGTTGTCATAATATATTATAGTTTCAAAATATCGGCTAAAACAGTTTTTTTTTCCATTGGCGTTTGAAGCTCTACCTGGATCTGTGAGCATTTTGTAATTTTATGCTCAGTAAGTGATCTTTACCTCATACAAAAAAATTTGATTAGAAATTTAGTGCAAAGTTGAACAAAAAACCGTCTATTTTACTGACCTTTCACTACGTTTCAGCACATTTTGTTAAATTTTTGACGAACTTGAGATTTTAGGAAACATTTTAAAAAGATGCATGAAATTGGAAAAATCGGTCTCAACTTATAGTGTGACCAAAAAAGAAAAGGTTCAGTTATGTATACTCGTACCTACGAGTATAGATAAATTTTATATTTCTTCATTTATATTATATAGCAACAAAACTTTACCACTAGTATAAACAAATCTTGAAAAAAATTGAGTTTAAATTACATAGTCCAATATTTTAATGTTATTTCTGCACTGTGGCACCGATTCCGCGCATCAGAACGGTCGCGAGTACAAGACAGCATTAAATGCCTACTTTGACAGAATTACCTGGCCTTAAATTGAAATCGGTAGTGTGAGTTATAGAGAAACATAATTGGTATCAGTTCTTTTCAGAAACTTGTTTCACAAATCGGCATGATTACCAACGTTAAACAAACCCACGGATCGTCAAATGATTATTACACAAAATATTTAACAAATTGGTTCTATCTCAAAGTAATTATTTGACAAACGTTCATTCTAGATGGACGAGAACTTACGAGACTTACGAAAAATTTTAGCCCTTGATGGGCTAAAATTTTTCGAATTTCATAGAGAAGGAGTTTCATAGAGAAGTGGGGAAGAGGCTAGGCGGGTCTGGGTCTTACTACACACATACCTACTATTTCGTAGCACCTGTAACAACCTAGCCTAGCTAACCTGTAGCCTAGCCAGTATTAGAAATATAGTACACAACATTGTTCATAAAAATACACGTGCACATATACAGTAAATATATTTAACTTTTGGCCGATTTCCATGTATATTTCATATATTTTAAATATATATTAGATATATTTTAAAATTGTATAAAATAATAAAAATAAATCTAATTTGAGTTTATTTTTCGATTTTTGCATTTTCTGAGAAGATTTACTACAGTAAGATATATATTATTTTTCACCATTGGAAAGTAGAGATTTCAACAAACAGAATACATACCGATTTTTTGAAGAAAGCTGATATTTTGACGGGTGAATTTTAGATTGAAAATTAGGATGCTTATTGGATATTAATTCAAAATAAGGTGCGAAAATAAATATTTCTAATGAAATAAATTACAGCGTATTTGGGACATAAAAAGGAAAGTTTTCGCCAAATTTTGTCAAAAAAAACTTATTTGAAAAATATAAAAAACAAAAAGCTTCGTTTTTTGAATATTTCACATACATTTTGAAGTTATGTGAAAAAAATGTCAATGCAAAAGTTGTAGATTTTTTCATTACCTACAACTTTGCCATATGACTTTTTCCATAGGACTTTTAGTTTTGCCGGAAATCGAGAAAACCCGTTTTTTACCCTTAAAAACTCACCCCATCCCCTTCCCCACCTCAGATCGCCCTTAAATTATTTTTCCTTTCATTTTTTATAATATTCTCCTCCTTTTCTAATGGGTTTCATCCTACAATTATTTTTTTTTCACTTTTTATTATTTTCGAAGGCTTCTACCCTGGTCTAACAGCCATGTTTGATAAGGTAAATAAGCACACCTACGTCTATCGAAGGTAATTGAACGAACATAAACTTTTCATTCTACTACTATTTTAAATGTGTGTGTTTGAATGTTTGTTGCTCAATCACGTTGTTACGTATGAACGTATCGGGCTGAAATTAGGAATATTATAGTCTGATAAAACAAATAGCCTCACTCTCGAGAATTCAGTCACTTATTGTTAATAGTTGTTTTAGAAATAAATTAAAAATGTGCAACAATCACTTTAGTTTTCAAAAGTTGAAAGAGCAATGTTTCTAGATAAATTACAAGTCAGAGATAAACCACCTTATCTTTCTGGATGACGAGCGCAGTGCAGTGCTTGGTAGTGAATTGAATTCTTCATGTTCCAATAGCTGCGCGTTACTGTGCTGTTATGGGCTTGCCTGTTGCTCACCATCAGCCACATGTCTTGTTTGTCTCATCAAAATGTACATAAAAACAAAGTTAGTTTCCATGGTACTAAATTAATTGTTTTTACTCATAAATCATACGTCAACATTAAATAAATAAAGATTTCGAATACAGACTGATATTGTTGAATAATCAAAAATAGAAATGCTTCGTACATTTATGTTGTGGCTCAAATCAGAGCTATGAAAGGCTTCAGTAATCTTGCGAGTCCCTCGGGTGCAATGCTTCTGTTAGCGTTAATGACCGCTACAATAAGCTATCTGCTATAACCACAAGACACGGCATTACCTTACGATACGTAAGCAGTATGGACTGGTCATTATGTGACTCTTTGTAGTACAAATAGTAGTAAAAATACGGGACCCTTATAGATTCATCATGTCTGTCTGTCCGTCCGTAGGTCACAGCCACTTTTCTCCGAAACTATAAAAGCAATACTATTGAAACTTGCCAAGTAGGTGTAATATGTGAACCGCATCAAGATTTTGATACCAAAAATAGAAAACCCCTTCCCCTGTAACTTCTAAAATAAGAGAACAATAAAAAAAAAGTGCATGATGTACATTACTATGTAAACTATCAACGAAAATTAGTTTGAATGAGATCTAGTAGGTAAGTAGTTTTATTTTAATACGTCATCAATTAACTATTGTTCAAAGTTCGTTGTTATTTTAATCGGTGTTTTATTTAAATTATGTTACTTGCTGCTACGGAAACCTTCATGGGCGAGTCCGACTTTCACTTGACCACTTTTTATTTCTCATTGATCTGTGGTCTATACCAGTATATTGTTTTAAGCTATTACGAATGTTCAGTGTTAGTACTCGTGTTATTAATTATTATGGTGCAATAACGTAGTGATCGTGGTATTTGATGTGGATATAATATTAAGAACCGAGTCATCGTTATTTGGGTTCAGTTTTAAGCGCTATATTCTAGAGTTAACTCATTATAGTCAGCGAGCGGGCACCAAATTTTGGGGAGCTATTTGAAGCAAGTTGAATACTTATCACATAGCTCTTCTATTATATTCCAAAGGGAGCTATAGACCTGGCTGCTGAGGTAAAACTGCGGAATTCTGCTAGTGTGCCGTAATTATTTTTCATTCACTAACAGTTTTCCGAGGTTTCTCCCGCATTCTCTTTCCCGTTATTACCCGTTATTAAAGTAATTTATGTGCTATTCCAGAATATACTCTAATTTGGTTCTAAATTTGTGTCTAATCCGTTCATATGCTAAAACATAACAAAGCATTCAAACTTCCTAATAATTTGGGCATCTTTTCGAGTTGCATATGTACAAGGAAAGGTGTGCTTTTATGACAATTTAGTTTTGTCACGAAGCGTTCGTTTACCAGTTAAGGCAGTCGTTATGACGAACTTGAGCATCTCCACTTGATTGTTTGTATTTTTGATTTGGAAAAAAGAGAGTGAAGACTTCATAAGAAGATCAGCTTGATTCAAAAACTTTTGTAAGACGTCTATGTCATCCGTCAACAAACATTTGATCAGCTGGGTGGGCCATGGCTTTGATTCTCTCTTTTCATGTTATAAAAAGTTTGAATCGGCGCTGATGTTGCTGTAAGCATCCATACTGCGTATAGCGTAGTACCTCGCTATCTCTCCGGACGAAAGCAGTGAAGCCGCCTCGTTGGTCGATCCGGCTGATCCCCGTCCTACGGTGAATGCATGCAAACAGCCATTCAGGAGCGCTCATTCCACCTGCCCTATCTATACTGCCATCAGTTTTAATGTGAATTAAATGATACTCTTTCACTGAAAACGAGGGTTCGTGACTTTACAAACGTGATATTTATTTTCTTTAGCTTTTACATTATTTTGAATATCATTGTACTATTTCAAATATGTTAATATTTTAGCTAATATCTATGAACCATTTCAGTTTTATACTAATATTATAAATGTCAAAAAGGTTTAGTTATTTGTTGCTCAATCACGTTAATCTGAAATAACTCATAGCAGCGCAGCGCTGCTATTAATATTATATATGTTAAAATTCGGATGTTTATTTGAATTGTAAACATTACAGAGGACTTCTTTTTTTTAAACTTTATGCCCAACTTGCTGCGTTTACCCCTAACACTATTTTAACAGTCCATTCTAACACTGATGTAGACTTCATTACCCAAGGTCTCTTTCCTCTTTTTTTATTTTAATTTTTTATGATTTTTTTTTGTCTTTCATGTCTTAATTTTTTTTTTTTTTAAATATAGAGTGACGAGACGATCAGGTCATGTGCCTGATGGTAAGCAACATGCCTGACACATAACAGCACAGTGACAAGCAGCTATTGGAACATGAAGATTTCACATACATATGATTTAAAACTTTATGTAGATGAACTACCATAAATATTGTTGCACCTAGAAAGCTGTTGTAGATAAATTAACTTAAAAAAAACTTTTAAAAAACTATTCATGCTTCTTCTATTTATTTGGATAAAAAAAAAATTATATTCAATCATTTTAAAAAGAAAATTCTTCCGAAAAACTCGTGTACTTTCAAAAAAATTAATCATCATATAGACAATGCCATCCACGTATGACGCAGCACCGTCCGAGGTTAAGGCATGACAAGTAATATTACAAATTGCGTGCTTCTTACTAAGTACTACCCTCGTCAGGAGTGGCAGCTTGCTCGTCATCAAAATGGCCGTCAGCTTTTGTGATTGGATTTGATTTTTAGCCTGTTGAGAAATTTATAGGTATTT
This sequence comes from Ectropis grisescens, assembly GCA_017562165.1. Lineage (NCBI taxonomy): Eukaryota > Metazoa > Arthropoda > Insecta > Lepidoptera > Geometridae > Ectropis > Ectropis grisescens. Next base: position 21,268,429 of record CM029787.1, on the reverse strand, counting down.
GGTGTTTGTAAGAGCTTTTATTTTTACTTGAGGTAGTTGGACACGTGGAGGATCGGGCTGAGTGGCGTGTTATTATTGGAGAATCATATTTTATGTCCAACAATGGAAAAATATGGGCTATTTGTGATGATGATGGAGTATTTTTATGTTAGGTGTTATTTAATTAAAAACCATAAAAACTTTTTTATTTTTGTTGGAAAAATGTTTGATGTTGTTGTCGAAAAACGTACCCCTTCTATCAGTCAGGTAAAACCTGACTGATAGAAGGGGTACGTTTTTCGCGCGTATTTTGTATTATGTATCTATAGTAGGTACCTACGGGGCTTAATCACGTATAATTCATTGTTTAAATACCTCGACGTGACATTGAAATATTCGTTATTAAGCCCCGTAGGAAATATATAAACATTATGTGTTCAAATTGCGAAAGTTTAAGAACGCATCTTGTATGTTTGTAAATTTCTTTATTCCCACGTATCTTCCAAACGGCTGGATGGATAATGACAATTCAGATATCGTTAAATTCGTTCTAATCACCCAAGCGTTCTTGGGTATACATTGTAACAGAAAATGTTTGTTGTTTGCAGTCGGGTTTTTTAAATTAAAGTTATTTTTGTGCTACTTTGAGCACACATCTTCATAATCATCATCAGCCGCAAGACGTCCACTGCTGAACATAGGCCTAGATTTCCACAACGAAGGGTTCTGCGCAACCTGCAACCAGCGGTTTCCGGCGACCTTTGTGAGGTCATCTGTCCATCTAGTGTTGCCGTCCAACACTGCGTCTTCCGGTTCGCGGTCGCCACTCGAGAACCTTTCTTCCCCATCACATATACTTTTTAGTAAATACATATGTCAACTTTTTACTGACTTCAAAAAGGAAGGAATTTTTTCAATTCGGTTGTAGGAGTTTTTTTTTGTATGTAAGAGTATGTTACGCACACAGAAATCTAAGTGATAAAGTACATTTCTGTGGTAGCGTTAGCTCCGCCAATTTTGAGTGGATTTTGATGACTTTTTTGTAGTGAATCAAACTAAAACTAAATTGTGAAATTTAATTTTAAATTTAACTGAAGTTTTTTGGTTTTCGTAGAAAGCTATATTATGGTCTATACATTTCGATGACATGAAAGTATTACTCAGTGGCACTAGTATTATTAGTTACGGTATATTTACCACGGTTAAATAATATAGTCACTTTCGGTATTTCGATGCAGTGACATGCACAATATTTACTGGCAAATTGTCTAAAATAAGAGACTGGTTTCACTTTTTAGCCATGGCAAATAACTCGTATTAATTGTACCAGATTGGCTAAGTTTATCAAGTTACTTGCAAAGTTATTGTAATATCATTTAAAAATATATCAAAAAACATTTCAATTCTAATTACATAACTGAATTTCAGAATAAACGCAAACGCCTTTGTCAGTAGAAACGCGTCGTTTTTACCTACCTAATGAATTTGCTCAGGTACGCAAACACAGTCGAGTCCTAGACAAATTACGGAGCTAGGAGAGCTTTACACAGGTAAGGAGCTGTTCTAGACGCCGCAAGTCGTGGTCTCTCTACACAGTGTCTTGGAGAAATCCTACAGTATTCAAGGAGGTAATGAGTATGAAACTTAGTGTGAGGGTAGTTGGTTTTGTGTGAGAAATGGCCATGAAACTGTTGTTTATTTATATAACAGTAGGTATGTACTTATCGACATAAATCGCGTTTCAATAATTTCAGTCAGCGTTTCAAATTATAACCCTTTTACTACCCCTTTTTTTATTACCCCTTTTTGTGTTGTGATGTTCTCATGTGATTGAACAACAAACATGCTAACATCTAAACTTTCACATTTATCATATTAGTACTGAGCATCCCGGCTCAAAATAAATTTAAAAAGCCAAATTAGTCTCACATATTAATAAAAAAATCTTGTACACGCTCTTCTTTAGGTACTTTCACAAACAAAAAATAACGAATATATGGTGCTTTGAAGTTTCTAGTGACGTCACGTCTATATACGATTTTTATGAGGATGTGACGTCACTACCCTCCACTCCGGCAGCTTAATTATCTATATCTTTTTGGATTTAAAATAATTTTATAAAACAAATATCCCCCATTATTCCATAATTTACATGACGGACTAATTATAATGGTATATTTTTTACGCAGTTATAATCCCAATTTTTTCAGCCTTTTTAATGCTTGTTATTTCGGTTTATATTACTGATTGGTTGTAGACTAAGTGGTATAGGTCTGGTTATTTCAAAGGCGGATAACACTTACCACTACATAAATTTGTAATTTTGTTTCTCACAAATCCATCAGACCCAATTTTATACAAAACAATTTTAGCACAAACATTCGTGTGGTTCTATCAAGTTTCAGAATAAAAGACAAAGTATCTCGCTAAACTTCTTCGTAAATCTTGATATCGCCGTGGTCTTTAGAGAATATCCGACTGATTTGGCCTATATTCAATGTAAACCACGATAAACCCTTAAATGCGAGGGCCTTTTGGGCAAAGGGCCCGATGGGCAGATATGCCGGAATTTCAGAGATTTGACATGAAATACATCACAATTTGGTAAATTTACTTCAGACGAATGTATTATTGCGGTCACGATGCTTGATTTATCTAGATGAGAAACGGTTGTTTGCGATTTCCGGGTTGAGAGAGAAATTCCGAATAGTTGTGAAGATTGACGGTTTCGGGATTTTGTCAACTCATTTTGCATAAACGTTTATCTTACCTGAATTATATTTTTCACATAGCATAAATAAACAGTCCACAGTATAATATTTTAAGGGATCGTTTATGTTATACGATATATCAGGTCTACTGATAAACAGAAGTCTCGTTTGGCTCAAATACATTTCCTTTCAAATACAGTAATCGCGTGAAAAAGAACTGTTTCAAAACTTAGTAACTTTCTAATGTTAGGTACTTTATGATTACGTTTTGAGGGTTGACCTTATTGTAAATGAGTTTTACAAAGAACCCGGCTCGGATTATAGTCTGTTTTTTAACTCAACTCGCACGACTCAAACGAATCGGACCGAGATTTGGTATACTATAATAATTAGATTATAGTTTAAAACTATGCATAGACTATTTTTTGTTGCAGGAAAGTTACGTGAACGGAATCTTCACGTAAAACCGCATGGGGTCTTAAATATAATCATGTATAAAAAGAAACAAAATCAGATTTAGAATTCAAGTTAAAAAGAAAACGAGACAGAACAAAGTCAGCTTCTGAACTTATAGTAGCAAAAACTATTTTAGCTCTTCGCCAATTTCGTAGAAAGTAATTCTAGAGTGAGCGAGCTAAGTTGAGGTAAACCATGTCATTTAACGGAACTGAGAAGATAAATGGATTCACTTTGCCATGTGAAGATCGGCAACGGTTGAAATTGAAACAATTAAATACTTTTACAGTTGACCTTTTGACAATTGATAGCAAAAACAAAAACACTATTATTGTAAATAATAAAATTGTAAAATACTAACGCCTAACGCAAGTTCAAAAAGCAAATAATAGGCTAGATGATAAGGCCCTGGAATATTTACAGTTTAACTACAGTGCAAATAGATATAGATGCCACCAAAGATATAAATATATCTTAAGGTCAATTAATAGCACTATACAGTACTGAGCAATTAATAAAATGATTTATGTTTCATAAACTACATAAATATCAATGAAATACATCCATATGTAAGCAATTACCATAATGTGTTACCATTAAAGTCTGAAATTGCTTGTTTGTTCTATTCATTGTGTAATGAATATTACCAAAAAATATTTTTAAAAGACTTCGTTCGACTAATTCATCATTTATTTGCCCTTATAGTATTTTGTGTGAAATTGGTGCAACAAGTTTTCGTACGTCTTTAATAAGGATCGCATTTGAGTTTACTTCTTACCTATTAATGATTTCTTTTACACAATCATTCCACACTTATTTGGTCACCCACTCCAACTTCAAAGCTTGTCTGCTAATGTTGTCATCACCACAACACTTTCGACTTCAATCGTAGATTTCCAAGACTTTTCGCCAACCTGTACGTATCTAAAAACTCCTTGTTAAATAAATATCCTACCTCGAGTTTTCGCTCAACCATTTAAAAAAAGAATCCCCCGTTGACGTCGTATAAAATTATTCAAAAACAACTCGAACATGGTAAAAAGGCATCATTAAAATCACATGTGGCAGCGTTATCGAGCCTCCCGGCAAACGGTCTATTTATGTTTACTTTTTTTTTACGTTTCGCCGACAAAACACGTTTTTGTTGCTTGTGTTTTTGTTTCAGTTAGGGAAAGCTTTGTGTTTTTTAGAATGGGCCACCTTTTCAAACGGCGAATTCTAAACTGAAACAGTAGAGAGTAAAGCACAAGGTAATAGGTGAAATATAAAGGAAAATTCCACGAAACTTGTTTTGTTTTCTGGGTCGACTTCATCGAAGTATCAGGTTTATACTGCAAGTCTGTTAATTATAATTCGAAGTAGGTGTATGGTCAAATTGAGTTTACAATATCATTTTGTTTCAATTAAAGTGGGGTCGATTCCCACCCAATGCAAGTGCTTATTTGATGAATACAAATATTCGTTATGTATCTGGACGCTTATATTATGTATAATAAGTATATATTTATAAAACTATATGTATTATGTCAGCTATCTGGTTATCTGGTGGTCTGTACAATAGTACAAAATAAGCACTTAAGAAACAGGAACATAAAGTGGAATACAATAGAAACATAAAACCCAGCAATCTGAACATAGAGTAGGCTGTATAAATACCATCAATAGTAACATAACATCATAAAGTGGAATACAATAGAAACATAAAACCCAGCAATCTGAACATAGAGTAGGCGGCATAAATACCATCAATAGTAACATAACATCCAACAACAGAAGTGTAAGACGTGTCACAATAGAAACAAAAAACCTAGCAATAATAGCAATATAAAACTTAGCAATAGAAGTATAATGTTGGGTACAACAGAAACATAAAGCCCAGCAATAGAAATATAAAACCCATCAATAGAAACTTAAAATTGGCTGCAATAGAAACATAAAACACAGCAATAGAAACTTAAAATTGGCTGCAATAGAAACATAAAACACAGCAATAGAAACTTAAAGTTGGCTGCAATAGAAACATAAAACATAACAATAGAAACTTAAAGTTGGCTGCAATAGAAACATAAAATATAGCAATAGAAACTTAAAGTTGGCTGCAATAGAAACATAAAACATAGCAATAGAAACTTAAAGTTGGCTGCAATAGAAACATAAAACATAGCAATAGAAACTTAAAGTTGGCTGCAATAGAAACATAAAACATAGCAATAGAAACTTAAAGTTGGCTGCAATAGAAACATAAAACATAGCAATAGAAACTTAAAGTTGGCTGCAATAGAAACATAAAACATAACAAGAGAAACTTAAAGTTGGCTGCAATATAAACATAAAATATAGCAATAGAAACTTAAAGTTGGCTGCAATAGAAACATAAAACATAGCAATAGAAACTTAAAGTTGGCTGCAATAGAAACATAAAACATAACAATAGAAACTTAAAGTTGGCTGCAATAGAAACATAAAACATAACAATAGAAACTTAAAGTTGGCTGCAATAGAAACATAAAATATAGCAATAGAAACTTAAAGTTGGCTGCAATAGAAACATAAAACATAGCAATAGAAACTTAAAGTTGGCTGCAATAGAAACATAAAACATAACAATAGAAACTTAAAGTTGGCTGCAATAGAAACATAAAATATAGCAATAGAAACTTAAAGTTGGCTGCAATAGAAACATAAAACATAGCAATAGAAACTTAAAGTTGGCTGCAATAGAAACATAAAACATAGCAATAGAAACTTAAAGTTGGCTGCAATAGAAACATAAAACATAGCAATAAAACTTAAAGTTGGCTGCAATAGAAACATAAAACATAGCTATAGAAACTTAAAGTTGGCTGCAATAGAAACATAAAACATAGCAATAGAAACTTAAAGTGGGCTGCAATAGAAACATAAATTCATCAAAAGGAAGATAAAGTGAGCTTATGCATTTGTGCAAGTTGATTCAATATCACTTTCTAAATGCCTTCTCTAAATAAATACTGTACTCTGCTCCACTGTGGGTGGGTGACAACTTTCTTGGTTCCACTGAACTAATCGTACAAATAAAAAATGTTCGTCACAAGGCCAACATTGTTATTTATACGATGACAAACAAAACATTGCGAATGAAACTATAGAACAAAATAAGAATAGGTCATCTCATATAGTTTTCATGAGGACGTGGCCTCCGCATGCGTTTCTCAGCATTGCCAGCGACATATCCCGAGTTTCCGTCCGATTTCTTCCCGGAATGATGTAGAGGCGGCGTAAGACTCGCATAACTGTATAATTTATCAAGATCCAATGATTTATAGTCCAGTACTGGATCAGAGCGTAACTGGAACGAAACGCAATCTCGGGATTCTTTTATTCTACACGTACTGAGAGCGTTTTGTTATTTCAATATTTCATGTCATTTTTTTTTAAACAATTAATCCTAAGTATTAGTATAGTTTTGTTTTTGTATACTAATAAACTTTTTCCAAAATTGTTTGGTAATAGTGGACACTGGACAGCCTTAAACCCACGACACAGTACAACTTAGTATGGATTTCAGTGAAAACATCGAACCTATAATTGTAAATTGCTTAATTTAATTATTAGAAGTTCTTGGTGTAACTAGTTGGAAATATAAGCACATGAAATAAAATTCCTATTATTATCTGCAAAGAGTCCTACCACTCCAAAAAACTACAAGTGTCTAAAGTTTAAACGACATTTTTCCATCCTTTTGCCTTTTAAACCTTAAAGAAAGTGCTCAGAAGTTACGAACAATATCCCTAAAGCAACAAAGTTGACGTTCCAGAGTTTCATAACAAATGGGGTTGAGCTCGAAGAGTCGGTACTATCGCGTCCAATAATAACGTAGCTCGTGCATAAGATCAAACAAGTTTCTTTTTACCGTCCTGATAACTAGCTGGTGGCTGTACCCTTCCTATGTGAACGTCCGAGAAACGATAGAGCTTGTTGAGTTACAGCGGACGATACGATGTTTGTAATCTTTACGTTAGGTATACTTTTTGGGGCGTTAGAAAATAGTTTCTATTCTCCGAAACAACAACCGAAGTCAATTTAAGAGTAAATTTAGACACTCTATTAAATTTCATAAGAAGCTGTGAATGAGTAGTGCATGTGCAAAGTTTAGTTTTTTGTTCAAGTTTAAAAAACCGGCACATCGATTTTTTTAAATAATATAATAATAAATACTTGAAATTATGTGCTTAACGGTGCCAAACGGGCAGCCATCGCGCGCGTGCACTCTCCTTGAAAAAGGCCGACGGACGCGGCCGAAACTCGAGTCGGATTGACCGACCATATATACGTGAGTGTCCGTTATCCAATTAAATATGTGTAACAACCACGTTAATTTTAATACAAAATTTTAACACATTGTTCATTGATTGTCAAACAGTTTTTTTAAAGGGACTTATGGTTGTTGGTCTCAAGTGAAACCCACTTTTCACCGAATATCGGTATAAAGCAGAAGACGCAGGGCGCTACTAACCTAATCTTATCGTACTCAATGAGTAGTTCATGTTTCATTCTAGTTCAAGGGTGCCTTAGACGGTCCAGCTTTGGCTTGAGCTATCACCGTTAGGGAATCATACAACAGCCCTTTCATTTTATATATAGTGGTAGGACTCTTGGCAGAGTCCACCTGGGGAAATACCTTTGCCAGTTATTCTACCGCCAAGCAGTAATGTGCAAACATTACTGTGTTCCTGTTTGAAGAACAATGTTTTCAGAGAAATTACAGGGCTTAGAGATATAATTTAATACATGGAAGACGAGCAGAGTGCAGTGCTTGGATTTTGATATTTCATGTTCCAATAGCTGCGTGCCACTGTGCTGCTATGTGGCAGATATGTTGCTTAACATCAAGCACATATCCTACTTGTCTTGTCACTATGCAATAAAGAAATCTACATAGATTGAAGGTTGTGAAAAAAATGATATTTTCGTCCTTATGGTGACGGTCATCTTGGATTTGAAACGTATCATTACTAGTCAAGGTTTTTCATTTGATATGTGTATATTTAAGGTAGTTGCAGAATAATATTATGCCGCCGTATCCGCCATATTGTGATAGCGGCCACGATTTAAGCATTTTTTTTTTGTAAGTCCTGTAAAATATCGTTATAATAAAATGTCTCGTGGTCGTAGTTCTTCTTTTCCTCGTCAGTGTCGACATCTAGTGCCAGTGTACTTAGTCCAAGCTGTCGGTTTAAGAAAACAGGGCAATGTGAAAATACATCGCCAGTATCGATATTTTTATAAAATGCAAGTCGGGAAAATGTTTGGTTACTTTTTGTTTTGCTTGCTTTGTGTTGTGTTAACTTTGATTTGACCTTTGTAGGAGCTTACCTTATATTCTTGCTAGATACGAGTATATTTGTAAAATTATTTCTATGTAATAAACTTTTATTTCCTGCGAAAGGAGGAAAAAACGACCTTTGGCTAATATTGACGTCACGAGGTAAAAATTAGAATGTTAGGTACACTCCGCGAGGTATAAGCTGAGCTTTGCATTAGTGTGAGTGATCACCAATCAGGCAGGAGCTTGAAATTTTATCCGCGAGGTATAGGCTGAGCTTTGCATTAGTGTGAGTGATCACCAATCAGGCAGGAGCGCGGCGAGACAGAATGGCGCCGCGCCTAAGGCCGGTTGTCACACCTACACTATCCATGTACACTCACACAAATGCAAAGATCAGCTTATGCCTCGCGGAGTGTACTACGAGTATGTTATGATTGTAAAAGTTTTCATGACTGTTTGTTTGATGTCAAGTTGTTCAAGCAGTTGTTGTTGATTTTGTAGTTTAAGTTTAACATTTCTGGTGAAAATTTGGAAATACAAATTTTGTTTTTAAATATTACATGGATGTAAATAATAATAGTTTGGAATAACACATAAGCTAAATTTCATTTTGGAAAAATAATAAGAACGGGACCTGTTGCGAGCGAGTGAAACCACGAAGCTCTGCTTGTATTTTTAAATAAATGTATGTTTTAAAAGCCATTTTCAAATATTGGGAGGTTGCCACAAAGTTATTGACTTTAGTATTTGCCCAAAAACGTATCTAACTAATATTTGACTGTACTCAAACATTTGAAGTTACGGCTCGTCTCATAAACTACAGCTGATCTAGTCGGGAAAAGGGCGCCTGACGATCTGGAGCCCCGGTTCGAATCCCACGCGCACCACCGTCTTTTCGAAGTTATGTGCGTAATGCCACTAACTCAAAAACGGTTTAGGAAAGCATCTCGAGAAAACCGACATCTTTTCATCGCCAAAACATCTTTTAAGAATTTTTCGAGGACATACGTTCACCCAACCCGTACTGGGCCAGCGTGGTAGCTTATATTCGCGACTCTGTCCTTGTGAAACTCCGCGTTCTAGCAGTAGGAACATTTACTGGGCTACTTATGGAAACATTTGACAACTGATAACTACAGGTCGCATAAGCCTCAAGTAAGTGTTCGAAATAAGGCAAGCCATAAAAAGAAAGTACTGTATGGCCTCCAGGCACATCTTATTACGTATTACGCATAATAAGTTACTTTTTTGCTACAATAATGTGCTGGGGCTTTTCCTCATGGATCCGATTCTCGCGCGTGCCATTCTCGATCAAATAAAATGACATGTTTGTTAACATACACACAAATCTGTTATTTTAAATGCAGTTACAAACGCCTATTCAATAAATTAAAAATGAAAAGAAAACCCGAACCCAATTATTTAAATTTAGAGTTCCTAAACCTATATTATATTTACTAGTATATTGAACATGCCAAAATTTCTTCATTGAAACCCCGTTTTTGCACAAAAAGTATCCTAAGTATATTCTTTCTCAGGCTCTAAACTTTTTCTGTAACCACATTTTATTAAAATCGGTATAGGTAGTAGTGAAAGTGTAACACAGACAAAGTTGCTTTCACATTTTTAATAATATTAGTAATGATGGTGGTGATCTGACTGCTAAAGTAACTTGAAGGTATTTTGTCAAATTTAAAATTGTGTCATTGTGCATTGGGTTGGTCGACATTTTTGTATTACGACAAATTAGGTAGGTACTTTCGCATGCAAAATTTTCGTTTTGGTGTGCCTAGCGCTACAGTAGGAACTGAGTACTTTTTCTTCGTCTTCTGAACATTATATTTAACACTACTTAATCAATAGCCAATAAATACAATGTTAAAACTTTATAATTTCATCATAGCTGTAAAACTAAGCTATCTAGCCTCCATAGTACTAGCTTGGCTTAGTTTGGAGTTAGATGGTATTGTGTGTAAAATGTATTTAAAAAAAATATTCGCATAGAAAGTCAGACATGCACCAAATCGTAAGCATCCCTTCCAAATTTAAATGTAAATTTTAAATATTGTAACGTAAAGAAAAAGAGCATGAAGTCACTGCCTAGCACTGCACTGTGCTCGCCGCTCAATCAAATAAAAATGAACTCAGAAAAAAATATTTATCTCTTTTCCTTGCCATCTCTCATGAATGAGACAGTGCCCTTTAAAACATAAACCGGTAAAGTTAGCATATGACTATTTGGCAGTAGAATAACTGGTTCTAGGTGTGAATCTTTGCCAGGTGGACTCCGCAAAGAGGCCTACCAGTAAAACCTTGCTTTTGACAGCTTATCATACACAGTTTTGAAGAAAAGACCCAATTTGGAGATGATGACCAGTCATCATCAAGATCAAAATCAGATCAAAAATATACCATAATAATTGGTTGTTCAGATTGATTGTGAAAAAATATGATAATATTATATTTATTCTTTGTTTTATCAAATTACTAAAATTGATTTAGGTTTAGAGCATTACACTTCCAGATTTGGGTTCCAGGTTTTTTACATTTTATCGTAAAAATCATTTCATAAAATGACGTCACTCGCACCTTCTAAGCACTGTTTCTTCGTAATTTTTCGTTTGTGTAAAAAAATAAAAATCTACAAGTGCAATATTTTTTTAATCTAACAGACAGTTTCATTATTTTTTTCGTCGTCTCGCTTATTGCGCTTTTCAATATTTTTTTCCAAGATTTTAAATATTGAACCGCGCAGTCATCGGGCCCTCGACGAAATGCTAATATTTTAGAAAACAAAAGAAAGGTTGTTGGCGTGATCACTGAATAAAGTACTCTCATTTCTGGCGGAGAACCGCACACAAAAAACAATTGAACTCCTAAAATAATTTTCCCTTTAGTATAACATTTAGAATTATTATAAGAATTTTGTTTTTTTTAGCGATTTCAAAAAAGGTTCTTAATTCAGTTGTGTGTTGGTTGTTATTTGCGTGTATGTGTGTGTTTGCGTGTGTGGTATAAGATAGTTTCGTTGTGAATCGATTTTGATAACTCGTGTTTTCTTTGGTACGTTATACTTACTTCACACATCGATATAGATGTGCCCTGAGAATCTTGTAATTGTTAACAAATTGCGTCTCTGTGGGTAGCGTGAGTGGTTTACAACTACCAATCTACTTGATTAATCTATAATCTCTAAAGGCGAGGTATGTTGTGGTTCTACTTATTTTGGTTGTTGACAACAAATAGCAATGGTATAAACGTCTGACGTGGCGTTCCTACAATCGACTAAAACAGAAAGAGTGAGGTCACGCTTCCCAACGATAACACAATTCCGTACGCCTGAAGTTTGGGAGAGCACATCCATTGATTTATATCGACGGCTTCAGAGGTAGTTTCATATATATTTTATCGAAATCGGTGTAGCGGTTTGAAAATAGAAATATTTTTTTTTACTTTGATAACGGTTTCGTACTACCTCGCTGTTTCATAGTAACACTGTGTTTACAGGATTTCACAGTTATGATATTTAGCCGAATGCCTGAGTTTAAATAAAATTCTTCTTTTCAAGGAATATGCATTATTTTGGATTAGCGCGCGATTCGGAGAGTGTGCAACTGATCTACATGATCTAATACCACCTTGCCCTTTCTTCTATCGGACTTCTCGTTGCACAAAAGGACGGCATCGTTTCATGGTTGATGTTCCAAAAACGCGAACGAAGAGATTTGACTCCACGTTTGTGATAAGAACGTCTAGGTTGTGGAATGCGTTGCCTGAGTGGGTTTTCCCTGATGGTTACAATCTTGGTGTCTTCAAATCGAGAGTGAATCGGTTTTTTCTAGGTAAGCACGCTCCATCGTAGATCTCATCATCGCTTAACATCAGGCGAGATGGTGGTCAAGTGCGAACCTATTATAGTTCAAAAAAAATCAGGCTCTTCGTAACAAGCACACTATTAACTTGGCTGCACTACTTCTACTAAGTTAACTTAGCGGCAATACCTTTTCCTTAATAAATGCACTCATTACGTTCCAACTAAAGACATTTAGGGTTTTTTCTCACGAGGAGAGGGCCAAAACCAAAATAATCCACCAAGATGAACAAATATACTGGTTGCTGCGCGTATTGGCTTAAGTTGTTAAGCATAGGCAAATCATAATCATCATTTCGTTTTAAAAATGAATTTGAGTAAAAGTAAGCTGTTGTCTACATCTTGTTGAATACAAAGAACTTTTTGTTTCGGATTATTTTCAGGGTTCAGATTTAGAACCAAGGTAAAACTTCCCTTAAAGAAACTTACCTATCGATAGAATATAGACATCACAAAAGATTATCTATTTACCTAACTATTATCTTATACTAGCAAGGCCCCGGTGTTACCCACGTAGTTCCCGTTACCTTTATTTTTTCGGGATAAAAATAGTCTATGTGTTCTTTCAGACTATATTCTACCCGTATTCCAAATTTCGGCCCGATCCGTTCATATGTTACGATGTGATTGAGCAACAAATATCCAAACATCCATGTAATGACATTTATAACAATTTTTTTCATATAAAGAATGACGAGACGAGCAGGTCATATGCCTGGTGGTAAGCAACATGCCTGCCACATAAAAGCACAGTGACACGTAGCTATTGGAACATGAAGAGTCCAAATCATTACCTATCACTGCACTGCGCTCGTCATCCAGAGATCTAAGCCTTCCTTCCACTCGACACCACCAAAACGACACCATCCGTGGTGTCGTATGGAATCTCTAGTCCATACGACACCACTCTAGTGATGTACTGTTCCGCCATTCATTTTTATGTATTTTATGTCGTCAGTATTAGTATACATGTCCATTGTGAAAATTAAAATATTCGGACGGAAAGACAATAATATGCAAATTGCAATGAACAATGTCAAGATGGCCATTTGAGTGACAGATAAATATAAAGTTTATCAAATGACATACCTCATTAATGAAACTGCTTGAACTTAATTGGAGTTTTCATATCAACAACTTTGTATGTAGGTAACCTCACTATTAGTCGGTGGTGGACTAGTGATTCCATACGACACCACCGATGGTGTCGTTTTGGTGGTGTCGAGTGGAAGGAAGGGATCTAAGATGTTATATCTCTAAGCCCTGTAATTTCTCTGGAAACATTGCCCTTCAAACCGGAACACAATATCAATACAATATTAAAGTAGGATATCACTATCTGTTAGTTGAATAAATAAATTTATTTGACGACAACATACAAGATAAATATGTTATTAGTATAGTTACTAGATCTAATAACTCATAGATGACATGAGCTCCATTTCTTAGTTCCACAATTCGACAATAACCAGGAAATATAATGTTACCAACATTATATGTCTTCAATACAGTCATGTTTGTTCCAAATAAACAATGAATCGTGAAAAGCGTTTTCAAAACCAAAACCTGAAACCGTTGGAAGCTATCCAACCTCCACGGTATCGGTTTCCGCCAATTTCAAAGCTGCCAGCAACAAATAAAAACTAAATATAACGTGTTTCGTTTTAAATATCATTTCGAAAATCGCACCACGTTAGCTCGAGCAAAATGTACGGAAATTGCATAAAATTCTTTGAAAGAACCATGGTTGTGCTCGGAATTGAAAGCGTATTTAGCATCTAAAAGGCTTAATCGTCTCCTATTTCAGAATGTAGGCGTTCGATAGAATTCCTTTCTAAAGAATTATTATACCAGGTTTTACCAAACGTTTTGTTCGTTTTCAAAGATCGATCCCGACCTCAAAAATAAGAGGTTTTGCTTACTTACTTGCCTTTATCTGGATGATGTATTCGTAGACTTCACAAAATTATGAAATTTCGTAGAGTGTTCAAGTTTAATTTTAGTTGGAATTTGTTTTTCGGAAAAATCTATATGTATAAAAATGTTGTTGGTTTGTGTACGCATCAAAACTCAAAAGTTCTGCACCGATCGAGCTGAAATTTAACAATCTGCATCAAGGATAGTTTTTATCTAATTTTTGCATCACAATGTGCCACAGCGAAGCGTGGCGGGGTACTGCTAGTAAATTTTATAGATTTGTTTTATCAGTAACAGTGAAGCAAGCCTGCGACTGATAGTAACCGTCTATAGATAGTTTTTCTTTAGAATTTTTTTTTTGAATTTTTTTTTCTTTATAATGTGTTAATAAATAGGAACGTTGTGTACAGGTACTGTACAGGTGTACAGTGTACACAACAACGCGATCTCGTAACTATCTAATTATATGTAATTAAAATATATGCACAATACTACACTATGCTCTTCACCCGAAGATAAAATTATTTACCTAAGTGACCTGTGATTTCTTTCCTAACTATTGCTACGAATGCAACGCCTAACAACAATCACTTCTAGGCAAAGATATCTGTATATACCTACTGTGAAAACTAGATAACTCATGATACCTAAATTATTGTGAGCACAAACTTATGATAAGTATATAAAACCTCGCGACACAGAACAAATATAGGTATAGGGCCCGGCAAACAAGTTGACCCAATGAAGTTAACAGCATGGCTGCGCAGAAACGTTTTTAAGTTCTATTTGGTGGAAGTGCACATGCGCGAACTTTCTCCTAGCTAACTTAATTTGGGTCAACTTGTTTGCCTGCAACTAAAGATGGCTGGACATAATATAGATAGCTACTTTTTGTTGATACAATTAATTAACGCAATTTCACACAAGTATTTTTCCTGGTAGAGATACAAACCCGCGACCTACAACTTTCAGGGCAGATTACTACTAAAGGTGTCACAAGGCCGGACTGTTAATATTTCAGTATTTAAAAAGTATTTCAAAGGCATTAAAAAGTATGAAAAGTATATTCCGATGCAAAGGAAGCCAGCGGCTATTAATAAAGTTTTTACGATCACTAAAAAAATCACAAAGAACCTTTTACAACATCATTTAAGGAATAGCGAACGATACCTGCTTTGAATGGCTTCCTTTTGTAGTTTAAGTGTTTTTATTAGTGTTGCAATATATTTTATTAAAACTTAGCATAATCAACCCACTTTAAGTTCTCTCTTCTGGGTTACGGAGTCTTCTCTCACGAGGAGAGAGTCAAGGTCATAACCCACCACGCTAATACTGTTCAGGTTAGGGAATGTCCCACATCGTCGAATCACACTGTTTTCCTTCACCGTTTACCAGTAGTAAGTTTCGGCTGGTCCTGTCGGGGGAACGGCAACTGCCGATCACAAGACCCCGGTTCGGATCCCATGCATACCTCGGTTTATTGGAAGTCATGTGCGTAATGTCGCTAGCTTAAAAACGATGCAAAAAAACATAGATAGAAAACCTGTTCCTAGAATCGGGAACCTTTCGGGTTCATCCCTCATAAACCACATAACATATAATACACGGACCCCAAATCAATCTATTGGTATTGGTAGACTTTTATTAAGTTAGTATGGTAAGCTTCTTTGCCGATTCCGCCGGGAAAAGCACCACATCCTTGCCAGTTAATCTACTCCCAATAAGTAATGTGCAAACATCACTGTATTCCGGCTTGTAAGGCAATGATTCCAGAGAAATCACGGGGCAAAAGAAATTATGCTAAACTGAAATAAAATTAATGAAATGAAATGAAAATTTATTTCACACACAGAAAAACTAACACATACAGTTAACACATGAAGTTTTCAAGTCTGACTTTTACATAAACATACTAATCCATACGTATGTGTGGTACTTGAATAAAGTGTTCTGAGTAGAATGGTTACCTTATTATTAGATACAAAATCGTTACCCTATTATCACATACTTAATTATATTACTAGAAATATTGAGTAATTAAGAGAAGAGATAAAAATGAGACATCAACATTTTTTAAATCGTGTATATGTGTCTGAAGGACCAAATTTCAAAAAAATATGTAAGTACTTATGCATGCATGGACACCTACCTCCCTCTTAACCCCTCTTACTTCTTCTGCAGGCGATTAAAAATAAAAATCGAGAAAAATGACAGTAGCAAATTGCTACAATAACACCGTAGCAACTATGCTGCTACGGAAACACGATCTCGTAGAAGCTACAATGCTAATAACGTAACCACGTCAGTTACCTAGATTCCTTGCACTATGTTTGTTACCGAGTGGCGTGACTGTCGTATTACTGGATGACACTAGAAGACAGCTCTTGTTGAATCATGTGCAGATTGTGTGCATGGACGTATAAAAAAAGTCGGACGTAGTCTCGCTAAACCAAAAGCTGTGTCCATCGAGTCGGCCACATAATATGCACGTATGCGCTGTCACATACAGGCTGATACGCACACATCAGTGGGTCATTACATGCGCTACTTGTATATGTGTGCGTGTCAGCCTATCAGTGTCAACCTGACAACGCACACGTGCAAATGTGGCTGACTATGTTAACACAGCTTTTGTTTTAGCTAGACTACGTCTGACTTTTTATACGTCCATGATTGTGTAGTTTAGATTTTTCACCAGAAGCCATAAGTCGTGGTACAGACTATATATTGTGACGACAAAGCCGCGTCACTGAGAGCTGAGGTGCAGAATTACGAAATTTCATAATACCTCATTCCAGCTCAAGATACAAGCCTTTGTCGTGAGAGTGAGTGTTATAATTAAAAACCGCAGTGACATAAATGCAGGTGCCTTTGTTTCAGAGTTAAGTAAATGTTCCAACCGTTTGAATAATGTGTGTCTTTGTTGCGTCTAATTGCATCATCATCCTGTGGTAGCATACTATTAGTTGTGGACATACTAGCTGTGCCCCGCGATTGCTTCCAAGCAGTGATTGTTCCCGCTATTTTCCCGCAATAAAAAATACCCTATATAAATATTTTCAATGTTATCCCAGAATACCTTTAATCTATGTTCTAAATTTCAGCACGATCCTTTCAAACGTCTCAACGTGATTGAGCAAGAAACATTAAAACTTTCGAATTGTTATAATATTATTAGTAAGAAGTACATTATTAACGGCTCCCAGTGGTATCACTCGACACGTGCTCGACACATAAGTAATAATAACAAAGTCATTTAAACGTCATGTTTTGGCGAAAAGAGACCATAATACTGACGGCGTTACCCAGCTTAATGGCAATAAATTAATATCCTCTGCAACAGAAACGATCCAAACCGGGTCCTACCCTAATCAGCGATCAATGTCTTGTCTTAATGTCATTCAATGTATTAATTACACAATTATATTGAAGTATGTATTATTTACATATTTATAAGTACAGGGATGGCATTTGAAATGAAGCAATTCGTCGGAGAACTAAAACTACCCACACAGCTCAAAACATTGGTAAATTAAAATTACAGTAGTGGGCTGGTCATATCTTTCGGAGAAGCAATAACTGTTGTTGTAGACGGGTTGAGGGGAGACCGCGAATCGGCAAACTTAGTGTAGGAAACCATGAGACTGGATGGAGTGACGATATACTAATAGCTCGTGGCGTTTGGAAATGTAAGATCGACGATCGCGCTGATTAGTCTATTATGAGAGAAGACTATGACTAACAGTGAACAAATGCGGGCTGATGGTGATAACAATAGCTATTTGATAAGTTTTATTAAACGAAAATTTTGTAATAAAGTCCAAATTTCATTTTTTTTTCTTCGACAAAAACCAATGACGTGCCGCATCGAGATAACTTTAATTAATGAAACCCCTAATCTTATATTACCTAATGAAAACCTTACCTAATTAAGTTAACAGCAATCCTCACTAAAATCTTTTATTCTCGTCTCATAAAACCTTACTGTAATACTCTCATTCCTTGTTCGAAGATAAATTTTATCTCACAATTATAAAACTCTTTTTCCTTCATTTAAGACAGAAATTACTGCTTTATTTCTGTGGGTTTTGACAGATAATATTTGGCTGAATAGAACTGAAAATGCACTTAAGACAATTAGGATAACTAACTACTCATTTTATTTTTATCTCATTTTATTTTAAGCTATTTTATTCCGACTTTATTCGGTCGAACAATGATTTAACATGTTAACAATTTAGCAAAATCTGTGAGCCTTTTGACCTTTTGACAATGACATCACTACCTACCTACCTACTTTGTTTTATATCTACAAACATGGTATAAAACAAAACCACTTCCCACGTCTGTCCGTCTCTATATATGCTTAGATCTTTAAAACCACCAAACAGATTTTGATGCGGGTTTTTTAATAGATAGAGTGATTCAAGAGAAAGGTAAAATAATACGTAAAGGTCGTATAATACGTACATAAAATAGCAGAGAAGCATGGATAATTTTAAAAGTCTCTAATGTAATATCAAAGATAAATGTTTTTCTTTTCACATTGTTTGCGACAACAATAGCTTTAATATTACTCTCTCTCTTTTCTTTTCTTTTAATATGACAGAGACAGCAAAGCAAAGGCATATTTAGCTTGGCGGTAGACTCACCCGTCAGCACCTCCTTGTTGGAGAAAATAGGAGAGCTATGTGCCAAGCTTTATGCCAAGCCGGAAAATTACATCACATTGTCTTTCCTTTCATTTGTGTGTGCATAAAGTCACTTGAACTCACAAAAACAGTTTTAAAGTTATCGAAAAGTATAGAAAGTCATTATTTTTACAGTGATTTTACTTTGAGAGCTACTTAATGGGCCCGTTACCTTTTAATGTTCGCTTCCAATAAATTGAGTTTTTTTGACGGAAGAGACGCATATTGGCTATAAAATGATAAATTTGAAAATGTTTTGAAGATAAAATTTAAATTTTATAGGTTTTATCAGATAAGTTTGGGTGAGTATACAACTGCTCTGCGTGATATAAACACCATATTGGTTTTTCACTTTTTTTCGTTTTGCTTGTGTCTCGATAAAGGAACACTTTACTTTTAACGTCTCAAATATAAAACAACAGTGGAATACAATGTATGATTGGTTGGACATTGTCTCTTCACTTCTCTCCGTTCGTCGTGAATCGCATTATTTTAGGTCAGCGGGCTATATCACTTATACTGGATCGGTATTTGAATGGAGAAGATACGGTGGTGGCGCGGCGGTTAAATGTAAACCTATTTACAAAAAAAATCTAAAACTTAGGCAGAGTTAAAACTCTGTGTTCGTAGAAAATACATATAAATCAAGGAATGTGCTGCCAAGGTGAGTTCTCCGAGTACAGGTTAAGTGTTCTCAAACCGAGAGTTCATCTGTTTTTTCTAGGCCAAGCACACTATTATTGATACATATTTATGATGAAACAAACAAAAAGGCGTGAAATCATAAACTTATTCCACTTCACTGCAGGCCAAGGCCTTCTCTCATCGTTAACCAGTCATCTTGGTCCTTAACTTTATGTTTTTATTCACTGCCTACTTACTGTCTTACATAAACATAGCGTCACATTATCTAGTCTCTGGGCGTTCTATACTACGAATGCCGATTTACAGTCCCATACGTCTACCCAAATAGTTATCGGTTGCATAACAGAAAGATCATTTCAACATTACGACATTTTTATAGTCATAGCATAGTACAAGGTTTTAAGTCAATTGGCGTCGCGCCTAAATCGAAAGGAAATTGACTGGCCGCTTTATCTTTTGAGGTTTCTTTGGGGTCAATCTTTTGAAGGTTTTATGTTAACGATCCGTCAAATGGAGCTCGATACGAGATCTGACGCTGAAGACTCTTATGGAATTATTGCTTAAGAATTTGGAAAGCGAAAGTCGAAGCTTAAATGATGTGAAGTGGTTTGAGAAGTGATTTTTTTCTAAACGGTTTAAATCCAATATTGAAATCTACAGATTATGGTGTTTGTTGTGTGAACATTTTCATTATAAATGCGAAAGTATCTCTCTCGGTCTTGTATGCTTTCACACCTAAATTACTGAAGCGAATGAAATAAAATTTGGACAGAGATAGAGCCTAACAAAGGACATAAGGCTACTTTTCAATGCGTAAAACTTGTTTGGAGACCTTGAATTAGCAAATGAAAGTTTAAGTCAAAAGTTTCGTCATTTTTGAAGCTAGAGGCTTGTTACTTATTTTTAACCAACTTCAAATACGGAGGAGGATGCAGCGCAAGAAACACAAACCTGAAGCTAGTTGAATGCTTACTTAAATATTTAATGGTTAACTTCAAGGTGCCGGTTTTTAGACACTGTGTGTTACGCATCGTAAAAATTTACAATCATAAGTTTATGTATTTATAATTTGCACTTACATACATTTGTTTTTATCTAAAAACTATAGAATAAAAAACACATATATACGGTCGAATTGAGAAACCTCCTTTTTTTGAAGTCGGTTAAAGAGGTAGTGGACCCTGCATTAAGAGCGCTGCAACAGTAGCGGTTTGGTCACCTTGGTCACAGACCAATTACCCTGTCACCTGTCATAATGCGCCACACTTACTTTCATTTATTTATCTGGACGTCTTCTCGAGAAATTTGGTCGAGTATCTGAATTTAATTTTAAGTTGGAAAACGATTTTAGTTTCTTTCGGAAAAAAATGAATTATTTACTATTTCTATCTAGGTCGTAGATTCAAATACTGTCTACACCTCTGAGATTTTAATGTAATGGTGAAGCGTAACATCGTGAGAAAATCGGCGTGTTCCAAGATATAGATATTTCTAGGACACGTGTGATCTGCCTACCCGTGATGATAACATGGTGGATTATGACCTTGAGGATAGTGAGTCTATATTATAAAAAAAAATTAAAGAAGGCCTCGAAGGTTGAGTACCACCAACGGAAACATAGAGTGGACTGGTTTTGCTCAAGAAATGACACAAAAACATCTATAACTCTTTTAGTATAAAAATAACGTGGTTATTACACATTTTAAATACTCACTCACTGACTCAAGTTTCGATCGTGCCCGGCGATCTTTTTCAAGGAAAGCGCGTGCTTATAAAAGATCGCCGGACGCGATCGAAACTTGAGTACGACTAAACTGACTGTATCAAACGTGAGTTACTTACTTAAATATTGGTGGACAATTCACACACAACACCATCAGACCCCAAACTAAGCAAATCTTGTAATATGGCGGCCAGATAGCTGATATAATACTTATATAGTTCTAAATACATACTTGTAATACATAGTTACCCGTGTATTATCATTAAAAATACTGATTGATTATGATAATGATTTTCTTTAAAATGTCTAACTATCTTGTGTAAACAGCGAATTAATCTCTGTGTGCTTATTTGAAACAAGACCCGGTATTTTAGTATCGGCATTAGTTCAATCGAACACGATCCATTTATAGGAACCTAATTAACTTTCCAGTCATTAAAACAGCGAATGGGAAGTCAATTAGTCGTAGAGCATCGTTAAATAGTTCCAATTATACTGAGCGGACTCTGCGTACCTATTCTATGAATGCTATGAACATAAACATTACAGACTGCCACACGTCAAAACTGGCATAATATACTTGCCTAAAGAACATTTTATACGGGATATTTCTAACGATTTTTTAAGCACTTTGTTGCTAACCAAATGCCAGCGAGCAATGGAAAGAAGTATGTTGGGAATAAAACTTACCGATAAAGTTATTTCCACTGAAATTAGACTAAAAACCAAAGTTACTGACGTAATTACTCGAACTGACCAGTAAAAATGGCGATGGGAGGGCCACATGCTGCGGTGTAAGTTAAAAAAATGGAATCAACAAGTGACTCTCTGGTACCCGAGAGATGCGTGTAGACAACGAGGACGTCCCACAAAAAGATGGGAAGATGATTTCCGTTTAACCTTGGGGCCATATTGGACTAGAGTAGCAACCGATAGAGTGCAGTGGAAAGAGTTGGAGGAGGCCTATGTCAAAAGACACACCGAACTGAGGGGCATTATATGACCGCACAAACTATTTAGTATAAGCAAAACCAAAAGAACATGTCAGTTCTGGAAATAAAGGGCTATTATTATTATTGTTGCTAGAGAAGTGGTTTCACCAGGGATCAAATATTTTATGGTTGTTGTGTGTTGTGTGGTGGTTGTCTTTCGTTTGACATAGTGCAAAACATTTTTGAGTTCTTCGATCTGCAGCCGTGGACACTGAGCCACCAGAGATTGTGTTCGATATCCTATTAATATTTACATAAATATATTTTTCTGGAAATATGTATGGATGTACCCATTTTGTTACAATTATCACGCAATAACTACTAAGGGGATTTTAATGAAATTTGTTACTAGATGGATAATAGCTTGGAATGACACATAGGCTATTTTTATCCCAGGAAAATAACGGGATCAAGACCAAAGCGAGTGACTTCGCAAAGCACTGCTGGTATTGCTTTGTTTATTTTCGTGGGAACATATTTTGTTTACAACTTTTTTTTAAATGTGTCCAAGTCCGCGAGTCCAAAAGTTGTAATTTTTGGAGTAAAATTGAATCGAAATTGGAGTAGAATTGAATATTTTCACATTTGTAACCAAGTTAAACTCAGTAGTATAGGGCGAGGTTATCAATATGTCGGCGCGTATCAGAAAATGGTAACACCAAGAAGTGACGATATGTGACGTCACTAGCGAAGCGTCGTGTCTATGGTAGCGAGGCGGGCATTCTTGGTGTTACCATTTTCTGATACGCGCCGACAAATATGATTGGATTATTTACATCTTTTTCTTTTGAGCCAAAGAAACGAAATTATACTTAACTCTTAACTTAGAAAGTTGACTTATCGTAAAAGGTCACGTTGGATGACTTATTGTCTCAAATGTTTGGAATACGATGATTTGTGCCTTAATTCGAGTCTGCTATACCGTTAGTAAATCCATCACATGTATTGGTGGATTGCTAACGGCCAATCATAACTAGGTTGATTATAGAGTAGTAATGTAAAGCGAACGCTTATTAACGTACAAATTGGCGGCTCTCGAAATCGAAAATTAGCTTGATTTTCATCCCACTACCCTACTTATATTAGAAATGCGAATGATTTGATGTTTGGGTGTTTTGAAGTTCGGACGTTTAAGCATGTATTTGTTGTTACGTTAAAACGACTGTAGGTACAGAAGGAGTCAAACTTTCGTAAAACAGATTAATATACTATTAATAGCAAGAAAATTACGTTAACTAAAACTAAGCGGGTAAAATCGTGGGACACTTTGTTCCAAGATGGTGAAAAATTATACCTATTATACCTAATTTATAGTTGATTTTCTGGATCACTATAAATACCAAGTAAAATCCAAAATACAGCCTTCTCGGTTGACTGAAATAAAAAGGCATCGTAATAATCTTTCACGTTACCTTCAACGGATAATTAATGTGAAAACGGCATGGAGCACAAACAGATTTTGTTTTCCCACAGGTGGGAAATTCAAGGCATTTAATAATCCATCGCGCCATCAAATTCTACTTTTTTAGGAACATTCTGATGTTTTCAACATGTGTTATTTAATCCGAAAAATGATTACTAACTTGTAGGTCTATCAAAATAAAATAATTAAATAAAATAAAGACAAAAATTTGGAACAAAAGGTTTTCTTGAGAAAAAATAAATTACTACCCAGCGCTGCAACGAAGCTAGAGATTAGAGATCTCTTTGTTCAGTAATTATTACCTGCGGTTGTTATCAACAATAAGATGAGAAATAAAATTAAACGCTAAAGTAGATAATAGGCTCTTGTACCATCAAAGATCTTGAATCACATTCATTCAGTGCGCCAAAAATCTTTATGTTTGAATTTATTATTCAGAGTTCAAAATTATCCATAGACAGTCTTAACCCCTCGAGCAACTCGATCTTCCGCGCACACCTTTATATTTATTACAGTTGTCCAAACGAAGTTTGTATTAGTGTATTACAAAAGCTAACGCGCAACTAATGATCCTCCTGCTTTAGCTCAAAGATGGCTAGGCAGTAGCAGCAGTATACATTCTTGGACATTCCTCACATGGATGAACTGCAAGATCTACTACTGCAAGACCTTAGACCCTGGATGGACATAATGATCGAACTCAAAAACACAAGACAATATCCAGATGAAACACAAGACGTTGGCGAAATTGTGCTCACCAAACATTTATCTCACACAAATATATATCACAACCAAATAGAAGCCAGAAATGAATCGAAGATGAAGAATCTGATGACATAAATAAAAACTAGAAATTAATAGAAGATGAGGAAGAAGAAGACTTTAATCAGCTGACTATTATTTAATTTTTTTTTATTTACAAATTAAAACTATAACAAATTGTCTTTCCAGACATATTGCATGCCTCTCGCAGAGGCCAGTTTGTATGGGGCAACTTTTAAAATGTTTTGTATCATCTTATCTTACCTACAAATAGCAATAAAGATTTTTGTATTTGTAGCGACTATTTTATTTAGGCCAAAGCTAGAAGGAAAGGCTGACTAAATATGCACTACTGGCACTCGGAACATTATCCACCAAGCTAGCCTAGTGCAGGTACACAACAGATTGATGCACGACCTCAAAACATTGTAGGACGGTTGTTGATGTTTTTAAGATTTTTTCAAGATTTTTCAATCAACGTTTTTAAGTTAGCGGTATTACGTACATGACTTAAAAAACACAGTGGTGCGCGTGGGATCCGAACCAGGGTCTCCAGTGCATGTGGGATTTGAACTAGGGTCCCTGTAACTGCAGTCGCCGTTCTCACGACTAAACCAGCCATACCTTACTTTATAACCGTAACTGTTGAGAATTATATAGCTTTCAATTCGTCATCAATTCAATATAGGTACCTCACGCTCCAGAAATCTTTTATATTATATGTCAGTCCTTTGAATGTGACGCAAACGACTTCGATGAAATGAAACTAATAGAATCAATATATTATTACATCCAGAGGCTTACTTATGTACCTAATCTAGACTAAACAGGATCTGGTAATGGGCTGAGCTTCACAGGTGGAATTGACGAATTAGTTCAGTCAATAGTGCCAATTCTCGACTAACAAGGTGCCATCAATGGAGTAATTAGCAGGTAGAAACAGATTTCTATTAGAATACTTAGTCGAAAATGAGTCGATAGATACCAACAACAACAAACTTGCCTTCAACTTAACGTTGACTTGTGCAAGCAGCCCACTAGATCTATACCTATACTAATATTATAAAGCTAAAGAGCGTTTATTTGAACGCGCTGATCTCAGGAACTATCTAATAAACCGATTTCAAAAGTTCATTCACTTTTGGATATTTACGTGATCTCAAAGGAGTGATATAGGCTATATGATATGTATCAAGGGCAAAGCCGGGCGGACCGCTAGTATAATAAATATAAGTTTGTAGTGGTTTGATAGTTTATCCGAAATCATAGTAAGTTCACACTCATTCGAATACCATTATCCATTTTCAATGAACCCAAACCGGTCCATCTGATCACAACCGAAACGTCGCCTCGCTTTGTACGTCGTATCGTGTTCGAACGCGTCCTGCTGAAATCCAATGCCGTTGACCTAGTGCACCACTAACTGTCCCACAATCTGTATTTCACATTTCCGAACTAAAACACGTCTATTTACTGGTGCAACTTGAACGGAAGGACCGAATTCAACCACGCACAATTTGGTCATTAAACGTAGTTTACGAAAACTCCGATTTATTTTAAATTACCTTTTTTAGGCTCGATTGGCGAGATAGAAAAACAATTGAATACATGACACTGTTACACTCCGCGAGGTATAAGCTGAGCTTTGCATTAGTGTGAGTGATCACCAATCAGGCAGGAGCTTGAAATTTTGTCCGCGAGGTATAGGCTGAGCTTTGCATTAGTGTGAGTGATCACCAATCAGGCAGGAGCGCGGCGAGACAGAATGGCGCCGCGCCTAAGGCCGGTTGTCACACCTACACAAATGCAAAGCTCAGCTTATGCCTCGCGGAGTGTACCAACATCCATGTATAAAAGCACTATCGGTCCACCCCGGCTTCGCCCATAGTACCTTTGGGGTTAAGACATTGGGCCCATGGGAGCCGGGAGCTCCCCTCATCTTCAAAAGCCTATCCGAGCGCTTGGTCGACGTGACTAAAATGCTGGCGTTTATTTGGCCCAACGCATTTGCAAAAGCATTGCCATTCAGCGTGGTAATGGCGCCAGCATGCTGGGCACGCTTCTGATTGGTAGTGGGCTTGAACACTTTGAATATCTGTAGACCTTCATTAGTCTATGGTGTGCTTAGCGTAAGTAGTTAGGCATGTAGCGCTGTGTAGTTCTCATTGTATTTTAGTTTTGTTAATAAAGGATCTGCCCTTGTAAAAAAAGTTTGAATGGACTGTTAAAATATTGTTGGGGGTAAATCCACCGCGCTGTATATGTAGCTATAGCGCAACATTAGTGCTGTATTATATTACTACAATTCTAAGTAATAATTTATCACTCCTATCGGCAGTCCCTATGACCACATTTTTTTAAACAATTACAAGTATTTCTTAAGGATAACGTGAGTGAATTAACCAACCAGCTAGTTAAAGATAAATTCAGGTTTTCCTCGATCTCCAATATCATGCCGGTCCTAATTGTTCAAGGGACGGAGACAAATGACCCTCGGATTGTGACGTAGCTCGTCCAGATAGCTGGAAAAATCGGCCGATGCCGGGGGCGGCCGATAATCGATCTCTGGTTGTGGGCTAATTAAGGAACAGAAAACATGGGGGCTTACAAAAACCTAGTTTCGATAATGATTACTTAAACTGACGAATTGTTAATGAATATGGTTCACTAACAAATGGTTACGTCACTGTAAAATAGGCATGACGACTCATTTTTAGGGTCCCGTAGCCAAATGGCAAAATACGGGACCCTTATGTCATGTCTGTCTGTCTGTCGGTCTGTCTTTCCTTCCGTATGTCACAGACACTTTTCTGCGAAACTATAACAGCTATACTATTGAAACTTGGTAAGTAGATGTAATCTGTAAACCGCATTAAGATTTTGATACAAAAAAAATGGAAAAAAAAACAAAAAAAATTAGGGATTTCCATAAATAGAACTGAAAAAAAATTTTTTTTATCAACACCGTACGTGTGGATTATCTATGGATAGGTCATCAAAAATGATATTAAGGTTATACATATATTTTTTCAAACCCGAATAGTTTGCGCGAGGGACTCTTCCAAAGTGGTAAAAAGTGTGCCCCCCCCCCCTGTAACTTCTAAAATAAGGAATTACAAAAATAAAATAAAAATATTGATGTACGTCACCATATAAACTTTCAACGAAAATTGGTTTGAAGGAGATCTAGTAAGAAGTTTTATTTTAATACGTCATAAATTTACAATTGTTAACACACCGATTAAAGTAACAACAAACCGCATGAACTTTTATATTATGCTACTTGCTGCTACGGAAGCCTTTATGGTCGAGTCCGACTCGCACTACACCACATTTTTTGAATTAATGTGCAATCAAAAGGCTACTCATCTTATGCTGTTATCTTAAAAACTTTCCGTGATATCACAATATTAAAATCACAACTTTGGGCTCTCCCAAAAACGCTTCATACAAAAACACTACAGCAGCATGACATCACTGTGTCGTATTTTTTATGCGCCGCGCGGAAAGTTTCCATGGTAGCTATATTAGATACTAGCTTTTACCCGCGACTTCGTCCGCGCCACATATTTATTAAAGTAATTGAGGCAGTACCTACTCGTATATCTACTACCATACAAATTCACGTTTCCTAATCAAAATCGGTCTAAGTCAAAGTTTTATATTTATTAATAAATGTACAATTTACACGACAAATTACAAAGAAACTATGTTCTCAAAAAATTAATCAAAAACAGACTTTAATTTAAAATCATATTGGGACGTTCCACCAAATTTTATTAGAGTCTATTAGTAGATATTAGTAGATATATCGACTGATTACATGAACGCAAATTTTAGTTTGTTGTTCATATTTCAAAAACCGCCGCACTGATTTCGATAAAATTTATATGACCACCTCTGAACTATAATCTACCAACCAAAAAAATAACCATCTAAATTGATTCACAATTGAAATACAACTGGATTGATAACCTCCTCCTTTTTGAAGTCAGTTAAAAATAGCATACAAAGAGTGCCAAGATCCTTCCATGCACACTTTTACTCCTCATTTCCACTTTTTCAACTCTTTTTCCGTGATAAAAAGTCGCCGTTGTCCTTTCCTAAGTCTAGTCTATCTGTGCACCAAATTGTAACAAACTCTTTAAGTGGCTTAGGCGTTAGACGGTAACGGACAGAGAGAGTTACTTTCATTTATATAATTTCATATTAGAATTGAAAACAGGTGTTCCTGATCATTTTATAGGAGGCAGTTGTAAAAGATTACCGAAAAGTAATACGTTTACTCCTCCAAAAAACTCATTTTCACAGTTCTTAATTTGCCTTAATCGAGCGTCCATCATGCATAACATTTGATAAGACACCATGGAAATCTCGTCGACTATCAAAATTCTGTCTGATAGTCTGATACGCCATTTAGTGGCTGCGCCCATCTTAAGTATTGAGGTTGTATAGTGCACTGTATTCTTCTTGTCAAGCCTTTTTATTTGATACCCATGTTGATGGGGTTCATAAAACCTAAGTTATCCGCCATTGTGTAGAGGCCGCCATCTTGGATTTTAATTTTATATAATACACTGTATTCTACTGGTTGAGCACTTTCATTTGATACCCATATTGATGGGATTGATAAAACCTACGTTATCCGCCATTGTGTAGCGGCCGCCATCTTGGATTTTAATTTTATATAGTATATTGTATTCTGCTTGTTGAGCCCTTTCATTTGATACCCATGTTGATGGGATTGATAAAACCTACGTTATCCGCCATTTTGTAGCGGCCGCCATCTTGGATTTCAATTTTTATAGTATATTGTATTCTGCTTGTTGAGCCCTTTCATTTGATACCCATATTGATGGGATTAATAAAACATAAATTATCCGCCATTTTGTAGCGGCGGCCATCTTGAATTTATAATGATAATGAATAAACATAATTGTATTGTCATCAAAATCCAAAGTGTATACAACATTTCAGATTAATCGGTTGACAGGAAGAGGGTGAAATTTGAATTACTAAATTTGACCCAAGAATAAATAATAATAAATAATAAAAAAAAAAAACCAATTCCACCGCCGTAGGTACAGTTCGAAACTACAAAACTGCTAAAACATACATTTTATGGTTTCGTGTTAAATATCTAGACGTAAAGTTTCATAGTTCTTCAACAATGACGAAGTTTTCCATATAAACGTTCATCCCTTATTTTAACCCTTTCAACCCTTTTTTCGGAAACAAAAGTAGCCTATGTCCTTTCTCGGGATCTATTCTATCTATGTATCAAATTTCATCAAAATCTGTTGGTTGGTTTAGGCGGTAAAGACGGACAGACAGACAGACAGACAGACAGACAGACAGACAGAGTTACTTTCGCATTTATAATATTAGTATGGATTGCGTTTAGGAAACTGGATTCATAACAAAAGTCACTTATTTATTATTACTTTCCTAATTTTAAAATGGACTTGTCCATCCAGCTTTGAATGATCATAAAGTAAGTTAAACTAAAAAATATCAAAATTAAAATTGGTACAAATTTACAAATACTATCTAGATACTGTCACTGTAATGACAACTCGCCAGAAGTCGCTCAAATAGCAAACTGCGATGTGGTCCAATCATACATTTACCTGGGAGCGTTGATCGTCAATGACGGTGGATGCATTGATGATATAAAAAGGCGTATGGCAATAACTAGATCTGCCATGGACAAGCTTAAAAAGATATGGAGGAATCACAACATAACCAAAGCCACAAAAACCCGGCTCGTCAGAACATTAGTATTCCCCATATTTCTAAACGCCGCGGAGACGTGGACCCTGCGAGAAAGTGAGAAGAGAATGCTTGGTGTGTCGTGGACTGAGTGTTCGCACAAATCTCTCGATACGTCAAGAACTCGGCATAAAGCAGTGTCTATCATCCGTGGTCAAAGCTCGCATATTAACATTCTTTGGGCACGTGTCTCAGCGCGGCGAGACATCTATAGACCGTCTGGTAGTACAAGGAAAGGTCGAAGGTACCTGAGCACGTGGTAGATCACCGATGAGGTGGACGGACCAGCTTAAAGCCGAGGTGGATAATTCTTTGCACGTGTGCACCAGGAAGGCGACTACTAGAAGTGAATGGCGACGAATTGTGAAGCGGGTCATTGACGACGGAAAATGACGACCACGACCACTCTGCCAAGAGTGTACGGACTAAGAAGAAGAAGACTGTCATTATATCAAATAATTTAATTAAATTGCAGGACCTGTTTTCATGCCTATTGTAAAAAACCGTCAGATTACAAACTAATCCTATCTACCGTGAGATTATAATCTCACGCATTATATTATAATCTATTGTAATTTTACGGTGACAGTTACATCTAAACTGTAGACGAAAGTAAAATTTTATTACAGATCCACTCTTAAAATTTCATAAATCTAAACATTTTCCACTTTAATTCGATTAACCAATGAAATGTGATATTATATTAAGCAAATATTTCATGGTAAATTGAGATGCTTTTGTTCAATAATTGTATGTGGTAGTCGGAGATTCAAGCCAACAACCTAACCACCGGAAGTTCGAGCCAAAAAAGTGTTTAGAGCCAGACAACAGAACGCAAGCATGACGTCACGGCTGGGCATGCATGGATGTGGTTGTTGAACCGGGGAAGATATAGATAGTACGAGTAAAAGTTTTATAGATCAAACAGACGCGTCTGTTCGACAATTAGGATGACGGCCGAGTCGTTTTTTTCCCGTCAGGACCATTTTTGTCCGTCAGGTAGATAATGGAAAACCTATTTTTTGTTCCATCAAATTATTAATAATCGTCGAAGATAGATAGATTGTCAAACTTCCGGAGTGAGGGAGTTCTGACGTCACTTTTTTGTAAAAATCGTACTATGAGGTTATGTCACTGAAAACTTCTAAGGGCTGTATCTTCGTCATTATTTGTTTGAGAAAAAAAGAAAATATTCGTACTCAATCATTCCGAATGGCTGAAAAAAACTATTTTTTGTGGAGGAATGCAGTCGGCATAATGGCTGAAAAAAAATAGTTTTTTTCAGCCATCATGCCGACTGCCTTCCTACACAATTCTCGTAATTTTTTTCCTCGAAGCTGCCGACTATCTTTTTTATTTTTTCTAAAATTATTCACCAAGTTTCCTTGGATCCTAATACTTATTACAATCTAGCCTAATTTACTAAGTCTAGGCTAATGAGTAATTTATATCTAACTAAAATTGTTACATAGTTTATATACAACAAGGTGTCCATCAGCACTTTTCTTATTGACTCTGTTAAGGGTAAGTCACTTATTTCACTTAACTTAGACTATCTTGGAGCCAGAAAAACATAAGTCCACTATGTCCTGAAGCCCACCCTGTCTCGACATCCTCATGAAGCCATGTTAACTTAGAAGTCCTTTCTTGCAACTCCTAGATTCGTCCACTACTTTAAATCACCTCGGCAAGAATCTGCCAATAATATCTTTATTTCTCCCGCCTTGATACTTTCGGTTATTCTATTATCTAACCGA
Organism: Ectropis grisescens; assembly: GCA_017562165.1. Lineage (NCBI taxonomy): Eukaryota > Metazoa > Arthropoda > Insecta > Lepidoptera > Geometridae > Ectropis > Ectropis grisescens. The sequence continues at coordinate 21,236,422 of CM029787.1, read as the reverse complement.
TACATTTTCAGTTTGGTGATTAATAACTGTAGCTTATCCAGTCCAGTATGGAGTTGTTATGAATAGTATGTGTTTTTAACTAAAACTATTTTTCGTTTACCTACGTTACTTTTTGTACAAAATATCATTTCATTGTTTAATTTTTTAATTGTTCAATTTGCAACCCCCCCCCCCCCTCTTCAATAATTGGAATCAGTTGGATAGCTTACAAGTGGCGGCATAGTGCTGAATCTTATTACTCTATACCCTTCTATCATCCTACATAGGTCTCCTGGTAATACATTTGACCCATACATTTTGTTCACGGGCCTGCAGTCTAATATAATCTCTATCTAAACTTTAGCGACATTTGCGCATGAACATTGCTTTGCAAACTTTTACTCAAAGATCGTCAAAATCTAGACCATTTTTTTTAAGTGACGTAAACTCAGTACAAATATCTTCGCTGTTAGTGATATTAAACAAACTGAACAAAACAAAATTGAACCCAAATCAAGATTTGATATCCAAATTAAGTAGGTATTACATCAATATAAGAATCATAATGATACATTTGAATTTACTTATAAATTATATATGAGATTGGACAAGACATGTTTACCGAACACAAATGGGCAAAGATCACCAAAGATGGCTTGGAGTCCAACATCTAAACGAGCTCCGGGTCAACCCAGACTTATGTGGCGTGACGAACTAGAATTACAAGATAAACTGGGCCACCAAAGCCGTAAATCGGGCTATCTGGAAGGAGGAAATAGATACATTTGCCCAGCAGTGGGGCAATTTAAGCTAGTTATAATAATAATGTGTTGATTACTTTGTCGTTTAAATTGGTGACTATAATCACAGAAAACTTTCAATACAATAAAAAAGTTGAACCTACTTTTGAAGCAATAAAGATACGCGACTATTTGGATCCATTTTCCTTTCACCTATAATTCCATTTATACGCCTATAGATCATTTTCAAACTAACACACAGTGTAGAAAATGCAGTATCCTTCCTTAAAATATTTCAACATCTTTAGGCATCCATTGTATCAACACTATACAACACATTACACGACTAGCATGACCCCGCAGTTTTAACTCGCGTAGTTCTCGCTTGCATAAAAGTAGCCTTATAGCGATTTGATACCATATTGTAACTGTGTTCCATAAGCTCCTTTATACGGTGATAGAGATAGTGTGATGACACTATAAACATAAAAACCAAAACATCTTGCACGCGAAACCACGTGGAAGAATCTGATCTTGCGATGTCTCAAAACACAAAAGCAAGTTTTTACGGGTATAAATATTTGATCATGAAGCCACCTTTGCTAGTTACTCCATACTCCGTCGCTATGCATTAATGTGTAAACACAACTATGTTTCGGGTTGAATAGCATAGCATACCTTTGGGTGACGAGTGCATTACTGTGCGAAGTATTGATTTGGACTCTTCACGGTCAGCTTCATAACATTATACTGTGTAGATACATAATATGAGTAGGTACGTTGGTTATCATCAAGCACACGTCCTGGTCGTCCCGTCACAATTAAATACTCAAACTTTGAACCAGGTCAGGATACTGATTCTAAACACTATTCGAACGACTAAAATTCGGAATGGCAATCCTTGTCTCTGTTATTCGTACAGTACAGTACAGTAGAAAATGTTTGTACTAGTCTACTTACTCTGTGCCCAAAGGTCAGCCGAGTATTACTAACATCATTTATCAAGTTTTTGCCTCCATTGGCACGGAAAGTCAGAAAAGATGAGGACCTCTAGCTAGCCACTCGTAGTTAATGACCTGAGCCAATACTTCTGACGGCTGATATAGGTATGATGGCTAGATCTAGACTTTTGCGGTGATATCTTTACCTTAATGATATATACATAGTGTCATGTTTTTGAAGTTAGTTGTTAAATTTGTTATCTCAATGCGCACTTCTATTACGAGTGTTAATATTTTTACATAAATATAGGCCAGTAAAAATAGAATTTACTTTTGTACTCAATTCTCGATCCAATTATTTTTATAAGATTTAGGATCACATACCTAGTAGCATAAAATCACAAAATGCTGACAGATGGATGGAGCTTCAAGCTCCATCTTGAAATAACGTTTTTGGCCAATATCTTGGAAACTACGTTTTAGGGCAAGAATCATAAAGATCATTAATGTAGAGAATAAAATTTGGGTGCTCCCTAATTGTTATGGGCTATATTACATGTACCACAGACACAGCCGGGGAGACTGCTAGTATCAGTTGTTCAATGAATAGAAGACATTTCCATTAAATCCCACTTTGACATTTCACTTAGTTCAGAATTTATATGACAGAACAATGTCTGCGCGATGAGCTAGTCCTAAATTATATTTTACTGTCTTGAATTGTAAATAAGCTACTCTTAATACCTAAAACGTACATAATTATAGTTATTTAGTGAAATTATATGCGGACTAAGTTGTGGGCGTTAATTAACTTAATCTATTACATAATTTAAGCATCTCACTAATGAAAAATACAACAGTTTGAATTTTTCTTGCTCAAACACATCGGAACGGCTAAAGGAAATTATTTTTGTAACATAGGTAAAATGTAGTCTGGAATAACACATACCTACTTCTTTTTAACTTGAACTGTGAATTGAATTCTAGCGTCACGCTCGGGAATGATAAGAAGTCTTTGGTAAACTCGGGACCATAGCCATTGGCCTAGAAATGCGTCAGCATTTTCCATTCCGCGATCCGCTATTAGTCATCTAGAAATTTCACAAAATCTTTCTTCTGACAATGCTGATAACTCAACGTTTTCGACACACTTTGGTGCTTCATTTACAAAAATACAGAATCTGACAATGCTGACGCATTTCTAGATGCCCATACTTATGGTAACTCTCTCCGGTTTCACTCGCTTAGTTTCCAAAATAAGATATCAAATTCTGAGTTATAAGTTTTCATTTCTATAGGCAGTTCCTATGACTACCAATTTTTTTTTAATGCTTGTTACTATTTTATTTTATGACTAGCTGAGCCCGCTACTTCGTTCGCGTAAGCAGATGTTACTGACTTATACATTAATTGGAAGTATCGTACTTCAAATATTTGGATAAGTAGTCATTGAAAAACCTTTGAGTTTGAGTGAATTTGTTTTTCCACACACAAAATTATTTAATTTTATCATCTTTATTTTTCTTTTTTTAAACAAAATCAAACATACTTAGTAAGGTTTCGTAGTATCGAACATAGCCGCAAGTGTTAAGTTTGTAGGATTTTTATAGGATACATTATGAAAAGTCTGAAGCTAATGTGCAAGATCTGATACCTACTTACCTATTTCTTTTTATCCGCAAGCTGTTTTCTAGCTGTTATCCACGACTTCGCCGGCGTAAAATTTTGAACGAAGCCTGTGTGGAATCAAAATTTTGAGTTTTAATGATATTCAAGCAAGTTGAACCCGTCAATCTAAGCCAAGTCCTAGTGAAATGTTAATGTATGAATTTAATTATAGGTAACATAGAAAAAAATCAAGAACGAAAAAATCCAAATTTGGCATCACAATCCTTTTAGCAGCAAAAACTTATTAGTACAATTTAGAATACCAGTAACGCCACCTAGTGATGAAAGAAAAATACATACCACAATAGCAAAACATCGATTTAAATGGCCTTTTAGTGCTTTTAGATTTAAACTGGCATTAGCGCCGTCTAATGAGAATATTATGTTGCTTGTTATTTTGATTGTGAACGCAAATCACCTATATTATCTACGCCAAAACGGGTGCATATATTTTTCATCTTTGGCTTTTACCTTACCATCACATCAAGTTTCTTACGAAAATATATGCTTATATTAATATGGAGTTAAATGAAAATGTAGACTTATTAGCCCATGTGAAATTTTAGACTCTAAACTATCTGTGTTTCGTATGTCAACCCATATCGTTGTGCCGTTTTGACGTGATAGTTAATATTTGTTTCCTTAGGGCCCATGCTTCTATTCAGGTTGATAGGTAATAAATACATAAATGTGGTATTTCAGACTATAAGTTATCTCTGTTTCAATTTTATACCAAATTTGCTTAGTCTTTCCTACGTCACAGTAACCTATAAGTAACCGATTTGCTATTTCTGAGTTGAAACTACGTGTGTTTCGAATTCCATCCAAATATGTTCAGCCGTTCTAACGTTGTCCTGTAAATATTATGAATGTCACTGTTCAGATGTTTGTTACGTAATACATAGAGTACTTATACATAGGCAATGTTTAGCCTATGTGTTCTTCAAGACTGTAATCTAATTCTATTTCAAATTTCAACCCGATGACTTGATATGTTCCGCCATGATTAAAGCGGCAATAGAAATACATCATCTGCGAAAATTTCAACTGTCTAGCTATCACCGTTCTTGAGATACAGCCTGGTGACAGACGGACAGATGGACGGACGGACAGCGAAGTCTCAGTAATAGGGTCCCGTTTTTACCCTTTGTGTACAGAACGCTAACAACGCAACGGTCTGCTTCGGTCACCGAAGCTTGTTGAACACTACCTTTAAATTTTAAACAGTATTTGGATTGAAATAACACGTTTTCTAATAAGTTACAGCTGGTCTAGTAAGTTACAGCTGACCTAGTCGGGAGAACGGCGACTGTCGATCCGGAGACCCAGGGTTCAAAACCACGCGCACACTACACTATCTACGCACACTATCTTTTCAGAGTCATGTTCGTAATGCCGGTAATTAAAACGGTGATGGAAAACACCGTGAAGAAATCGAAATCTACCTATAATCTAAGTTCTAAGTCATATGTCATTCACCAAACGACACTGGGCCAGCGTGGTGGATTATACCCTTGTCTCTCTCCTTGCGAGAGAAGGCCCCGACGCCCAGCAGTAGGAACATTTAATGGGTTGTTTATGCTGCTACTTATTATGCTGATATGTTTTCTCTAAAATACAAAAATCTACTTCAATGACAGGTAATTTAATTCTGTCATTCGACTAAATTTTATTAGAAGGTATAACTGTGTCGTACAGATAAATCTAAGCTGATTTTAGTTTTTTGTTGATATTTGAAAAACTACCTAAAAAAGGAATTATCAAAATCAACTAACAATTAGCGGAGTTATCGCGTAAAATAAAACCAAATAAAAAAAAATGCAACTCGATTGATAACATCCTCCTTGTTTGAAGTTGATTATAACCGAATGATGTTTGTTTTCCACACAAAAATATATTTTGACAATTATTTTGTCATCCATGACGACGCGACGCGATCACGTGGGCACTTCTAGAGTCTAGATATTCTGTGGATCGTCTGTGATACACAGAATACTTAGAAGTTTGTATGTACCGAACGCGCCGCGCGTGTCGTTATTATTTAATGTTTGTGTAATTTCCGAACCAACAGACCGATATTGTTCAAATTTTGACGGGACAATATAAAAATGTGTTCTTTCTAACAAAAAAGAATTATTGAAATTAAACAACGCAAACATGAGTTACAACCAAATACACATTTTGACTTTCACCCCCTCCCGCAAGAAAACCGATCAGAATTTGGGGATCAAAAGTAGCCTACAGCAATGTCCTTAGTATAAACTAAAATCATGCCAAGTTTCAGCTGAATTGAATCAGTAGTTTCGGCGTGATGCGTGATCCCTATACAGAAAGACAGACAGACAGACAGACATGAAAGAAAAAAATGCAGTTTCGCCATCAGTATCGACTATGGAGTGCCCCAAAAAAATTTTTTCTAAATATCTTCAATGTACAGAATTCGACCCGTTACAGTTTTATTATAAGTATAGACATTACCCGTTGATATTACCGTTTGTAGAAATGATTATCTTAAATCGCTAACAACGGCAGATTTTTTTAATTTTATGTAGTTTTAACAATCAATTCTTTTAGTTTTTAGTATCTAGTATTAATTTTATTGAAAAGATTTTAATTTGATTTGATTAACATATATTATTAATTCATATTCTGTTTGTAATCGATTTAATATTCCAAAAATGTTTTGTAGGAAACGTTTTAAATCTCAAATTGCTAACAATAGCAGATTATAATTTTTAACAATCTTATCTTAAATAATAGTATTTTATTGCCTTATTATTATTTGCATGAAATTTATCTTTTTCATTAATTTATTTTCGCAAATTGTGGCACCTAGTTGTCAGCACTTTCTAAAACTGGAAATGTTTTGTAAACCTGGAGGGTCGTCCAAGTCACAGGCTTAGCCTAGTTTGGAGCCCACGGAAATACCTATTTTGTATATGTTTACTTCTTGCTAAATTACCGTCATTTTATATTGTGTTGTAATGAATTTTTTGGAAATAAATTACTATTACTATTACCCGAGCGAAGCCATAATTGGTAGATAGTATTATATAAATATAATGATCATATAATGATACATAAAAGCTTCTTATCAAGATTACCCACTGGGCCATCAGGACACATTACTTGCAAAAAATGTTCCCATTAATTAAGTGAAATGTAACTTTTTTCAACAGCCATTCTGTATTCAGCAAAATATGCCTGTAGCAGCCGCCATACTAATCAAATCCCAAAGGGTGTAATCTAAATTACATACCCTTAATTACGTGTTACACCCTTTCTGAATATTTTAACTGTTCACATTTATGGCGACATGCTTTGATATCACTGGAATAGATGTGTTTTGTCGCTGGTTAAGATCTATTTGGTTTGGTCTAGTCGGGAGAACGGCAACTGCCGATCCGGAGATGGCACGAATTTCATGTGAACTACTGTCTTTTCAAAGTCATGTACGTAATGCCACTTACTTAAAAACGGTGTAGGAAAACATTATAGGAATTCGGTATGTTTCACGAATCTTGCGAGGTCATGCGTTACTACCAACTAGACAAGTGTGGTAGATTATGGACTTGACTCTCTCCTTGCGAGAGAAGGCCCCGAGTCTCAGCTATGGGAATATTTAGTGGGCTGCTAAGATCTTTTTGACAGCAGATGCATATGTCGTTTACGTGACAGTGAATAATTATATAAATAATTACCTGTTAACGTGACAAAACTGATGAAGTTTGCAGCTCTTCGAAGAAGTTTAAAAGTCCAAACAATCATTGCCTTCATGCGTTTTGGTACGACTCTCAATTGAAAGCTTCCACCGACTGCCACTTGTCTACCCATCCATTATAAAGGAGCAAAAACATGTGGATCTCGTTTATTAAGATTTGTAGCACCATGTTAACATCATTAATTGGATTGATGACGTTGGGACGATATTTCCCAATATCAGCCGTGATGGCCTAGTGATGAGGAGGTGAGATTTCAAAATTGTGAGTTCATAGTTTGTCATTGCTGCTACTAACGGTGAAGGAAGTAATCGTGAGTAAACTCGCATGTCTCAAGAAAGACATAACTCAAAGCTACCCGATCAGCACAAGTCTACTGCAATAAGCCTAGTTTGGGACCCACCACATAAACTGCGGAGCGAGCTATGACACTATTCTACAATATCAATTAGTATTCGTGTGCTGCTATTCTAATGGAAATTATTTTTATTTTATTTTTATTAGCTTCATCTGCCAAAAGAAACACGCTGGCCTAATGTAGGTAAAGATAAGCGTCTTTTTTATTTTTGTTATAATTTAGCTACTCCATAGAGTCCGGAGTCCCTTTGTCATCTGGGTTTTTTTTAGATATATTTTGGAGTAGGAGAAGCAAAGGAATCAATCAGGACCAACGTAGTTGACTTGTGATTTCAATCTTTATCGGTATGAGTAGGTCCCAGGAGCAAGTAAAAAAAATTAAGACAATATCATCGACACGAAGAAGAAGAAGTAGGTACTGAGTCCAAAACAAAGTAGGTCGTTTAGGATTAATGTTTTGCTTATAAAACTTATCTCTGTACGCAACGTATCTCTCGTTTTCAATTCATCAGCTGTCCCAGGGGAGATTATATTCGACAAAGTGGTATTAAAATTTTATTTTGTTCGCTCCATTCGCGACCGGATGTTAGCAGAAATAGAATTTCGTGTAAATAAATAGAATTTTTTGAGAACACGAGGTTTTAACAATCACAAATGGATGTTTGTTAAATCTCTGTAATTGAAGTGGGAATTGATATTTGTATATTTTTATGTATAACAAGCTACATCGAGCGTTTTTAACTAAAGCTGACACATTATACTCGTCATTACGATGGTATTGTGTGAAAAATGTCCACCAATATTTATTAGGCTTACATTTACTTTATTGACACACCAAAAGAAGTGAAAAACAAAAAGATAATTGAAGATAATGTATCGTAATGTAACAGTGATTCGATTTAGCAGTGCAGCGGCTAATTCATCTGAGTTACTCAAACGGCGGAAATATACAACCCTCGGAAGTGGTTACATATTTGAGCCCTTTGAGGTTGAGACATTGGGCCCGGGACCGGAAGCTCACCTCACTTTCAAAAGCCTTTCCGAGCGCATGGTCGACGAGACGCGTGACCAAATTCCCTCCCTTCCGTATATCGTCACTTCATCTATTAACAGGCTGTACTATGTTTACATCGCATCAACCGTGAATTGGCATGATGACTGAAAAATATAGGACACGTGTATTTTGTTTTATCAAATTACTAAAAATCTACAAAGAATTCAGCATACCTACTTCCTGAGTGGAAAGTTGTCACATCACGCCTTCATAAAAATTGTTTAGCTCTCGAAAGTTCTGAGCACAACGAGTATGTAAATCTTCGTCATTTTTGAAGTAAAAACTTCTTTTGGCGCGCCACAGACAAATTTTTCGTGGGCTGTTAATTTAATTCTAGCTTCACGCTCGGGCTTCTAGCGGCATACGCGCCATGTTCATGGCCACGCCCTCCGGTTTCACCCGCGTAGTTTCCAAAGTCAGCTAGTAAATTCTGAGGTATAAGTTTTGACTTCTATCGGCAGCTCCTATGACTACCTATTTTTTTGTTCGTGAAACAAATGAAATAAAAGTGTTCAAGTCCGAGTCGGACTCCCCATGAAGGGTTCCGTAGCAGCAAGTAACATACTTAATATAAAAGTTCTTGTAGTTCGTTGTTACTTTAATCAGTGTTTTAACAATAGCCAATAGTATTAAAATCAAATTACTTACTAGATCTCATTCAAACCAATTTTTGTTGATAGTTTACATGGTAACATCATACACTTTTTTTTTGTCGTTCTCTTATTTTAAACGCAAACTATTCAGTTCAGAAAATGTTAGAAACCTAAATATCATTTTTGATGACCTATCCATAGATAACGCACACGGATGACGGATGGGATTAATCAAAAATAATTTTTGAGTTTAAGTTCTAAGTATGGGACACCCCCAAAAATTGTTGTTTTTTTTCTATTTTTTGTATCAAAATCTTGATACGTTTTACAGATTAAATCTATATACCAAGTTTCAATAGTACAGCTCTTATAGTTTCGGAGAAAAGTGGCTGTGACATACGGACGGACAGACAGACAGACATGACGAATCTATAAGGGTCCCGTATTTTGCCATTTGGCTACGGAACCCTAAAAATACGTGTACTTACCATATTTTGTAACAATCGAACTTATTGACGAATTAGTCTTGTTACCCACCATGCCTATTGTCGTTGTCTCCACCCTTGAAGTGGAGCTTTCGACATTTGAAAATATGGTTATTATACGTGCTACTAGTAATTACATCAAAGGGTTGAAATGCTCAACAAAAAGAGACATTTTCCCTCAAATTGCCTCGTTAAAGTAAATACGTACGTAATAATGTGCCAACATTTCGAACCGTGATAAAAAATTAAGTGTCCCATTAAAACTAACCTTAGTTGCCTTTAAACGATTATTTTGCTGCTATCTTTTGAATGGGCCATTTACATATAGAAAGGTAAGAAAGTACTTTGCATAAACTAAGGTATTTCAACGCACCGGTTGCTTTCTCAAGATTTTTTTTCTATTTTACTTTAAAGACTGCAAAGTCTCGAACATTGCCTGAAAATTGCTAGCTTATCGGTTTTTTATCAGTCACACTTCGGAGAGTGTGCAACTAATTTGCACGATCTAATACCACCTTGCCCTTTGTTCTATCGGAATGCTCGTAGATCGAAAAAGCGACATCGTTTCATAGTTGATGTTCCAAAGACACGAACGAAGAGATTTGACTCTACTTTTGTGATAAGAACGTCAAGGCTGTGGAATACGTTGCCTGAGAGGGTTTTCCTCGATAGTTACAATCTTTGTGTACATTCGTAGACCGCATCATCGTTTAATATCAGGCGAGATGGCGGTCAAGTGTAAACTTATAAAAGTTAAAAAAATATATAATAATCAGTTTTATATTAAACTAGCGATCCGCCCCAGCTTCGCACGGTTGCAATGCTGATACGAAATATAAGTACCAATAACAATAGTTATTACGACTTAAACACTCCAAACACGAGTTCTAAAATCAGAGGAAATGACGTAAAAGTAGTGGTATGATTAATGATTTATGGTGCGATGTAGGGTCCTCCCCACTACTTTTACGTAATTTCCTGTGACTTTAGGGCTCGTGTGTAGAGAGAGGGTTTTATTCCTTAAGGCGTCCACACACGACTCCTAAAATCAGAGGAAAAGAAGTAAGAGTAGTGGGGCGGAGCCTACATCGCAACGTAAATCACCAATCATATGGTGCGATGTAGGATATGATTGGTGATTTATGGTTCGATGTAAGCTCCGCCACACTACTTTTACGTCATTTCCTCTGATTTTAGGCCTCGTGTATAGAGAGTTTTATTCCTTAGCGGTAGACATATACTATTACAGACTTTTTTGTAGACCTTTTAAAGAGGTACTATATCGTCGTAAATTTTTTGACCTAGCTCTTAAGGTTCAGCCGGCGCAGGGTTTGCAGTGTAAACGCAAAAATGTGTGCATTTATGACATTACGTTAGAAACCTTTAAAATCATCCGTGCTTCGCTGCTATTTATGCACGTGTTGTTTATATTATTACAAAACCTTTAGACTCTTCATGTTCCCAATAGCTGCGTGTCACTGTGCTGTTATATTACCATCAGGCACATGTCCTAGTCGTCTTGTCACCCATTATTTAAAAATAGTTTTATTTGTTACACATGAGTGCAAAGTTGATTTTTAACCGCGTGCTCAATTTTGATGACCGAGCAAGCGAAGGATTCTAAAATTGATCAATTTTAGAATCCTGAGCGTAGCAAGGGAATCAAAAGAGCACAAGGTGAAAAATCTTTGCACTCGAGTGCAACATGTAACTTTTCATTCCACCTCAGCGAGAAAATGACTAAATGCAAATTTTTAAATGTTTTCGCGCTAAGCAAATTAAAAAAAAGTAAGTACACCAAGGAGGTTCCGAGTCTGAGTTTTTAACATATTTAAAAAAAAATGTATGATGCATTCGGCACCAAGGAGGTAGAAATAAATAGGTTGAATTATGTTTTGAATTCAAAACCTCAGTACACACGATGTTCTAAATTCAATTTTACTTTAACCTCTAGAGGGTAAAAACGACTTTTGCGCCCTGATATCGAGGAGCAAAAGTACTCTTTCCGAGCTGGTGGGATGAAAAAAAAAATCCACTCCCAAGTACACGCGTAAATGTTTCGACAAGCACCGTGGCGCGTGATAGTGTGTGAATCGCCTTTGTCACTGCCAGAGCAACCCGTGGGGTTCTTAGTCGGTAGAGGCATTACTAGTGGTGTCGACTAGCTCGACATACCGATATACCCCGCCGTGTGCCCTGCACGGCAGACATTCATCAACTGTAATATGTCCTTAAAAAATATGATGGTTCTTCTCTCCAATCTTTCTAACTGAAAGCAACAAACCCTACAGGTTTACTATAGTAGTGAAATGCTTATCTCAAAGATTAAGCCATGCATGTTTCAGTGCAAGCCGTATAGGCGATACCGCGAATGGCTCGGAATATCAGTTTTGGTGCCTTAGATCTTACTCAGATCCTTATTTATTTATTTATTCATTTTAATCAATGAGTACCGGCTTACCGAATTACATTAATGAGAACTTGAGAGACTTGGATAACTTTGGTGATTCTAGAACTAATACATGCAATTAGAACTCTGACCAGTAATGGGACGAGTGCTTTCATTCGATCAAAACCACGGAGGGCCTCGCTACTACATACATTTTATTTCAAATTTTAAAATAAATGGCAGGTATTTTTTCAGCTTACCAGCTCTATTACAGATTTGCTTACCTAATTTACACAAAGCTGACACGACAAATAACTGAATTCTAGCGCGAATGACGTTATTAATTCCACGTCACATGTGGATTCAAGATATTTCAGAATTTATGTGGTAATGTCAGTGTTGTACGTGAGAGTTGAAATACCAATAACAGTTTTTGTAGTTTATCATAGAGTTCATAATTATTATCTTCAACGCCTTTCCTGTTGCAGATATCCATATCCAGCGTTTACCACCAGCGTACTACTTCGCTTGTTTTTTTTTTAAATAAACTGAAATGTTTACTCGTCCATTTTTTGCTTTGAAAATATGCATATGTATTGATTTTAATTTTATAGGACACGTAGTGTACAATAGATACCTGAGATTCGATAGAATGACAACAAATGTAAAACAGCAAGAATTAGTAGAGAAATGTATGCTAACAATGATAACGATTTACTTACTTCTACAGAGGAATATGAGTATTTACAACATAGAAATAAGTGCCAAAATGAAAACAACACGACAATCCTCGCGCTGTTTTGAAAACCAAACTATTTTATCAAAGTTACACTCGCATAAATGTCTAACAAAGCGGAACACACGATCCAGCTAAATTAGACTCTAAATATTAGCCAAATAAAGTGGACTGTAACATCCAGCTTCGAGCGAAATGCTGCACTTTATTGTGCCACTTCGGGAGGTCAACATTATCATGTGAAATACTCAACTTTGCTCGAACATCGACACGCAAAACTTTACTCTAACACCTTACAGTAAGGCTTAGTTTTAGACTAGCTTGGTTGAGATTTTGTAGTTAGGCTAGGATAGTTCTCGCAAAAGATTGGCAGACATTCGTAAAACTCATTTTTTTCCTCAGCCATAAGATTACAGTAATGGTAATGAACACTTTCCGCTATTGGAAAACAACAATTTTTTATGCTTTTAGAGAACTTCGTTGGTTCGTAGTGGTATAGTTGGTTTTTTGATATAAAGTAAGTTAATACTTTTTTTTTAAACCCCGACCAAAAAAGGGGTGTTATAAGTTTGACGTCGATGTCTGTCTGTCTGTGTGTGTGTGTGTCTGTCTGTGGCACCGTAGGGCTCAAACGGATGGGCCGATTTCGATGCGGTTTTTTTAATTTAAAGTTAATATCCATGCGGATGTTCTCAGCTATGTTTGGTTAATATCGATTCAAGATGGCCGCCGGCACAAAATGGCGGTCAAAATATTTCTTCACAACCTACCTCAGTATGGGTATCAAATGAAAGGGTTTGATTAGTAGAATACTATAAAAAAAATCAAATTCAAGATGGCCGCCACCACAAAATGACAAATTAAATAATTTTTATACTACTACCTCAATATGGGTATCAAACAAAAGGGCTTGACTAGTAGAATACATTGCACTATGACAAATTTCAAATTCAAGATGGCCGCTTCCACAAAATGGCGTAATACATTTCTTTTTTCACAACTCCCTAATATGGGTATCAAATGAAAGGGCTTGACTAGTAGAATGTTGTACAGATAACAAATCTGAGGTAGTCGGGGGTTAATCAAAATTTCTAATTTGTTCTTGTTACTTCTGACGATTTAACTGACTTTAAAAATGAGACGATATTCTTAGCATTCCATGGATTCACCGTGCGCGTGCCGGGTTCATCGTGTGGCAGAGAGAGAAAACTCGAATAGATCCCGAGACGTAGGTTTAACTTGAATGTTATTTCCATGAAACGCTGAGTTTTTTTAATCAAATTGTGATATATGTTAAAATTTTCTTATGACAAATTACTTTTAAAACTGAAGACAAAACGGGGACATAGACTAAAACAGCTTTAGCATCACCAACAGCATTCAATTGAATTGGTTTACTGACCAAATATAAAAAAGATGAGTACAAAAACATTGGCAATCATGGAGACTACTGACAGAAGTGAAAATACATAACATAGAATTGTATTAAACAGCATTAATGTTGCCCAATACGTGACAATTAGAGCTATTACAAACAACAATTTACTATTATAGCTACATATATACTATTAATACACAATACATACATACATGTCCGTGACGTTACCTTACAAAATTTGACATATTGTAACGTTACATATTGGCTTTAAACAATATGTAAGCGTACATTTCCTTCTTATTCATCTCAAAATCACCACTTCTTCATAAGAGACTATGTGGATATCTAGGTACTTACATACTGAATTTTCATACAACTAATATCTGTTCAACCGTGTCCTCACGATAAAGCATATTTTTCTTGTTATAATGTTACTATTCTTCATGTGTTTATTTCTATTTAAAACTGTTAAAACTTAGTTTTTCTGAAAATTTTATTTGTTTACTTTATGTCAATACTTCAAACGTCAATCAGCGATAAGCAACCTCTACCATTTTCATAAGGTTGTATAGTTTTTAGGTCTAATTTTCTCTGGCCGCTAATTATAAAATAAACTGTTCTCTTATTCTAGACTTGAAATACTGAAAGTGTTCTCGTAAAATCTAGGAACTGAGATGGGCAGACAACATTTGGATTTCAAACCAAAAACATCTAGATACCCTTAAGATACAAAAGAGCTGAATAAATTGAAGCCCAGTTGATGCTGTGGGCTACTGATCCTGCTGTGGACTACTGATCCTGCTGTGGGCTGCTGATCCTGCTGCGGGCTGCTGAACCCGCGAGCCATTTCCTAAACCCTCTCGAGCCCAGAGGTTTCTGCGGGCCGCTGACCTCTCGAGCCCAGGAGCCGTTGAACCCTACCGTTCAAGAACTGATCCTGCTGTAGGCTGCTGATCCTGCTGCGGGCTGCTGAACTCTCGAGCCATTCCCTGAGCCCTCTCGAGCCCAGAGGCTTCTGCGGGCCGCTGACCTCTCGAGCCCAGGAGCCGTTGAACCCTACCGTTCAAGAACTGATCCTGCTGTAGGCTGCTGATCCTGCTGCGGGCTGCTGAACTCTCGAGCCATTCCCTGAGCCCAGAGGCTTCTGCGGGCCGCTGACCTCTCGAGCCCAGAAGCCGTTGAATCCTACAACCCAAGGTTCAAGAAACCCTCTCAGTTTCTGATTTTTTGTATTTATAAGTTACGTCTATTATATTTTTTTTATCCCATCTCTTCATTTTATTCCATTTTTTTTTCTTCATTTTTTTTAAATATACTTATTTCCTTAACCTCTTATTATTTCACCCTGTTCTCTATACCTATCCCTATAGGACCTTTTATGTTCACTATCGTGACAATATACCACCTAACTAAATCTGGTATGGCTTTTCTATTGCTGTCTCTGTAATTTCAAACAAAAAGAAACGAGTGAGCAATATCAAAGCTAAGACAGTATTAGTGAGGCGTCGATCTCCGTTCCAATGCTCCGACGCCACGCCGCAACATTAGAATGTTCGACAAAAAGTTAAGAATAGAATAAGAATAATTTATATCCATAAAGATAACTATACAGTTCACTTACAACTATGATTGCCACGTTCCTTTGTTACATCGTTTCGCTTCAAGATATCGGTGAGCCCCAAACTAGGCAAAGCCTGTATCTTGGGCGTCCACTGTCTGTGGCTTACAAAAATGTATTTTATATACGACTAGCTGAAGATGACATAAGTGTGCTGTGGTAGTCTAACTTAATTTGTAGAAGAAAATACATTGAGTTGAATAAAGTTCTCAGCGTCGTTATTCACTTTAAAAAAAATCTTTTCAGGTTTATCCATGTACCTAAAATGTACCAAAAAGGGGTAAAGAATGAAATTGTTGGCAGAAACACAAACAAGCAGCCGCAGTTTGAATGTACGATTGCGAGGTTGATTCGAGCGTGAGCTTTGTGCAAACGAAGCGCAGGATCGTCGGCTTAATGCGCGCTGATCATTATGTAACTTTAAAGCTGACCAATTATATTTTTTTACTATGATATATTTTTCCTCGACGGCCAACTCGCCTGAAGCTAAGTTAGGATATGTTTTATGCATCGTGTTTAGATTTATGGACAAGTAGGAACGTTCCGCGGTTTTCCCCTACGATTCCCGTTCCATTAATTTTTTCGTGATCAAAAATAGCATATATGCTATGGCTATTCCCAACTATAATCCAACTATGTTCCAAATTTAAACCCGGTAATTAAAGATAAAATCAGCCTTTACGATATTTTTTTTACAAATAAGTTTTCTAAACATTGCCAATCATTGTATGGCGTGTAGTAATTTAAAAGAGATTTTACATAGAAATGTAACCAAAGAAAAACCAATGCCCTGATTAGATATATAAAGACATAAAGAGCCCGGACATAATAAAAAAATTAACCCGATCCGTTCTGTGGTTTTGACGTGATTGAGCAACAAACATCCAATCTTCCAAACATTCTAATTTTAATTAGAATTGTATCCGTTGATAAAAAACCACGGCTTTTACTCTTACTCCAGCTATATTGTAAAAAAATTATGCTGTTTTTTCGTGCCAAATATGTACTTAATGCTGGATCTAATAAAAATAGGAGATCTTTACATTGTGAAACGTGTTTGAGAAGATAATCAAAGTTTGAGTTGGACAATTTATCCGTAAGCAGCCCATTAAATTATTATTCACTCATTTATTCTTTTTTCTTAATTTTTAAGTTTTTTACAATACATATATAAAAAATACAAACATTATAAAAAACTTAAAAACTAGGGTACCGCCAGCAGCGGGGCAGGGCCCAAGCTACCGGTGGTTAGGGCTGCAGACTGAGGAACCTCCTGACGATGCGCGCTGTGTCGAGGATGACCGCCGCGTGCATCTGACCCTTAATCCAACCGTCTAGCGAAAGTCTCTTGAGATGTTGGTCGAGACTTTTCGCTACAAGTATTTAATTATTATTATTATTACATGTACATTATAAGTTATTGTGAATAAATGCTGTTTTATGCACTAAGCAGTTACAAAAATAAATCCACCCACCGCTGGGACTGGGGGCCTTCTCTCGCAAAGAGAGAGTCAAGTGAGTGGTTGCGGATAACGCATTACCTCTCCTTTCTTAAAACATGACGATTTTCTCACGATATTTTACTTCACCGTTTTTTAAGTGAAAACTTCTTTTGGCGCGGCACAGACAGATTTTTCGTGGGCTGTGAATTGAATTCTAGCGTCACGCTCGTGAATGATAAGAAATATTCGGGTAAACTCGGGCCATGGGCCCGATATACCATACTATTGGCCATCTAGAAATGTAGAAATGCGTCAGCATTTCCCATTGGTCATCTAGAAATGCGTCAGCATATCTAGATGGCCATGCTCATAGCCACGCCCTGCGGTTTCACGTTCCGGTTTCCTTAGTTTCCAAAGTAAGCTTTCAAATTCAAACAATATCAATTAGTATTCATGTGCTGTTATTCTTATGAATATAAATGACTTTTTTAATTAAAAAAAAATTATATCCTAAAATTCTAATTTATTCGTTGTTATTAGTTTCTTAATATTTGAATTACTTCCACAAATAAATTAATTTATTATATTGGTTGATTTACATAACAGATGAATCTTAAAATAGTCAAAGTTTTTAAGTTGTACGAAAATTAATATAATGTTTGTAACCTCTGGGAAAAAAACTGAGTTTATAAGTTTTCACTTCTATCGGCAGTTCCTATGACTGCAATTTTTTTAAATAAAGAAATATGAGACGAGCTGGACATGTGCCTGATGGTAAACAACATGCCAGCCACATACCAGCACAGTGACACGCAGCTATTGGAACATGAATAATCCAAATCATTACCAAAAGTAATGATAATCAATAATAAACACAATGAATAAAATCAAAAACTAAATTTATTTCTCAACATAGTCTCCTAGCAAGTCTATACATTTAGTCCATCTCTTTTCTAAACCTAAAATTATCTTAGAAAAAAAATCTTTATCTTGACTCTCAAAAAAGTCCTCAACCGCGGCCATCACGTCGCTATCATCGTCAAATTTCTTGCCCCGGAGGTGTTCCTTGAGTCGTGGAAAGAGATAGAAGTCACTGGGGGCTAGATCTGGTGAATAGGGGGGGTGTTCCACCAGCTCAAAGCCCGCTTCCTGAATGGCAGCAATGGCAATTGCAGCTTTGTGAACCGGTGCGTTGTCTTGATGGAACAGCACTCCAGCCCGCAGTTTGCCTCGCCTTTTCTCCTTAATAGCCTCCCGCAATCTTCTTATTTGTTCTGCATAGTAGGAGCCTGTAATAGTGGCCCCCTTTTCCAAGTAGTCCACCATGATTATTCCTTCAGCGTCCCAAAAAACAGACGCCATAACCTGCCCTGCTGAGCTTGACACTTTGAATTTCTTCGGCGTCGGTTCATCGGATCGTTTCCATGTCATCGATTGTTGTTTTGTTTCAGGATCAAAATGGTGGATCCAGGTTTCGTCCATGGTCACAAAGCGTGACAAAAAATTATCCTTGTCTGCCTGGAACTTTTCGAGATTTGCTCTTGACATGTCGACTCGTTTCTTCTTTTGCTCGTCGTTTAACATTTTCGGTACCCAACGCGCGGAGACCTTTCTCATATGCAATTCGTTCACAAGGATTCTTTGAATGCTGCCATATGAGATCCCTGTGACCTCAGCTACATGCCTGATAGTCACTCTTCGATCTTCCAATACAACTTCTTCAACTTTTTTCACATTTTCTCCAGTGAGGGACGTCGATGGGCGCCCTTCGCGGTGTTCGTCTTCCGTCGATGTTCTTCCCAGCTTAAACTCCTTAGCCCAGCGTGCAACTATGGAATATGGAGAGAACAGTCCCCTAATGTTTCCACCAAGTCGCTGTGTATGTCTTTGGTAGACATTTTTTCAAGCCGAGGTATTTAATGACAGCTCTGATTTCGTGTTTTTCCATTTTGATGTTCACTCCTTGACAGTCCGTATTCAAATGAATGTAGCTCCCGGGAATCGTGGCCTATTTATATGTTTTTTTTTTCCTGAACTAGTGGGTAATTGAGCAAGTGACTGTAATTTTTTTGTATTTTTGTGTGCACTAGAAATAACTGATTATCATTACTTTTGGATCACCCCTCGTAGCACTGCGCTCATCATCCGGAGATCTAAGATGTTATATCTCTAAGCCTTGTAATTTCTCCGGAAACATTGACCTTCAAACCGGAACACAGTAATATTTGCACATTACTGCTTGGCGGTAGATTAACTGGCAAATGTGTGGTACTTCCCCAGGGGGGCTCTTCCAAGAGCCCTAGCACTACAAAACAGACCCAGTACCCAGAGGAGCAGGTACCTCAAGATTGTTAATCCCGCGTTCTGTACCTACCTACACTACCACGGCTTAACAAAAACTACTGCGCTACAAAATCAGATTTCCGTAAATAAATCTTTTCCGACCTCTGTAATTGAAACTATTAAGTGGCTTGTGAAAAATCACTCAACAAAAAGTTACGAAACGGCCTCGTTTGAAAAAGTAAGTTTTCGGCGAAAACAGAATTTCCAGCTAATTTTCCGCCTTCGATTTCTGAAAGAAACCTTGTAGGCCAGTTCCGAAACTTTACAAAGAGAAACGTATGGACTAAGTTGTTTGCCTATTTAATTATCTTGTTACTGAGAAAACTTCATTTACGAAAAGACAAAAGCATGACGCTGTTTTTTTTTTATTAAAACCAAAAATTATCCTCTTTTTACTCGTACCCTACTGAAAGAAGGGTTATGTTTTTCGCGCGTATGTTGCATGTTTGTAAACTTCTTTATTTCGACCACAGATTACATATCTCATTTCCACGTATCTTCCTAAAGGTGCAGGTTCGCCCGGAGACCGCGACACGAGACCGCGACGCGAGACCGCGACCGGAGACCGCGACAGGCACTTGACTCTATGGAATTGTATGGACGCCAGTTCGCGCCGTGACCGCGACACATGTCTCGCGACACGTGTCTCGGTCTCCGGTCGCGGTCTCGCGTCGCGGTCTCGTGTCGCGGTCTCCGGGCGAACCGCTACCTTAACGGCTGGATTTTGACAGTTAAGATATATATATTGTATTACATATTGTTTTTATCAGTTTATTTTTGGAGTCGGGTTTTTTTTTTTTTATAACATAAGCGCCTGGCCACCATTTTGCGAAATAATTGGCAACAATACGTATTTCAAAACATTACTTACAAAAAAATATTGTAGGTAAAATCCGGTTAGACCCCATGACTTATTTTCGCTCACTCCACTTGGATCCACAACTAGGCTCCACATTTTTATTTTCATTTCAAGTGTTTTCAATTAAAATCACGCAAATAAATTATTTCACTCAGTAAATTCCACGAGATCCAATAACGTTTACGAGATAAAAAATCCTGGTACTGTACCTACCAATTATTTGATTTCATTCACAGATTTGAATTTGTTGTGCCATTATTGAGATACGCAAGAACAAACAAAACATACAAGCTTTTGCTTTTATAATACTAGTGGCGTACCGCAAAGTCCCTCGTAAAATACCATACACCGTCGGTGACCATACACCGCGCACGCTACATGACCTCATCTTGGTCTGCTTAGAGGCAAAGCCTAAAATGCATATTAGAATTGGCTAAATTTAGTATCTGAATACAGAAGCAAATTTTAAAGCAAGGTTAGTTGTCTGAATTCTGAAACAAGTTATTAGTAAGCAATCTTCGCGTTTGAACTTAGTTTGCTAGTTTACTGAATGCTATGAAACGTCACTGAATTCAGTCGACTAACTTTAGTCATGTGTATTAAGTACTAAAACGATCAGCCTCACTGCGAGTTCTTAGCTTTACCGTGCCCTGGTCACCCACGGTGGAGCTAGCAGGGATATTTTTTGCTAGGATATTTTTTTTTTATCTCTTATATGTTTACACTTGATCGCCATCTCGCCTGATGTTAAGCGACGATGCGGTCTACGATGGAGCGTGTTTACCTAGAAGAATTAATAATATAGAATATTAATATTTTAACATATGATATCACCCTCTATTTCGGGAAAATTACAGAAGGCAACTACCAGGGTAAATCCGTGGGATACTGCTGGTTTCTAAACATAATTTATAGGTTTCACTCGTACGAAATGTCCTTCATTAACTTCTTAAAGAGTAGTAGGAGTGACACAAATTTGTAATGAACTTTAGCAATTATAATACTTGTGTTATTTTTTCGCTGCTATTTAGAATTTATCTGATCAAATAACCTTGAAAAGGTACGGTTCAACCAACAATTCTGTCCACCCCCTCCCGGTCGTATTCAGTCAAACACAAAGTGGCCATGAGTTGTTGTTCTAACCAGGACAATTATTATTTTACCGTAATCGCTTAAATAAGTGTATTCTACCAATATTAATAGTCGTACTTTCAAGTACTAATCAATTTACTCCTGGTCTAGTCAGGAGAACGGCAACTGGCGATCTCGAAGTCCCGGTTTCAAATCCCATGCGCACCACTGTCTTTTCGAAATCATGTGCGTGATGCCGCTAACTTAAAACATCGTGAAAGAAAACATCGTGAGGAAACTGACATGATGTTTGAATCTTTCGAGGTATCGTATCATCCACCAACCCGCACTAGGCCAGCGTGTTGCATTATGGCCTTGACAAAAAAGGCTCCAAATCCCAGCGGTGGATGCGTGTGGCTATGCTATGCTATACTAATATAATAAATGTGCAAGGTTGTATGTATATATGGATGTTTGCTATTTTTTTCAGCAAAAACTACACCATGAAAGAAATCTGTATAAAATTTGGTACATAGATAGACAATAGTCTGGAATAATACTTAGGTTACTTAGTATCCCGGGAAAAAATCGGGATCTGGAAATACGTGAGTGAAACCGCAGAATTCTTCTAGTTATAACTAGTTATTCAAGAACACCTGGTGAAAATTGTATTTGACACAAGTGTTTAAGTAGGTACACCTGTTAAAAGTATTTAAACACCTACACGTAATAAACAAATGTAGTATATACAAAGTATAAATATAAATCAAAGTGGCACAGCGAGCTATGGACAGAGCTATGCACGGAGTATCTCTTTGCGCGACAGAATCCGTAATGAGGATATTCGCTAAAGAACGAAAGCGCCCGACATAGCTCAAAGAGTAAGCAAGCTGAAGTGGCAATGGGCAGGCCACATCGCTCGCAGAATTGACAACTGATGGGGAAGAAAGGTTATTGAGTGGCGACCACGAACCGGAAGACGCAGTGTAGGACAACCTCCCAATAGATGGACAGATGACCTCACAAAGGTTGCTGGAAACTGCTGTTTGCAGGTTGCGCAGGACAGTTCGCTGTGGGAACCTAGGGAGAGGCCTATATGCAGTGGGCATATATATATATCGATGGCTAACGGCCGAAATGGGATAAGCGCCACTGGTTGAATTTTAGAGGAGAGTGATTTAAAGTTAAAATAAAATGAAAAAAAATCATAAAACTTAAAGTATAGCTTCCGAAAGTCTAGAAATTTGTATACATGATATTTAAGACACTAGCTATTGAATGGCATTGTTATGTTTTTAATATTTAGCCTGTAAACACTATTTTCTGTCGCTTATCCTAAAATGACTTCTAATTGCAAACAGCCAAAATGTCGTAAATGAAATTGCAATATTAATCCGTTCCAGTTAAAATTATATAACTACATCTTTTACTCTATTTAAGCTGAAGCAAAATAGCACTAGGATGAGTTTTGGGAAATAAAATTAGGAAATATGGGATAACCGGCTGTCGAATGAAAAGTGACTGAATGGAAAATTGTATCAAGTTCAAATTTGACAATATCGCGCCTATTCGTTTGATTATTTTTATGATGTATTGTGATGTGTTAATACTTTGAACATTAGGTTGATATCTAAACAGAATGAGAGAAGATTTTGGGCTTGGCCTAGAGTTCTAAGTAAGGAAAAAATAATACTTTTAAGAATCAAATCTGTTTTTAACAGCCATAAAAATTAAAACACTTATTTAAACACAGTAGCTACAGTACTTATTAATAACAATTGCTCGTATTAACAACAATAATAACATTTTGGTATAAAGTATCTAAGATCAAGTTAACTTAAAAATAATATAGAGGTCTATGAGGCTAAGCTTACAAACACAAAAAAGGACAATGCTTAAAAATAATCAAAGATTATAAAATAACAAGTACACTAGCCATGTCAAAAGTTCTCAAGTCTTTGACTTATGCAATAAACATATCGCAGTATATGAAGTAACATAAACCTCTCTCTTACTCATATTCGATATCCGACTCAGGGAGTGTGTCCTTCACATTGTTAGAGCTTATAAGGCTGTTTCATTCATTTTGAAGGAAATGAGGAATCACGTTATCTCTACAAAGTTTAAGTAAATCATCATGTTTTACCTTTGATAAAGGAATTTGAGACTTATAACATGCTGGTGGAGTCATCTTAATTTTTGGTTGAACTTCCACGCAAAAGGATTCGGCATCGTCATTCATCGAGTTTTTAACAACAATTACGTCATCTCTCTTTTCTGATATGTAACAACGCGCATCTTACTTATTTTACCAGTTAGATTCCTTTGAAATATTTTTCGCTGATTGAATTCCATCTACTAAAGTCTTTAAATTGTAAAAAATCCACTTTATACGGTTCTGGATCTTGTATTGCTTTTGTAAATATTGTGTACTATTGTGAAGGTGCGTAAATGATGCTATTTTTTATGTTTCTTTCTATAACGGCATGTACAGAATCGACAGGCATGTATGTATGACCTGTCAGTAAGAAGTTGATCTGTATAGTTTCAATGTTATTGCATGTTTGCATTGTTGAATGTAGCATTGCCATGACTATCCTATTTCTATTTTGGCGAGGGCAACAATCGGAGTAAAGCAACAAATATTTTACTAAGCCACGTTCATCAACTATGCGTATGTATTTATGAAGTATTGTTGAAATTTCGTTAGCACCTCTCTTACCATTAGATTCATTCCAACAGTAGCAATTCATGTTTATTGCTACTACGAGTACCATTTTGGTACACACAAAAATTATACACAGCTAATTTACGTGAATAAAATAATAGCATACTGTCTCCATATGGAGTATTCAATACCTTTTGGAGAACAAAACTAGCACATAAAGTGCTAGTGTCATTTTTATGAATTTTTGGCGAGCTTTAAAAAATGGTTATAGCATTCAGTTTTTTGTTTGTGTTTTGTTTGTGTTCAGGCTACTGAAGCTCGGCGTGTTGGCGTTTGAACCGACCGAACCGACGTTTTCAACTCTTTTTGATTACGTAAACGACATTTTCACTTAAAATCAATTGTTATAAGGATAACTTGTCATTTTGCTTTTTTATCTAAACACCAGAACTGTTTTAAGTCTCGGTAGCAAAAAAAGACTAAGCGACAATACATTACTAAGTATTCAAAGGGGGCAAAATGTAGTAACCGCCATTTTGCTATCTAGTTATCAACAACGAAATAAATATTAAACACCAAAATAAAATCTAATTAATGTGGCCTAACTATATAACCGACAAATATGGTTAATAAAATAATAGGCATAAAAGACTAAATGGAATTCTAAAAATAATTCTTTATGGCCTATTTACTTAAACGCATATTTCTATATATTTCTTTCCAGCTAAAAAAGGTTAACGTTTAAATAACAAAAGTTTACAGCAGGGACAAAAAGCTTAAGTCCAATATTTTAAAATATTTATCGATCAACAACCAAAATTAAAATTCTCAAAAAAAATGTGTCGCTTATAACAAAAAAAAAATGGCTTCGTCTCCTGTTTTTACTACTGCCTAAACGACAAAAAGTATCACTTAGAAGCATGTAACCCAGACCAAACGACGCAGAAAAAAACGGCGATTCTAACCATATATATAAGTCCATACCTCAAAAAATGGCGCTTATCCCATTTCGGCCGTTAGCCATCGATATATATATCATCAGCCGCAAGATATATATTATATTTATATTATATGTATTTAAATATATATATATTATATGAAATATTATTTAGGCCGGTGTCTATTAACTGATAGATTCCAGACAGACTAAAAGGATAGTTTTTATAGTCCTCAAATTGATGAAACAAGCCGCAGAATATTTGCGTCCGGTGGATCATTACGTAGGTTGCGTAATTTCCTTCCAACCACTACTAAGACTGCGCTTGCTCAATCACTCTTGCTCCCTATTCTCGATTATGCGGATGTCTGCTATCTTGATCTCACAGAAGATCAGCTATCTAAGCTTGAGCGCCTTCAAAATTACTGCATCAGGTTCATATTTGGCCTGCGCAAGTATGACCATGTTTCAAACTACCGCGCTAAGCTAAAGTGGCTGCCTGTCCGTCGTCGCCGGGATGCACACATACTTTCGCTGCTGTATAATATTCTTTTCCTTCCCTCTTCTCCCTGTTATCTTCGTGAACGCTTTCAGTTTCGCCAATCTCTTCTTCCCAGGTTACTGAGAGAATCGTATAACCTCACGCTTGACATCCCTCGACACGCTACAACTTTCTACTCTTCTTCTTTTACTGTGAGGGCTGTTAAGTTGTGGAACGAGCTACCATTAGAAATAAGGCGTGCCCAGTCTCTAGCTGTTTTTAAATGTCGGGTTAAAGACTTTTTTTCTAGAGTCTTAGTTGCAAACTGTCTTCTAGTAAAAATTAATTTGGTACATTTATGATTTTATTTCATGTATGTATATTATGTAGTATATTATTATATAAAATATTAGGTTAATGTGTATTTTTATTGTATTTTAATTAGTATGTGTAAGTTTATTTGTTGTAAATATGTAGTATGTTATTATTTATTTTCTGTTGTGATTAGTACTCATAATGTTGTTGATAAATGAAATGTATTAATTAAACGGGCCATGTTACTATCTTGTTTCTGATCCGTGCATGGTTGCCTGGAAGAGATCGCTCTAAGCGATAAGGCCGCCAATTGAAATGTCATTTTTTATATTTAGTTAAGTTAATTGTTTTTCTTTTGTATTATGGCTTTTAATAAAAAGTTTTCTTATCTTATCTAATCTAATAGTTAAAAAGATAATTTGTCCCAAATCCTTCTTCAGGAACAGCGCAACAGCGGGTAAAAAAATTACAGTCTCGTTCAAACCGAAACGTGTGGTCACCTCAGTCATACATTGTAAAGTGCGCCATATCTGGGCGGACGGCTACATTCATCTGAATAGCCAGCAGGTGACAAGGCCCCGTCACCGCCGGTGAATGGGAGATGGATGGCTACTGTATGTACTGGCAAGACTGTGAGCCGTATTAACTCTATGTACCAATTGCAAATTGGCTGGTACCAGAACTTTCCTAGTAAATAAATACAAAAGTTTATTAAAGTAAAACTTTACAAACCCCTATATTTTGTGGCAGCTGCCATCTTGAATTTGAAATTTATTATAGTGTATTCTACTAGTCATGCCTTTTCATTTCGTACCTATGTTTTTTTTTTAAATAAATAAGTGAGGAGACTAGCGGGACATGTGCCTGATGCCTGATGCACAGTGACACGCAGCTATTGGAACATGAAGAGTCCAAATCATTACCTAGCACTGCACTGCGCTCGTCACCCAGAGATCTAAGATGTTATATAGAAGTGCCCTGTAATTTCTCTGGAAACATTGCCCTTTAAACCGGAACTCAGTAATGTTTGCACATTACTGCTTGGCGATAGAATAACTGGCAAAGGTGTGGTACTTCCCCAGGTGGACTCTGTAACAAGATGTTTTTAGACATTTTGTGGTAGTGGTCATCTTGAATTTGTAATTAATAGTAATAATAATAATAGTATATAATAGTTATCTACTAATCAAGCTCTTTCATTTGACACGCATATTGAGGAAAGTTCTCAAAAAAATAAGGAAATTAGCCATTTTGTGCGGCAGCCATCGAGGATAAATTTTCATCAAATACGAGTATAGCTATCTATATACACTCTACTAATTTGATTGTGTGGGGAAGTGGGTGAGTGGCTTCCGCGCAATCGCACCGGTGGCACACGGGAGTTTCCCGTCTTCCGGCGAGCCTACTACAGGTACCTCCCGTAACAACAATCTCCCGAGAGCATCTGCGTAGTCCAGAAAGTGATCTATCTTATTCTCCTCTCTTACCTAATAGACTGGATCGCCTCGAGGACTTCTTCCATCACCTTTACCCTTGACATGTTGCATAAAACTGCATTGAAATATCGAGGATTCTACTTTACCGTGTATTGCATACTAGCAGTATCCCGCGGTTCCTGTATCCTCTATTTTCCTATGATAAAAAGTAGCCTATGTGCTATTCCAGGCTATACTCTGACTGTTTTCCGGTGTTTTAGTCCGATCCGTTAAAAAAGTCTGATGTGATTGAGCATCAAACATCCTAACATCTAAAGATCCATAGGATTCGTTACTTAGTATATATGTAATTATTGATGGAACTTTTATCTGTGATATTTTATGGTTTTTTGCTTGTTCTGTGATGTTTAATTGTTTCCCATTTAAAAAATACTATAAACTGGTGTTTTTCCACCACAAAAGGATGGTTCTGGTAAAAGCAAATTGTCGAATATTGCCACAGGCTACAATGTTTTTGTGGAACCAGAATAAATAAAATAGAATTTTCCCAGAAAAAATGATTGAAAATCCTATTTCCATAAATGCAGCGTATAATCAGGAGCAGTCCCGTTTATGTTCCCACTGATAAAACTCAGAGTATCCTTTCACAAGGAGAGAGTAAAGGTCATAATTCACCACCCTATCCAAATGCCAGTTGGCTCATTACACATACCTCATACACATACTCGAAATTAATGTTAGAAGACGTTTTTTCGTTGACCGTTGCGCGTTGTGATAGCAAATTCATGGATATGGATAATTATAGATATGTGGATAATTTTTAAAATTTTAAAAGAATTTACATCTAAGTCATCCAAATAAATAATTAATTCTAATTCTTCATCTTAAGTAAAGAATGAATTCGGAGCTCATCACATCTTCAAAAACCTTTCCGAGCGCTTGGTCGATGCAACGCGTGACCTAAATGCTAGGGTTTATTTGGCCCAACGCATAAGCATTCCCATTCAGCGTTGTAATGCCGCCAGCATGCTGGACACGCTTCCGACTGGTAGTGGACTTGAACATCTTGATTATCTGTATACCTTCATTTGTCTATAGATAGTTCAGGTGTGCTCAGTGTACGTAGTTAGATATTTGCGTAGTGTAATTCTCATTGTATTTTAGTTTTGCAAATAAAGGCTCGGCCCGTAAAATCTAGATAAATGTAACCAAATTTTAGTGTTTTGTTTATGTTTAAAAAATCACTACACCAATTTTGATCACATTTATATAGAATCACAACTAAAGTATCTTCTATCAATTAAAAAAAAACACCGAAGTCGCTTAAGGAATTAGGGAAGCTATCGCGTAGCATACATACAAAAAAAACATCCTCCTCAACCTCCATCTTTTTTCAAGTCGGTCAAAAAAAATTCAGAGATGCAGACAGGACCCACAACCTCAAGATTGAGAAATCGGACGTTATCGTTACTATGCCACCACGGCTTCACAGTTCACTGCAAATATATTAGATTTTCTACCGAACATTTGTTTGAAATGTCTAATTGCATAAGCATAAGCAGCCTACTAAGTGTTCCCACTGCTGGGACTCGGGGCCTTCTCTCGCAAGGAGAGAGTTTAAGGCCATAATCCACCACGCTGGCCAAGTGCGGGTTGGTGGCTGACACACGACCTTGAAAGAGTCTAGGTCCATGTCGGTTTCATCACGATGTTTTCCTTCACCGTTTTCAAGTTAGCGGCAGTACGCACATGACTTCGAAAAGACAGTGGTGCGGGTTCGAATCCCACCACGCGGTGGGATTCGAACCCTGGGATTCCGGATCGGCAGTCACCGTTCTCCCGACTAGACCAGCCGTAACTAAAGAAATGTCTAAATAAATTACATATATTTTAATACAATATAATAGACTCGGCAGGTCTAAAAGGATCAAGTTTACATTTAAAACACATTATGTTACGTAACCTACTTTTCATCTTGGATAAATATAGCTGCATGTCACTGTGCTGTTATGTAGCAGGGATGTTGCTCTG
This sequence comes from Ectropis grisescens, assembly GCA_017562165.1. Lineage (NCBI taxonomy): Eukaryota > Metazoa > Arthropoda > Insecta > Lepidoptera > Geometridae > Ectropis > Ectropis grisescens. The sequence goes on along the minus strand of CM029787.1, from coordinate 21,207,182 downwards.
TGCAAACACTCGATGTCGAGTCGATTACTAGCGGAATCCCAACTGGTAGTGATCGGCTCTACAGACGAGCACTAGAATTAGATTTTAAATGTACCCAAATCCCTTCTATTTTCCTCTTCTCCTTATCCAAGAAATGTGTAAAAAAAAGATTATTGTAATGACAAAGATCACGGACCCCGGAGTCTGTGGAGTGGATAATTTAAAAAAAAAAAAAAAGCAGGGATGTTGCTTACCATCAGGCACAAGCCCTTCTTCATTAAAAAAATTAAAAATGAGGACGGGAACTACACGGGTGAAACCGCAAAACACTAGTATATTATAAATCAATGTGAAAGTTTGTGAGTATACTCGTTTAAGGATGTTTGATACGAAAAAAATAAGTAAGAGATCTGGATTACTTTTATAGTATTGTGTCATGCTATAAATTAAGTTTCTTTTTAACCGACTTCCAAAAAAAGGAGGAGGTTATCAATTCGACCCCTATGTTTTTTTTTTTTTTTTTTTTTTTTATGTATGTTACCTGATTTCTCGAGAACCTCTGAACCGATTTTAAAATTTCTTTTTGTGTTCGGATGGGTATGCTTCCCGAATGGTCCCATATAAATCTTTTGAAATCGGTCGAGTAGTTTTGAAATATGAACCAAAAACTGAAAAATTGCGTATCTGGATGACGTTGTAGATTTCACAAAAGTTATGAATCTCGGCCCTGTCAATACAAAATTGTGTAAATGCTTTAATAAAACTTGTTTTTAACCCCGACCAAAAAAGGGGTGTTATAAGTGACGTCGATGTCTGTCTGTGTGTCTGTCTATCTGCTGTGGCACCGTAGTAGAACTCAAACAGAGGGGCCGATTTCGATGCGGTTTCTTTTATTTCAAGGTTAATACCATAGCAGATGTTCTTAGCTATGTCTGGTTAATGTCGATTCAAGATGGCCGCCTCCACAAAATGGCGGACAAAATATTTTCACAACCTACCTCAATTTGGGTATCAAATGAAAGGGCTTGACTAGTAGAGTACTATGTACTATAACAAATTTCAAATCCAAAATGGCCACCACGACAAAATGGCGAATTATATTATATTTTTCATTACTATCTCAATTTGGGTATCAAACGAAAGAGCTTGACTAGTAGAATACTTTTCACTGTGAAAAAATTCAAATCCAAGATGGCCGCTTCCACAAAATGCCGAAATACATTTGTTTTTTCACAACTCCCTTTATATGGGTATCAAATGAAAGGGCTTGACTAGTAGAATGTTGTACAGATAACAAATCCAAGGTAGTCGGGGTTTAATCAAAATTTTTAATTTTGTTCTTGTACACTAAAAGAGTAAAATAAACAATTTTCGTACAAAAAATTAAACCGACTTCAAAACCACAAATAGGCACTCAAAAGCGAAAAATAAACTAAAATCATTATTATAAGCGCTACTCACTCATCTATTTGAAGTCGGTGCCAGTCAGGTCAAAAAGTTAGTAGATTGATGCTATGTAGGCACAGGTAAGTAGTATCTATCCTATACCTGTTAGATTTAGCTGGCACCGACTTCAAATAGATGAGTGAGTAGCGCTTATAATAATGATTTTAGTTTATTTTTCGCTTTTGAGTGCCTATTTGTGGTTTTGAAGTCGGTTTAATTTTTTGTACGAAAATTGTTTATGTTAAACTGGTTGTGTTTGCTTACGTTTAATTATAAACTTGCATGCCGAAAGGCAGTATTTGGCGTACTGTAAAAACATAATTTTACCATCCTTTGTAAAACCACTTACGCAATAAAGCATTGATTTGATTTGATTTGAGTGTTGGGTGACAAGACAAGCAGGACATTTGCCTGGCGAACATGCAACTATTGGAACATGAAGAGGCCACTGAGAGAGGACGCTCATCACTCGGAGATAATACAATCTCTTAGCACTTTTATTGGGTACATAGATCGAGACTAGTCTGGTATAAATAAATATTGGTGGACATTTCACACACAACACCACCTGACCCCCAAACTAAGCAAAGCTTGTAACACGGAAGCCAGTTAGCTGATATAATACTTATTTATTTTTAAAACATACTTATTATACAAAGAAAACACCCAAGCACAGTACAAATATTTGAATTCGTCACACAAATATTTGCACTGGGGATCGAACCCACGACCAACGGCTCCGCAGGCAGACTTACTACCAACTAAGCCACCAGGCCAGATATAACACATTTCATACTTTGCATCGCGCGAGGCACTCTCATATAGTTTCAGATAAGTTTTAAAAATATTGGTACCAAAAACTTACAAAGTAAGTTTTTAACAAAATCCATTTTATTCAAAGATGACCCGCCATAGTTTGGCAGACAAGGAGCCACTGGAGAGCAATTGCCTCAAGTAGACGGCTGAAGTCGTCGATATTTGCAGAGCACTGGGACCTTTTTCAAATTCGAATAAATTTTAGATATATTTTCAAAGTCGATTAATAAATATGCATATTATAAGATAATAATAGTATAGTACCGTTAAAAGAATTGAAAATAAATCAAGAGCTACCGCCATCGCTCATGTAGCTTGCTTGTAGCGACACACTCGGTGAGACATAACCGATCTTGATACTTTTTGTTCACACACCTGGTTTTGTACAGGTACCTCATATTATCGATGATTCTTATGATGAATTCTTTACTTAGTTAAGAATCACAAGAACATAAATAAATTATTTTTTTTAAATGTGTACAACATTCTACTAGTATAGCCCTTTCATTTGATACCCATATTAAGGGAGTTGTGAAAAAAGAAATATATTTCCCCATTTTTTGGTAGCAGCCATCTTGGATTTGAAATTTGTCATAGTGCAAAGTATTCTACTAGTCAAGCCCTTTCGTTTGATACCCATATTGAGGTAGTAGTGAAAAAATAGTATAAGTCGCAATTTTGTGGTAGCGGCCATCTTGGATTTGATTTTTTTTATAGTGTATAATGTTGTACTAGTCAAGACCTTTTATTTGATACCCATATTGAGGTAAGTTGTGAAGAAATATTTTGTCCGCCATTTTGTGGAGGCGGCCATCTTGAATCGATGTTAACCAAACATAGCTAAGAACACCCGCACGGATATTAACTTTCAAATAAAAAAACCGCATCGAAATCGGCCCATCCGTTTGAGCTCTACGGTGCCACATACAGACACACACACAGACAGATAGACAGACATCGACGTCAAACTTATAACACCCCTTGTTTGGTCGGGGTTAAAACAAACGACAGGTATACTACTACTTTGTTATTAATTCGCTAATTTAGGAAATTGATACAAGTTAACGAAGTCTTGCTGTGGTTGAATCCTTTGTCATTTATATCGTCCTTCGAGTTCGGAGTTCGTAAATATTTAGGCTGAGGTATTTCACATACGTGTGTTAGCCGGATAAGATCATTAAGCCCACGCTAGAATACACGAAAGATACACTTCGGAGAGTGTGAAACTGATCTGCATGATCTAATACCACCTTGCCCTTTTTTCTATCGGACTTCTCGTTCTACAAAAGGGCGGCATCGTTTCATAGTTGATGTTCCAAAAACGCGAACGAAGAGATTTGACTCCACGTTTGTGATAAGAGCGTCTAGGTTGTGGAATGCGTTGCCTGAGTGGGTTATCCCTGATGGTTACAATCTTGGTGTCTTTAATCGAGAGTGAATCGTTTTTTTTTAGGTAAGCACGCTCCATCGTAGATCTTATCATCGCTTAACATCAGGCGAGATGGTGGTCAAGTGCGAACCTATTATAGTTAAAAAAAACGCAGATTAGGCTAATATCAGATTTTCCATAAATTTCTATACATTCAAGTACAAGAATATTCATATAAAAATTATATATTCTTGTAAAATTATATAGGTCATAATTATATTCATATAAGAAATCATATACAAGATGTTTATGATTTAATCAACCAATAGAAAAATGTGTATTGCTTTGAAATATTTATTTTGTCCCTCCGTCTGCGACCGTGGCACATAATATTTATGTAGTCTATAACACTCAGGGATTACGAATGTATCCAATGGTGAAAGAATTATTGAACCGGATCGAGTAGCTTCTGAGATTAGCGCGTTCCAACAAAAAATCTCTGTAGCTTTATAATATTAGTATGGATATAAAGAAAATGACAATTTTTGTTTTAAATAGCATGTTTTAAATGTTTAATTATCGGTGTTCATACTACTCAAATCACTAGTAACCACTAGTAATCACTAGTAACCGATAGGGGGACAGATCGGAATATTTCCAATGGTGGACCTAACGCTATCGCGTACGGCCTGGATACAGAATTCGAGCAATTTCGACAAGGAAAAATTATATATAGCCGTGCTGTGTAATTTGTGCCATAATATGTGCTTTCACAAGAAAACCAATGATTATTGAAACTTTAAAAAAAATGACATTTCTAGTATTTCCGGAAGTTACACAAACCTAACCTGGTCTTGTCACTAAAATTAAACAAAATATCGATAATAAAAATATTTCTCTAGGTATTTTTATAGATTTAAAAAAAGCATTTGATACTATCAGCCACGAAATACTCTTGAGAGAACTCGAATCTATTGGTTTTATCGATACAGCATTAAAATTAATTGCATCCTATGTTTCAAAACGATCGCAATTAGTTAAATGGATAACAATACTCAAAGCAGCTCTCTGCCTATCAAGTGTGGAATTCCACAAGGTTCCATCGTAGAACCCTTAATGTTTGTTTTTTACATCAACAATATACATAACTTGGGTTTACGTGGTCATATCACTCTTTACGCAGACGATACCTGTTTATTCTATTTTGGTTCATCAATTCAGGACTTAATTATGCAAGCGCAAGAAGATCTAAACACTCTGCATAACTGGTTCCAAAATAAATTGTTAACAATAAACGTCTCAAAAACTTGTTATATTATATTTAAAGCCAAAAACAAACAAATACCCCCATACCCCTCCTTAAAAATAAATAATGAACCAATACAACTCAAATCTTATGAAAAATATCTAGGTTTGTATTTGGATAGTCAGCTAACATGGCAGACTCATATAGAACATGTAAAAAGTAAATTGTTAGCACAGTGTGGTGCGCTCCGCAATATTGCGCGCTGTTTACCAAATAAACTACGATATACAATTTATAATGCTCTGGTAAAACCTCATTTGTCATATTTGATTGAAATTTGGGGCTGTGCGTCGAAAACAAGGTTAGCTAAACTTCAACGGTTACAAAATAAAATTATTTAAATACTATTCAACTACCATTATTTAACACCAACACAAAAAATTTACAATGAAACTAAAATAATGACCTTAAAAAACTTTATAAATTTAACATATGTATGTTCATTCGAAAAAGTCTTCATAGGAATATCCATAACAACATTACGTTCACAAAGCGCAAACAAGTGATCGAGCGGCGAACTCGGCGTGCGAACTACCTTGTTATTCCAAGATTTAGAACGAATTACGGCAAGTCAATGCCTACCGTTGAAGGAACGCAACTATTTAACAAACTACCCTCTAACATAAAAAATGTAAATTCACTTCACGCATTCAAAAAAAATTGGCTAAATATATTATATCTGAAGCGTAAAATAATTAAACCTTTCTATAAAAAAAAAATCTGAATATAACTATATAAATAAAAAAATATGTGATCCAGTTGTGGCAAGTACCTAGTTCTCATATTTATATACCCAAGAAAAATGTAATAGATTCATAGCCTATTTTGTTTAAGTATTTCTTTTGTCTGTGTTTTTTGTTAAAAGAGGTATCTGATATTTGTATCTTTTATTACCTAAACGTTGATTAGTTTTTATGTATTTTTGATTTGTTTGTGTTTTATGTGAATGTAAAGTGTGACGTCGAAAATCTAAATTGTTATTTAGTTATTTTTATCATGTAAGCGACAGAAATGTCTTAAATGAAAAATAAAATTCTTTAAATACAACCTGGTCTGTTCCATTGGTATTTCCAAAGACTTACTAATAATAAAAAAATCCGTCTCCAGATCCCAACTTATCAACTTATAACAACTTTATTATTAACTAGCTGTACCCTGTCATGCTTCGCTGTGACACATTGTGATGCAAACATTTGATAAAAACAATCCTTGATGCGGATTATATGTCATTGTAAAATTTCAGCTCGATCAGTGCAAAACTTTTTGAGTTTTTGAAGCGTACACAAACCAACATAACATTTGTATATCTAGAGATTTGGAGTTACTTATTACAAAAAGGAGTATTGAATTTATTGAAATGGATATTGGATATTTTACCATTATTGCATGTTCGTTAGAACACTGTTGAAACCTTTTTTACGTCACCTACCATGTATATATTATATACAGATGGAAAATAATTTCATTCTTATTGACGTCAGAAATTTGCATTTGACTTTGACTCTACCCTAAAATAGCTAAAAACCTTTAGTTAAAGTGTTTGGAATACGTTGGTGAAACCGTTAAAAGCGTCATCAATTTTATGAAATGTAAATTGAAATATGAATCAATTTGTGAGTACGAAGAAATTAGCGTTCTCTTTTGGAGGTCAGCCTAGGTCTAGACTTATTAGCACTCTAATGGCCAAGAAATACATTCCCGAATGCCGTTTGTTAGTGAAATATTAATAATCCCAGCTGAGCGTTAACACTTAGCCCGAAAGCTTCTTGCAGTAATATTTTGTGAATTTCACCACTTTGAACTATGAAATTGGGCTCAAAGCTACTAAAATGTATCTTCTAAAATAATTATGAACAGAATCGTTTGAGCGCCGCCATCTTTGAAATGGCCTAGCAATTAATTTACAATATGTTTTGATTAGCAGTTCGTACATTAGGTGAAGCCAAAAACGCTAACTTATCATGGTGCAAATATTTATGTGATGAATACAAATATTTGTTCTTTTCTGGGTGTTTCTATGCTTAATAAGTATGTACTTAGAAATATATAAGTATTATATTTATCAGATATCTGGCGCTCTGTGGGGCTAGATGGCGTTGTGTGTGAAATGTCTACCAATACTTATAAATTTGTATGTATATAATGGAGTGACGAGACGAGTAGAACATGTGCCTGATGGTAACCAGCCTGTATGCCTATCACGTAACAGCAATCATTACCTAGCACTGCACTGCGCTCGTCAACCCAGGAATATACGATGTTTTATCTCGATGACATGTCACTAGATCTGTCAGCGGTCAATCACTAGAAGCATTTCTTTTCCAACGGGAACACAGCAATGTTTGCGCATTACTACTTGACGGTTGAATAACTCGCAAAGGTGTGGTGCTTCCGCAAAGGGACTCAGCAAAGGTTCCTACCACTACATTATTAATATAAGTATTATATCAGCTATCTGGCTTTCATAGTACAAGCTTAACTTAGTTTGGGTTCAGATAGGGTTGTGTGTGAAGTGTCCACAAATATATATTTATTTACCTTTTCCTAATAATCTAAAAACTTTAGCTGGATCTTTATTATGACTATATTACTTCAAATAGATTAGATTGATTAGATTAGTAGGGCCCACTGCTTTTACCCTAGCCGAACGTTTGGTTTTGGAAAATTCTACTGCATAGTAGAAGGCAACTGCCACAGACTCTTTTCTTAAAACCACAGCTTCGAAAACCTTGAGTAAATAATTTTAACACGACAAGATATGAACAACAATCACCATAACTTAATTTCGTATCAGTTTTATCTTTAAAAATTGAATAAATCACAACGACCAAGCAGAGACAGCATACACGACCAAATTAAATTGCATTTCCGATCTGGTAAGGCAATTAGGTCACATGTCACATCGATCAAACGTCCCCATAGGCCTTTTAATGTACGACAGGATCTCGCCCCCACAGACACCATGTCTCGTTTTACGGGCTTATTTATTTGTTCTACTTTTACGAACAAAATTATTATGGTGTATTATGAGATTTTTAGGATTACATTTTTAAATCAAACAACTAAAATCAAGCTCAAAACAAAACAAACATTATTTTACAATATTTTAAGGCCGAGTGATTCAAAAATAATGCCCGAGCTACACGATGCTAGTTTTTCAAGCTAGTGTTAGCAAGCTAGCAAGCTATTACTTCTAGCAAAGAAAATATACCCATTCGATTCACCATACGACTGCCCTCCTTAGCCTTTTATAAGCCTAATTGCACTATACCTGTTGCGAATTCGGTCAGTTAGGCTTTTGATTTCGACCGAAAGAGTGCTGGCAAAAAAACTAAAAAAATAAAATATGGATTTCTGCTCAGTGAAATAGTGCGGAAAGAATAGCAGGACAACCAGCTTTACAAAGGACGGTATGTAATGTCTCAAATAAGTAATTTTATGAAATAATTATAAAAACAAAACATTACTAATCTGCAAAACTAAAACGAACATTAGATATAAACAAATGATGTTTTTCTTTGCTTCCTGATCTGTCCTTAGAAGTTTGCATAACTCTATCTCTTTCTGTCCGATCATTGGTGGAAAGTAATGCACGTGACACGGATATTCGACTTATTACAGCGGGGCCTTTACCTCGTCCTGCGCCCCGCTGATAACTTATGAATTTAAGCAGATTCGTTTCATGGCCCATCAATAGGATATTTAATCTGTCACTTCTAGGTTCGTGTAGACGCTACGTAACGCTAGTTTTGTCTACTACTACTGCATGTTTTGTCCGATTAGAAATACTTAATGCCATAGAAGAAACACGACATTGGCAGGTACGTGTACTGAATAACGACAATGGCAGTGAATTTAATATTTGTCATGAAATAAACTGGTCGTTTAAAACAAGACAGTATTCAAACTTGTTAATAATTACACTTGTTTCTTACTTCGGATATGGCGGAACAACTCTTTGTAAACTCGAAGCTTTATATCACACCGGCTTTGTTGCGAGTTTACTTTATTACATTTGATTTAGTCTTGGATACGTTTCAAAAGTTTATTGAGTAAGAAATATTTTTAACTGATTGCAAATAAGGAGATTGAATGTTTTTGAAAATTTCCTTACGAAAGACTTGGAGATAGGGATTTTGTTGCGCTACCGAACTAAATAAATGTAAGACTAAAACTGTAAAAAAAAAGTATATACCGGAAGTGACGCGTAAAAACAGTCCAGAGATCAGTGTTATAGATTTTTTGTGGGCTGTGAATTTAATTTTAGCGTCACGCTCGGCAATGATAAGATATCTTCGGGTAAACTCGGGATCATGGCCATTGGCCATCAAGAAATGCTGACGCGTTTCTAAATGGCCATGCTCATTGCCCCGGAAAACCGGAGGGTTTCACCCACGTAGTTTCCAAAGTAAGCTATCAAATTCTGAGGTTCACTTACTTAATATGTATACCGGCAGTTCCTATGACTGCAATTTTTTACGCGATATTAGCGCCGCCGTAAATCGATTTTAGCTTTTTTTTTATAGATCATTAGAACGTAAAATTTGCATACATCTATGATATTACTCGTAAAACAGCGTGTTTAGTGTCAGACCAATTATTATGCTCTAAATGTGTGAGTTATAGTTAGTTTCACAAATTTTATGAAATCTAGTCAACTGTCTTAGGTTAAGTTTACATAGAAGGAACAGCGTTTGTTTTTTTTTTTTCAGAGAAAATTCAGTCTTTGACTGACAGTCTTTTGCTATCTGGCCGCCAAATCACAAGCTTTGCTTAGTTTGGGGTCAGATGGTGTTGTGTGTGAATAGGGATGTTAACACTAATCACAAATTAATGTTTGATGTTGATTTTATGATAGTTTGTATTAATAGAATATTGAAAAACACATTATTATAATTTAATTTTACGTAATAAATTTATTACAAATGATTTTAAATGCTATATTTTTAATCTGTTGTCACGTGACAAAACAAGCTATCGAAAATTAACTAAACTGTTAACTTTTCCGCATTTTTATTATAGTTTGCGATCTTAGCGACGACGATTTTGATTCATTGTATTCAAGTAATGATAAGAAAACACATAAACTGGACATACAGCCATGAATCCCGACCAATCTTTTGCGACTAGTGACGTCATGTCAATGTAAACATGCGTCAATCTTCAAAATAAAAGCAGTTCCGAAAAATTGTTAAGATCCCTATTGTCCACCAGTCTTTTACAATTATTATCAACAGTAGAATTATGTTAAGTCTATATTATTATGTATGCGTTTTGTGGGTGTAATAAAGTAATATATTATTATTGTTTTTCACGTATTTATTCCCTTTCTTATGCCAAACTTTTTACAATATTGATATATGAAACATCATAAAAACATTATAAAAACCTAAGCCTAGTTTGCCACCAGCAGCGGGCAAGCTACCGGTATTATTATTATTCACATATTATTATTATTAATTAGTAACAACTAAATCTCACTGTATACGAGTACTCCAGTTAAATTGTCCAACGTCGTAAATGTTCTGATGATAATTAATTGGATAACGGGACACTCACATATATACGGTCGGTCAATCCGACTCGAGTTTCGGCCGCGTCCGGCGGCCTCTTGACCGACCGTATATACGTGAGTGTCCCGTTATCCAATTAAATATGTGTAACAACCACGTTAATTTTAATGTTCTGATGATCTTTGTTCATAGACCACTGCTCCAGACGTAAAGTTCTCATTATTTGCTGTTTCGCTCTTATTTGCAAAACTGTGGCCAACTTCATTCTGGGCTGAATCTTTTCAATTCTAAATTCAACCTTATCTAGTGTAGTGTAAATCCAGGTGCAAGTGCTAAAAATTAGCCGCACTAAACACTACTCACGGCCACGACGAGCGTCGGCTCACGTGTCGCTCGGAGATAGTGGGATCACGGGAAATCACGGATTATCCTGTAGTATAGGAGTGCTCGTCTGCTCAGGCTTACCGTATAATCGAAGAGGCGGTGTCGAATTTAACGGTAACATTTCTTCACTATTTTTGAAGTGAAAACTTCTTTGGGCGCGCCTAGACAGAATTTTCGTGGGCTGTGAATTGAAATCATTCGTCACGCTCAGGTATGATAATAGCTTTTGGTAAACTCGGGATGCTAGAGCGAGAAACAAAATACAGTGAACATTACTGTTTTATCACTTACACTTCGTAAATACACAAAATGATACCTATTTTCATCACAGCACTTACACACACTATAAGCACAACATATTTACGCATTTTTAGGGAAATACCTATAAAATAAAAAAATAGCAAATACTAAAAAATTTGCTAGTCAAACACTATTTCTGAACCGCGTAATTTGTTTTTTTTAATTTATTCTTGGCCTAGATACTCATCATTTCGCCACATGTTATTCTCGTGTTGCTGTGCTCACTAAGTATATTCAATTTCAATTTATAAATCGTTTTCATTTTTAATTATTAGAATTATATAGTAGTCTTTAAATACTTAAGTACCTATTTCTAATTTTAGTTTTCACTTCTGCCGTGTGGTCTTAAGCGCACACATTTTTTTTTTCGCATTTTTATTCCGAAAGCTTTGAACACAGCTTATTTGATCGAGAGCTGGAATGCACTGAGTACTTTTTTTTATTTTATTACAAGCGAGTACTGTAGAGCTGTAACTATTATAAGCTTTTTGTAGTGGTAGGACTCTTGGCAGAGTCCGCCTGGGGAAGTACCACACCTTTGCCAGTTATTCTACCGCCAAGCAGTAATGTGCAAACATTACTGTGTTCCGGTTTGAAGGGCAATGTTTCCAGAGAAATTACAGGGCTTAGAGATATCAGATCTTTGATCTCTGGGTGACGAGCGCAGTGCAGTGCTAGGTAATGATTTGGACTCTTCATGTTCCAATAGCTGCGTGTCACTGTGCTGTTATGTGTCAGGCATGTTGCTTACCATCGGGCACATGTCCTGATCGTCTCGTCACCTTTATTTTAAAGAAAAAAAAAAAAAAAAAGCTAAATCTTATGAGAAGCTACATATCGTCAATAAGTTAAAAGTAATTTTGTGGTGGATGCTGTATCCCACATTATTTAGGTTACAGTATTCTGGTTTTCTCATACTGTCCTACTTAAATTACTAAAAGAAATGTTGCTAATGTAACCAGTCAGCTCTCAGTCTATATTAAGCCGTAAGATTACGCAGCAAGGTATAAATCACGGCTGAACTTGGCGGATGCTAATGCGCGGGCCACATTTGCTTGTCGTTAGCGAGCAATCTCCCGGAGTGATCGCTCGCTCGAACATGGGGTACGGTAGATTACCCGTCACTTTATTATTATTATTTTGTTTTTGAAACCAACATAAATTAATTTAGCTATTTGAAGATCTTTGTAAACACAGTATGGCAATAAATATATTCTTATTCTCATTCTTTTATTTAATCCATCAATACAATGTTGTTGTTTACAGGCAAGATAAAATGATACAAAACATTTTAAAATTTGACCTATACAAACTGGTCTCTTAGAGAGGCATACCATATTTTTTTTATATTATAGTGTGGCAAGACGAGCATAATGTGTGCCTGATGGTAAGTAACATGCCTGCAACAACACAGTGGCATGCAGCTATTGAAACATTAAGAGTCGAAATCATTATCTAGCACTGCATTACGCTCGTCACCCGGAGATCTAAGATATTATATCACTAAGCCTCTAATTTTTTGAAAAGATTGCCTTAAAGGGCAATATTTGAGAACTAAACGCACAATACATAAACATTAAACATTTTACAACACGTAAAACTGTTAAACCCCCGTAACCATTACCGAAAATTCCTTACAAATGACTCAGCTCGCCGCTCTGCCAGATTTCACATAATTCCACGTGCATTCTCCGGTTACATTAGTGTCAGCTTTTCTCTGCTAGCTTTAAAACTCTTTAGCCGAGGTATCCTAAGCGTTTTTGTCGTAAATGTACTGACGAAGCAGAGATTTATAAATCTCTGCTGCAACCTTATTCGTATTTATACGCAGCAGAGATTTATAAATCTCTGGAATAAGGTAGATAGCAATGTTACGGCTTAAGTTACGGATGGTCTAGTAAAGTTACGGCTGGTCTAGTCGGGAGAACGACGCCTACCGATCCGGAGATGCCGGGTTCAAACCCCACACGCACCACTGTCTTTTCGAAGTCATGTGCGTAATGCCGCTAACTTAAAACGGTGATGGAAAACATCGTGCGTGAACGCCGACATGTACCTAAAATCTTTCGAAGTCATGTGTCATACACCAACCGGCATTGGGCCAGCGTGGTGGATTATGGCCTTAACACTCTCCTTTTTTTTTTTTTTAAATAAGGAGTGACGAGACGATCAGGACATGTGCCTGATGGTAAGCAACATGCCTGACACATAACAGCACAGTGACACGCAGCTATTGGAACACGAAGAGTCCAAATCATTACCTAGCACTGCACTGCGCTCGTCACCCAGAGATCTAAGATCTTAAGATCCTTGCGAGAGGAGACCCCGAGTCCCAGCAGTGGTAACATTTAGTGGGCTGTTGATGATGAGATATCAATGTACTCGTACCTCCTAGGGATTTATAAGTATCGGTACTCGTACGTATCAATGCAGGTACTAGGGTTTATTCAACTTTATCCTGTGGTAGGGCTCTTTGCATAGGTCCTCCTGATAGTAAACGACCTACTCAAAGATGTACGACACTTGGACTTGTACTTTATAGGTAGGTAAGTAGTCATATCCCAAAATCTGTGTCCTCGTTTAAAGGACAATGTTTCTAGATAAATTCCATAATACTAGTTTTGCTTAATTTGGGGCCAGATGGTGTGTGTGTGAATTGTCCACCAATATTTATTTATTTAGTATTTATAATCCATCTTTTTTTACCTATGAGTAACGAGTGTAGTACAGTGCTAATTAACTTGGTGTACAAAATACTGCGTTGTCATGAGTTAACTTATGATTAGGCATGCGTACTGCTTGCCTAGTCAGTTAGTTGAGGAAAAGATTCAAGTTCACAAACTAAGAATTTTACCAAAAAGCTTAGAAGTCTTCCTTCCGTCGGAAACTTTTTGCGTGTCCCATTTAAGTTTAGGTCCTTTTTTGCTGACCACACTAAAACTTGCCGAAAGTACGAGGCTAGGTCTATAACTAGGTCGGGTCCCAATCGGTCTTCGATGAAATCCGTCGCCGGAACAGATTTACTATCCATGTACATTGACCGATGTCTTTTATACGAAATTGGCTCGCGTGTTATTATTTGGACACTTTTTTGACCTGACCTGACCGGTTTTCATGGGAACATCATCATCAGCCTATAGCTGCCTACTTCTGGATATAGGTATCTCTAATAACTACCCACTCAGGCCGACCCTAAACTTTACGTTTTCAATTGTCATCAACAGCTTTTCGTAAATCATCACTCCATCTAGTCTCAGGACGCCCTCTGTTTGGCGGACTACGTTTGCCGATTCGCGGTCTACTCTCCAATGGTTATGGGTTCTGTGGTAGTTATGACCAGCCCACTTCCACTTAATCTTTCTTATGCGTTGAGCTATGTCGGTGTCTCTAATTCTCTAACGAGTTATTTCATTACGAATACTATGCATCAGAAAAACTTCATGAATAGCTCTTTCCTTATCTCCGAGCGAATTTGTACTCACGGGCTGCTTTTAATGTCAGTGTCCACGTTTCAGCACCATAGGCCATGATAGTATATGTTTTTATACTATTAAGTAACAGTACGAGCCGGGCACGTGCTTGATGGTAACATTCAAGGGTAGTTCATTTGAAGACCAATCTGCAGAAAAAATTTACTTAATATGTACAGGTTTTTGGGTAAGCACACTCTATCATAGACTGCATTGTCAGGCGAGATAACGTTGAAGTGTAGACATGTAATAGAAAAAGGTAGATTATTGTGAACTGTAAACATACAAAATATAAACGACTATCTGTTCTAATATTCTTTTTTCGTCTTCGTGAGTGAATTAGGGTTTCATACGCCAGGCTTTTATGAGAAAACCACGAACAAAAACTTGACGTACAGCGTTGATCCTTGCCAAATTGTTCGTGAAATAGATGTAGCAGTAATATTCCGTGGAGGACTAAAAATCATAGATATGTTTTAGATAATTTGTTTTCACTGAAAAAACACAAAACGGCTTCAATTTAAAATTATTTTTAGACATTCGATCAAATTTCGTAGGAAGCATTAGTTGTCGAAACATGTGAAAGTAAACTTAGTTGTTTTTTGTTCATATTTCAAAAACCACCACACATAAGATAAAATTTATATGGAACTACTTCTAAACTATGATCTACCACATAAACAAATAACCATTAAAACGGATTCCTGATTGGTTTATAGCTATACTGCGTAATATACCTACATATAAAAAAATCATGCAATCGATTTGAATGTCTCCTACTTTATATAAGTCGGTTAAAATGATATTAATTCTTTTTGTATACCTGTGTGAGTTGCTGCAGTCAAACGTTAAAGGTGAAAGAAAATATCGTAAGGCCGTCAAGTGCGTTCAAATAAAATCAATTCGAGGACATGTATCATCCACCAACTCGTACTTGACCGGCGAGGTGGATTTGCCTTGATGGACGCCTTGACTTTGAGTCAATCCATAATAGGCCACGGTTCTAAATCGGTACGTCCCAGCCATGGGAGAATAAATAAAAAAAAGGATTGCTTAAGGTACAAGTTCGCGCGGAGACCGCGACACGAGATTGCGACGCGAGATCGCGACCGGAGACCGCGACAGGCACTTGACTCTATAGAATTGTATGGGCGCCAGTTCGCGCCGAGACCGCGACACATGTCTCGCGACACGTGTCTCGGTCTCCTGTCGCGGTCTCGGCTCGAACTGGCGCCCATACAATTCCATAGTGTCAGTGCCTGTCGCGGCCTTCGGTCGCGGTCTCGCGTCGCGGTCTCGCGTCGCGGTCTCGTGTCGCGGTCTCCGCGCGAACCGCTACCTTTACTTCCTTTACTTGTAAAATATCAATTACAATAAATACACAATATCCATCGATATCGTGTATCCTACTAATTTTATAAACGGAAAAGATTGTAAGTATTGATGGATGTTGTTACTCTTTGACGTAAACACTACTGAAGGGATTTAGATGCAATTTACTACACAGATAGATAATGGTCTAGAAAAACACTAAGGCTAATTTTTATCGCAGAAAAATAACGGGATCGGACTTTACGCGGGTGAAACCGTGGTGCGGTGCTAGTTTATTACAATAGTGAATTTCGCTTCAGATGACAATATATAAAAAATCAGTAGCGTAGGTTGGTAAAAGTGGCATATCTATCCGATTTATGAAAGTTCCATCGCTATGTTGTTAGCTTTGAAGTATTCTGTGTAAGTCAAAACGTCGATTTATCAGAAGAGTGGCGAAAGCAACTTATATTTTTGCGCTGTTTAGGTTCTCGTGGCCCAGAAAAGAATTAAGTTTGCACGCTTGGCGTTTCTTTTAGATCAATACCAGTGTGTATTTCACGGGGCATTGTATCGTAGATATGTATGGAATCACAATATGCTGTGGCGTAATACATGCCATGTTTTAACGCATATATTACACTCGTGTGCGTAAAAGACTTCAAAGTCTTGATCATCGCCGCAAAATTGCTAGTTTATCGGGTTTTTATCGGATACACTTCGGAGAGGGTGCGACTGATCTGCATGATTTAATACTACCTTGCTCTTTCTTTTATCGGACTTCTCGTATATAAAAAAGCGACATCGTTTCATGGTTGATGTTCCAAAAACACGAACGAAGAGGTTTGACTCCACGGTTGTCATAAGAACGTCTAGGTTGTCGAATGCGTTGCCTGAGTGGGTTTTCCCCGATAAATACAATCTTGGTGTCTTCAAATCGAGAGTGAATCGGTTTCTTCTAGGTAAGCATTCTCCATCGTAGACCGCATCTAATATGTTTTTATAGAAAGTGTCTTCTGAAACTGGGAAGGCCTCTATTGTTTATCGATATGTATTGCCTACCACCTAGAATATGTAACTATATTTTAGCATAATTTAAATATAAACGTTAACATTCATATTCATAGCTTTATAATAGATTTTCAATCCTACTCATGTTATAAATGTCAATGTTTGGATATTTGTTGGTCAATCATGTCGTTAAGTGTGAACGGACCGGGCTGAAATTTAGAACACAGTTTGATTATAGTCTGCAAGAACAAATAGATAGCTTTTTATCCCGGGAAATTAAGGAGAACGGATATTACTTTATTACTTACTTATATATTAAATACTTATTAAACCGCGGCGCGCTGTTGTTTACAGAGACGGGCATCGGGCAGTTAAGAGTTCTAGACTATCATATCGGACTGCTCATCCAATAGAAAAGGACGATGGAATCATAATGTAAGTCTCCACATTTTCAAAGAAATGGAAATTTACATCTTAGAACGAATGATTTTTCAGTGAATGGATAAGTTGAGAAGAACTTTTCAAATTAAACTTAAAAAGAAACACCCATAGGTGTTTTTTTTATAATGGGTATTTGTTTGACTTGAGACTTATGTGACTGCATGACAGTCATGACACCGTGAATAACCCGTGGTTTTGTGTTGCCAAATTGGTACAAAATTCACTCTAATTACAAGTAAATAAGGGTGTAACTCGATGACTCATACTAGTAAATCTTGGGCTAAAATTGAAAATGTTAGTAACGGAATTACTTTGAAAATTAATGACTGTTATTACTTTTTGAGTGAACCTAAAGAAGTATTACGGCAAAACTTAAGACACAAATGAGTGGCTTTCTTCATAAGTACTTATAGACAACTACTTTGAAAAGATTCTTTGTAAGTCAATCCCCAGGGGTCAAACAGACTTTTATCGTTCACTACAGTTCAATTGTTGGGAATCGCAGTAATTTTAGTTCATTAATATCTTTTGAAAGGAATGTCTGCAGAAAGTTTGAATTTAAAATACTAACTGACCCAGTAACCATTGTTCTTCCAAATACATTTATCAACTGATTGAAATATCAAAGTGACCCGAGACTTGACTGCACGACAATTAACGATTAAACCTACTTTGAAATCGTTTCTACAAATTGCACGGTTTATTAGAAGAAATTGCTTTGGCGATAAGGTTGCCATCTGTTGGTAAATTCTTAGACTTAAAGTTAAACTGGGTAACTTTGAACAATTTTCTTTTAATTTTATAAACACTGTACAGAAGTACACTGTACTGTGCAGGTAGGTTATATTAAAATACACATTTAGAATAATTAACTGGACATTCATGTTCCAATAGCTGCATGGCGTACTATCAGGCATATATCCTGCTAGTCTCTCCATAGTATAAATAAAAATAAAAAATTGGACAAGCATAACGCGTGACCTTTTTATTTTAAACATTTGCGTTATTGTAATCCAACGTTTGTTACTTTTACCGCAGTCATTACATATTTATACTGTGATTTTACCAGCTACAATAAAGAGTTTCTAAATGTATCTATTTATTATAAAGCATTATATTTGCTTTTAATCAATAGAGATAACATCACAAATCTAAGTTTATCAAAATCAACCACGGCACACCAATTATGGATAGATTAAAAAGATTTGTACCAATTTTCCTGAAAACACAACGCTTCCAATTCTCGGAAACGTCCAATCTTGATAGCTTGATGCCACTAACGAGGCCGAATTCCTGCGCCATCTCGATAAAATTACGACCTCCAAATACCTCTCGAACCAAGTATGCCGTTACTGGAGTACAATGAAATTAATAACCAAATATACGCGGCGGATGAGTGTCGCATTGGAGAAACCACATCGTACCATCGATGCAAACCTACATATATATATGTATGTAACTATATGTTTTTTTAAACCCGTGATTAAAACCAAATTTTAAGACAAATTTTATGATGTGCCGCGACAAAAGACACATCCACAAGAGCGACAAGGCAAGAAAGATGCTACCCGTGCTTTCGGTGTAAAGCGTTTGTGCAAACTTTATACGTAGTATAATAAATGTGCAAACTCTTAGGTTTCTGTTTGTTGGGCAATGTTTCCAGAGAAATTACAGGGCTTAGAGATCTTTTAGATCTCTGCGTGACGATTTACCTATAATATTTAAATAATAGAGTAATCATTATCCTTGTCATTTGTCAAATTTATATGTCACTGTCAAAGTCACCACGTCGGGTCGCGTCGGTTTTAAGTTGCGCCAGACGCAGAACAACTTAAAGGTAAATTTAATATCGCTTCGTTCCAGTCGGTTTTACTACTAGCTACACTATAACTGGAACAGGTGCCTGTTCAAATATTGTTTTATGAGTAACAGGTTTTAGCGAGATTTAACGTTTGTTGAATAAAACTTTGGGTTACGAGGTAAACCGATTGTTTAAGTTGGTGTAGTCCACTAAGTAACTAATATGAATGATTGATGTGTTGGCGGATTATAGAGATGCGACGAAAAAAGTAGGTTAGGAAAATCGATTAAGCCGCTAGAGATGTTTGAGGAAGTATCTGCCAAAATTTGACAAGAAATTTTCAAAATACAATTCAAAAATAATACGGGCTGCGGTTTTTTTTTTTAATATAGAGTGATCAGACGATCAGGAAATGTGGCTGATGAGCAACATGCCTGCCCATAACAGCACAGTGACACGCAGCTATTGGAACATGAATATTCCAATTCATTACCTAGCACTGCACTGCGGTAGTCACCCGGAGATATAAGGTGTTTTATCTCTTAGCCCAGTAATTTCTCTGGAAACATTTCCCTTCAAATCGGTACACAATGTTTGCTTACTACTGCTTGGTCGTAGAATAACTGGCCAAGGTGTGGTACACCCCAGGGGACTCTGCTAAGAGTCATGCCACTACAAAACATAAAGTTTAAACCCCTCACACACGAGTTTTGAAAACAGAGGAAATGACGTAAAGTAGTGGGAGGGCCTACATTGCACCACATGATTGATGATTTATGGTGCGATGTAGGCTCCTCTCCGCTAGTTTTACGTAATTTCCTCTGAGGGCTTGTGTGTAGAAGGTTTAATAGGGAAATAGGTGGTCGGTTTCATACTAGTAGGTCAGAGTGGATGTCTTATAAAAAGTATTTTTCTGACCAGCGTAGTCATAGTTGTCGACCACGCCGTTGTTTTTGTAACAAAATAATTACATTTCTTTTCATTTCATTATTAATTTTCATACGACTTCAAAACAGGAGGAGATTCTCTAATTCGGTTGTGTTTGTTTTTCTTTTGGAAGTATGTAATTGTGAATAGATTTTGGTGTTCATTTTTTTTGGTAATTCGTACTTCTGAGGTGGTCCTATATAAATTTTATCGAAATCTTTGTAGCGGTTTCTGAAATAACAACAAAAAAATAGAATTAGCTTTCATGTACGCTACTTGTTCATGAAGACGCGACGTATAGAATAGATTTAAAAAAAATTATGAACTTTGATCCAGTGCCTGAATTTAATTTTTAATTAAAGTTGGTTTTGGTTTTCTTCGAAGAAAATAAGTATATCG
The DNA here is from genome assembly GCA_017562165.1 of Ectropis grisescens. NCBI lineage: Eukaryota > Metazoa > Arthropoda > Insecta > Lepidoptera > Geometridae > Ectropis > Ectropis grisescens. The sequence goes on along the minus strand of CM029787.1, from coordinate 21,186,709 downwards.
TATATAGTATTTTCGTTTGAATTATTTAACCATTTTTTTTTTCATTTCCATGAAATCATTGAAGTTATAAAACTCTTGGTCAATGAACTGGTATTTTAGCCTGCTATTAAAAATATCTAAGCTTGGGGTTGAAATTTGTCGTATACTAGTATCTGCCCGTGCTTTGTCCGCCTATAATTTAGAAAATCTATATTTTTTGGGACAAACAGTAGCGAGAAATATCGAGAGACGTACCGAAAAGCTACGACAACGACACTCAAGTCGAAAAAGATTTCAGTCCTTAAAATCGCCGCAAAATTGCAATTTTATTGTTTTTTTATCGGATACATTTCTATCATACTACTCGTATCTCGAAAAAAGCGACTCGGACGAAAAGGTTTAACTCTGCTTTTGTGTTAAGAAGAACAACAACATTTTGTACCTATTTTTCCTTCGTTTCGCTTCATTTTCTCGTCCTCGACACTGTCATCGTATAGCTCGCACTCTCTCTCTCCCTTCAGACTACAGCAAAATAACAGCACTTTCATATAATTGCTTCATATCCCTCTACGCCAGAATTACACAAGAAAATATCCCGCCACTTTAATTAGAACCGTACCACGCAAAACTTTAGTCAACATGTCGCAAAATTAATTAAGTTTTAATGTGAGACATTCTATTCGGTTTTTTAATTTTTTCTCTGAAGTGGCTTAGCTTGAGCGCACTCTGGAATACATGAGGGGGCTCAAGTTGAGAGCCCTTTGCGTGTTTTACTTAGAGGAGCCCATTTTTCAAAACAACTTTTCAAGTCATTGAATAAATTATTTGCCTTATTATATAGCGAAGTGTAGAAGATGTGGTGGTGGTGAGGTTGAAGGTCGAATTTCGCCTGCATCTCTGATTATTTCTCCAAGTGCAGATGAATAGGTGTTAGTCGTCACTACTGGCTTTGACGGTGAAAGTTAACAACGTAAGGAAACTGATATGTTCCACAAAGACACAATGAAAAATATGAGTATTTTAGTAGTTTTAAGTAGCTCTTTATAATTAATTTGGTAATGACGTCGATGGTAGTCGGTCGCGACCCTCAGTAATGGGTCAATATTAGATCAATAAGAATAAGAAGAAGTATTCTTTACCGAGTCCCCCTAAACCCGCACGAGAAACTGAACTTCTTTTTTCTTGAGGTTAGTTTAAAACTTCGATTGAACAAAGACTCGGCGTAATTAAATTAAAATATGCGTATTAAAAACTTTCCAAACTGTCTTATTTAAATGAAAACGGCACTTTAGCCTTTTTAATCCCCCGATTTCCATAAACGCTCTTTCTGTTTCAAGTTAATTAAACAGAACCACGCAAAAGTTGTTAGGTTTTATTATGATGTTATATTAATAATTTTAAGTTGCTTTCATTCACCAATCGTCCCTATCTACTAATATTATAAATGTCAAAGTTTGGATAATTGTTCACCACACGAGCTTGCCTTGCGGCTGAAGAAACGGCCACTCATGTGCTCATGGAGTGCACAGGAGTGGCGGCGCATCGAGCGAAGTTCCTGGGCACACCGGGGACGCTCCGTGAAGCATGCGGCAACGTTAAGAAGCTGCTAGGCTTTCTGTTGGAGTTGGGTTGGCGGGAGTGAAGCCCACTTCCCCACACGCAAAACAGGCGCACCAAGACGTCGAGTTGCGGAAACAGCCCGCCCACAGAGCCTGAGCGGAGCGCTACTAATACTAGTAAGCTCATATCAGATTTGGCTGGGCAGGGAGAAAGACGAAGACGAGTCACCACACGTAATAGCGTCTGAACAGATCGCGTTAAGGGGCGTCCCCCACCAAAACGAGGTTTTTGTCCAGTTTTCAAAGCTATCTACTCATTGGCCAAAACAAACACCAACTGGTAAAAAATACATTAAATTTTTACAGTTTCTCGGCTTCAAAATGGTAGTTTGCGTTTTTTTGTTAATGAAGTTATTGTTTGAATAATCTCCTCACAACAAAAACATAAAAAATAAAAATAATTGTAATTATCATGCATCTACTCGAAAACCAGTCATTATTTGGAGTTTGTACTTACACCAACGGAAAGGCAATTCTATTACGAACATTTTGGTAGAAATGTTTCTTTCAAAAGACCAAAATCTAATTTTATTATGAGACGATTTTCTTAGCATTCCATGGATTCACCGTGCGGGTGCCGGGTCCATCGTGTGGCAGAGAGAGAAAACCCGAGTAGTTCCCGAGACTTGTGACTCGGGCGTAGGTTTAGGGGCCCCTTTCTGACGTACATCAACACTCACCTTCACTACTCGTCTTTCTCTCCCTGCCCAGCCAAATCTGATATGAGCCTACTAGTGCAGCTTTAGATACTCGTTCTAGTATAGAACTTACTACACTTCTGGATAAGCCAAGGTCTTTCAGCAGGTTATAGAGAGATTTTGCTGGTATACCTCTCGCTCCCACTTCTACAGCGTATAAACTAACTACATAGCCGTTTTTTGTTAATTCGTTTAGAAGGTCGTAATACTTATTTTGTTTCATCGCGTGGTCTTTAGGTATATTAGTTTCCCACGTTTATTCTAAATTTTTTGCGTAAAACAGCGAAAAAGCCTACTGTTTCTCTCTTGATCTTTCTTGCAGTGTGCGATAAGGTAAGAAATGCTCAAGGTCATTTGCTCGGGGTATGCCCTTAATTGTAGTCTGGAAGAACACATAGGATACTTTTTATCATGTGAAAATAACCAGGAACGAGTTGTGTAAATAAAACCACGGGCGCTGCTAGTTTATTATGATTTTGGTTTACAGGATAGGTTACCATCACAATTTGTTTGTTGCGAAATAATGTATATGTAATGTAGGTTATCTTAGAAGGTGCCTGATTATTCTGGACTCGGATTTGAAAACATCAAGGCTGTACCAATAGTATCGGTGTGATCCAATAAAGGCATGAAAAAATGAAAAACGTGAATTATGCCAAAACTAAAGACAAACAAAACACAAGTGATAAGAAATACATTGAACGAGTACATATTGTGCTAGTGTGCACTGAACCCACGCTAGAGCAAATTACGTTGTGGGATCCAGGTTTCTCCTAAATTTATACAAGTATAAATAGACTGAAGAGCTACTAAAATAGAAAAATATAAAAAAATAAACTCTCATACTCGGTGTCTTCCTTAGAGTAAAATCTACTACTTGTAATAATAGGTTTTTACTGATCTGATGAAGATTTTTATTTTCATTACAAATACAAAAATCTTTATTGCTGTTTGCAGGTAAGACAAGGTGACACAAAACATTTTAAAAGTTGACCCATACAAACTGGCCTCTTCTTTCTTCTAGATGCATGCAATATGTCTGGCAACACAGTTTCCATTGGTCTTAATTTATACAATGATAATAATAGTCAGCTGATAAAGTCTTCTTCTTCTTCTTTCATATTTAGCTTTTAATCGGTTGTATCATATTATATGTCATCCGATCTGCCGTTTATTAATTTATATGGTTTAAGATATTTATTTTCTCTAAAAAGTACAATATTCACTTACAAGAAAATACGTGTACAAACATAAATTAATTAATTCGCAGGCGTCGAATTGCTATTGGTACAAACACAACATTCGTAAACAAGGATAATTTCTAAACGAAGCAAAAATATACAAATCAAAAGTGATAAAGTTTAGAAAATTTCTGGTTTCTATCCGGTTGTGATATGCAAGTGTGATATGTTTGGTGAGCACAATTACGTCAACGTCATTGATACTAACACACTTGTCTCATTTCGCCACCGATGGACCTTGTGGAACTCCGCCAGTAATGTAGTAGAACTCGGCATTGCCTTCTAAGTCACCGCCTTCCGGCTCAGAGCCTCCATCACTGTTACATTCAATTCCCTGATAATCTGGTCTTCTCCTCTTATCTTTTTTCCACCCTAAGGTTGCTTGCAAGAGATCGCTCTTAGCGATAAGGCCGCCGATTGTCGCACTAGTTTTATTAGTATAAAATGTTATATTCTTGTAAATTATTTTTATTTGGTGAGTTCAATAATGTGTCTCTATCTATCTATCTATCTATCTTCCAATAAAATGTTGACTAATGTCGTTTCTCATAACAGTGTGCGCGCGCATCGCAAAAACTTACGCTCATCATTTTACTCTCTTTTTTATTAAAGAGTGACGAGACGAGCAGTACATGTGCCTGATGGTAACCAACATGCCTGCCACATAACAGCAAAGTGACAGCTATTGGAACATTAAGAGTCCAAATCATTCCTAGCACTATGCTACGCTCGTCACTCAGAGATCTGAGATCCTGTAATTTCACCAAAAGAAGTATGAGCTAAGATTAATATCATACGCTTAAACTTATTTAAACAAGGAATTAGTACTAAACAAAAAGTATTTACTGAGTACTCCTGCCGTAGTACGTAGTATAAAACTCACAAACTGACTCACCACAAAACTAGTGTAGTGATGAGTAAATTAATTAAAACTATAAACGATCCGGCCAAACAGAGAACGGTTCTGTAAATTTACTCGAACTTTTTACTACCGAAAACGGAAAGACAAATTTGAGGTCAAATTTAACGTAATAACATTTTAATATGTTCAGAGGCTATGTTATGAGGTCTTGTAACTATAGTTCGATCAAATTAAGCACGACATTATGATGTACCGCGAAATTGAACCGTATCTCTTGGCGATAAAATTAGCAATAGCGGTTCGATTATTTAGTATTGTTGCAGTCTGTTTGGACTAAATGTTATACTGTACTAAAACCATAATGAACACATCTTAAAATGATATTTTCCCATAATGACTGAAGTTAGAAATGTCTTTGATGTGTAATGTCCGATAATCATTGTGTCTGACGGGGCATGTACAATCAGGCGCAATACCAGTATTTCATGCTAGAGTATGTTATACTCTTTATAGTGGATTGACCAGAAAAATGTCTGTTCTGTGATTATTTACTTACCATTCTATCAATTGTTTCGCATAAACTTTATATAACTAATCTCACAAAATTGTTATCACTAAATTTTCATCAACTATCATCCGGTTCATCATACTTATATTAAACTTAAGAATAGAAATTGTCTTTTTTGTTATAAAATTATAATCTTATTTCATTTTAAGATTTTAAAATAAAATGTTACCAACTGTACTTCAATTTGACAGTTTTATTTCCGACATACTAGAATAAGTACATTTCGAAAATCAGTCATTATGGGAAAAGGTCATTTTAAGATTTGTTCATTACGGTTTTAGTACAATATAACACTCAGTCCAAATAGTCAAATAGACCGCAACCTTCTGTATAAGCCATCACGGTACATACAATACCGTACGAGTATTGATATCGTTCGTCCAAATGATTTGTGGTAAAAAGAAATAAATGTCTTGTGTTTTAAGGCTAGGTAGTTCTGTCAAATTAGGGATTTAACGCTGTCTTGTTCTCGCGACCGACCGCTGAATCGGTGCCGCAGTGCAGAAATAACATTAAAATATTGGACTGTGTAATTTAAACTCATTTTTTGTTCAAGATTTGTTTATACTGTTTATACTAGTGATAACAATTTTGTAAATTGTGAAGTGAAACGAAGAAATATTAAATTTATCTATACTCGTAGATATACAAAACTCAACCTTTTCTTTTTGGTCACACTATAAGTTGAGAACGGCTTTTCCAATTTCATTCATCTTTTTAAAATGTTTCCTAATAATTCACAAGTTCGTCAAAAATTAAAAAAAAAGTGCTGAAACGTAATGAAAGGCCAGTAAAAATAGAAGGTTTTTGGTCAACTTTGCAATAAATTTCTAATCCAATTTTTTTCTATGAGGTAAAGATCACTTACTGAGCATAAAATTACAAAATGCTCACAGATCCAGGTAGAGCTTCAAACGCCAATTGAAAAAACTATTTTAGACGATATTTTGGAAACTATATATTTTGACAATAATTGTAGAAAATAAAATTTTGCATCTTTTGTTGCTAGTAATCTTTTTTGTAAAACTTACCGTTTACGATTTATAACCCATTTAATGATACGATTGCGATGATGCCGATAATAGTGGATGTAAATGATGTGGTCTACGATGGAACTTGTTTCTCTAATAGAAACAAGCACAGTGTACCTCGTAACCCCAAGGTTCGAACCTTCTACAAAACCCACTCTGGCAATGCGTTTCACAGCTTAGTTGTTCTTATTACAAAAGTGGAGACCAAACTCTTCGTTCAACTCTTTAGTCATGATGATGAACGGTGCTGTTTATTGGAGCAACGAGCAATATGATAGAAAACTTTAATTTAAAACCCCGACTACAAAAAATCTACACGTAAAAAAATATTACCTACTATCTAGGGACACTTTGGCGAGTCAGACTAGTCTTAGAATATCTTTGTTACCAAAATCCATCCAGCCGTTTGGAAGATATGTGGAAATAAAAGATTTACAAACATAAAGATACGCGCGAAAAACATAACCCTTCTTCCATTCCGGTAAAAAGGGACATGTTTATGCTACTGGGAACAGAATTTACATCTTATTATTTTTACATTGTTATCATCAAATTTGACATAATAAATCGTAATCGGTAAGTTCGAAAATAAAGTTTACTGGCAACACTAGATGGGAAATTTTATTTTCTACAATAATAATAGGCTTTATAACTTTTTCAGAATATCAGCCAAAAACGTTTTTTCGAGCTGGCGCTTGAAGCTCAACCTGGATTTGTTATTATTTTGTGATTTTATGCTCAGGAAATGATTCCTAACCTTACCTATATAAAAAATACGAATCGGAAATTTAGTGCAGAGTTAAATTCTACGAGTAATTTTACTGCCTAAAAGGCTTCTTATCAAATTTGGTCGAATGTCTAAATTTCTATGAACAATATTAACATTTTCATACAAAAAAAAACAATAAATTTTGGTGGTGTCACAAACTTGGAAAAGTATAAAAAAATAAAAATTCTAACAAAACCATACGTGTATCTATGGAAAGGTGTTCAAAATTGTATTGAAGTTCCTAACATTTTTTTCTAAACTGAATAGTTTGCGCGAAAGTCTCTTCCAAAGTGGTAAAATCTGTATGTGAGGACTTTTCTTCTAAGTACTAAGTACCTTACTACCAAAGAATTTACCTAAATGGCATATAATGCAAGTTAGGTATCATAAATGATACCTAACTTGGGGATTTACGCAGGGGATTTCTCCCCTCTCATTATTTCCTTATCCCGATCTCTGATTACTTATTAGATACTATTAGATACTTATCTATTTTCCATTGCATCCGCATTGAATTTTTTACTGATGTGGTATCGACGTCAGTTTTTGAGACTCCCTTCTGGTCTACAACATAAAATAAACAGCGTACTAATTAGTATCAGCGTCTATTTGCAATTCCAATGAAAACGGTATCAAAAATCAAGATCATAGCGTGCTTCACTAGTAATACCTACTGATATTGTTATACTGTGGCACTATGATCGTAATATTTAAAATTTATCGGTTGTCAAAATTGCAAAATCAAGCACAGGCCCGTCGTCCGTGAGCGCCGAAACGCGACTGATCAGGCTTGCCGAACGGCGCGCTATATATATGGTAGATATTAAAACATAGTGAATAACTGATACTTTTTATCAAGTCAAACTCTGCGAATGCATCTATAACTTTTTAGTGGCTTTCGTTGAGTACAAAAATTTAGTAAAAAATTCATTAGTTTAGTCATAAACTTGAAATAACTTTTTGAAAAGGGGTAACTTTGGGATTTTTTTCTATCAAGTAAAATTCATTAAATCGTGTTACTGACTGCGAATTACACTAGATTAGATCCTTAACTATTACATATATTTTTTCAGAGCTTAATACACTATTTTAAAGGTCTTAAAGTTGTTTTAAAAAATCAAAATTACGGCCCACACGCCCTTAAATACTTGAAACAATAAATTAATTTAATTTACTTTTTTCATTAGAATTTGTAGTTGTTGGTAATAAATTTCGATGCGGTTTTTTTTATTTGAAAGTTAATGCCTGTGCGGATGTTTTTAGCTATGTTTGGTTAATGTCGATTCAAGATGGCTGCCTCCACAAATTGACGGACAAAATATTTCTTCATAACCTACCTCAATATGGGTATCAAAAGAAAGAGCTTGACTAGTAAAACACTATACACTATAAAAAAATCAAATCCAAGATAGCCGTCACCACAAAATGGCGAATTATATTATTTCTTTCACTACTACCTCAATATGGGTTATCAAACGAAAGGGCTTGACTTGTAGAAAATTTTTGCACTATAACAAATTTCAAATCCAAGATGGCCGCCACCACAAAATGGCGAAATACATTTCTTTTTTCAACTCCCTTAATATGGGTATCAAATAAAAGGGCTTGACTAGTAGAATGTTGTACAGATAACAAATCAAAAGCAGTTGGGGGTTAATCAAAAATTATAATTTTGTTCTTGTTTAATATGAAAACGGTTCACCCGCTTATAGTTCGCGTTCCCAATGTTTTCCCGGGATTAAAATTAGCCTGTGTATTATTCCAATTGATCCAGACTATAATTAACCTGTGTTTCAAATTTCATCCCGATACGTACAGGCGTTCCGAGATGACTTTGACGACATGAACGTTGTAACGTTAGTATATAAACTTCCCTTATTATATTAGCAAGACGTTTTCGTTCACTCACTGAAACACTTCGTCTTCATGCAATAGCCGAAAGCCATCTGTCTCTATAACGCTCGCCACCTGTGACGTAACGGATGGCGGTTAGGACAATCTGCCGGCCACAGAATACACCACAGTGTCACTGTACCTTGTTTACGGCGAGACACATGTTTCACTGTGTAGTTAGTTGGTGTATGTACTGTAGTTATTTAGTTGGTGTGGTTATTTAAATTACTAGCTCCGTCCCGCAGTTTTACTTGCGCATTTTCCGTTTTTGACATAAAAAGTAGCCTGTATGCTATTCCACACTATAATCTGTGTTCCAAATCTCTATCGCTTCACACGTTTCAACGTGATTGAGCATCAAACATACTTTGAGATTTACATTTAATATTAGTAGAATAGGATAGACTGCAGGCCCGTGAACAAAATTTATGGGGCATCTGATACAGCAGGAGACCTATGTAGGATGATAGAAGGGTATAAAGTAATAAGATTGAGCACTATGCCGTCACTTGTAAGCTGTCCAACTGAGTGCTGTTGAAGAGGGGGGGTTCTAAACCTCGATCATTTCTCCTTGCCGCATGATTTTTGTACGGCATTGCGAAATAATGTATCAGAAGAGGTATTGAAACTGTATGGAACCAATGCCGTACGTAATCAAATGACCAAACTTACTCTGTAAATCGTCGGAAAATCATGATTTTTTTTCACAAACTAACAATTAGAATTTTAAAATGTATAATTTTTATTGTTTCAATACCTCTTCTAATCTATTATTCCACAACGCCGTACAAAAATTATGCGACAAGGAGAAATGATCGAGTTTTAGAACCCCCCCTCTTCAACAGCACTCAGTTGGACAGCTTACAATTGACGGCATAGTGCTCAATCTTATTTCTTTATACCCTTCTATCATCCTAGATAGGTCTCCTGCTGTATCAGATGACCCATAAATTTTGTTCACGGGCCTGCAGTCTAGGATAGTCGGTAGTTGGATATTCGTTTTTAACTTCTTTACTAGCATCCGCTCGTGACTTTGTCGACGTAGAATTTAGAAAAAGCTCTTCACTAAAGAACTCTACATTTTTCGTCATAAAAGTAACCTATATGTTATTTCGGAATTATAATACTACTAGCTGCTTTTTGAGGTTTCACCTGTGACGTGACGATTGGCGGTTAGGACAATCTGCCGGCCACAGATTACACCACAATGTCACCGTCACTTGTTTACGGCGAGACACATGTTTCACTGTATAGTTGGTTTGTAGAAGTTGGTGTAGGTATTGTGCCTTATAAGTTATTTTGGTTTCTCCCGCGTATGTCCCGTTGTCATTATTTTTTCGGGATGAAAAGTAGCCCATATGTTATTCCAGACTTTAATCTAACTGTGTTGCAAATTACAATCCAATCCGTTTACACATTCCAACGTATTTAAACAACAAACATCTAACCATGGGATAGGATAGTACTCGTAGGGAGTAGGATATTCGATTATAACTCATTCACTAGCATCTGCTCACGACTTTGTCGACGTAGAGTTTTGAAAAAGTGATACCTTGAGGAACCTTACATTTTTCGGTATAAAAAGTAGTCTATATCCTACTTCAAACGTAATAATCCACTAGCAGCGCGCCCAGGTTTTACTCGCGTATTAGCCATGTGTCTCTATACCTCACCACCTGTGACGTCACGATTGGCGGTTACGACAGTCTGTCGGCCACAGAATACACCACATAATTTATTTATTCGCGTATATGGGTATACAATAAAATAAATAAATATGTAAAAAGTGTCATTGTTATATTGTTTCGCTTCGAGATATCGATGTACCCCAAACTAGGCAAACCCTGTATCTTGCTTATAAATGAACTTTCCCTATGTGAATAAGTATAATTAGTAATTTTAATAAGACAAACACAAACGGTATGTTGACACCACATTCCCATAATTACTACACTGTAACTGTACTGTAAATGCTGCAGAAGAAATTTCATTAAACGCGTTTCGAAAAACAAATCCCTTTTATTAACCATTTCATTATTTTACCATTCCTTTGGATAATAAAACTAACAGGCGCGGCCCGTGGCGGGTGCGATTTCATTAGTGGCCGGGTAATTTTATTGTCTGGACGTTGGACGGTCTAGCGGCTAGATGTTGGCGACACTAGATGATTATTTTAAGACCTATACAGTTGCAATTTTTAGCATAAGCAGCTCACTATACTCGGAATTTGAATTCGATTCCAGATTTGACATTAGCTACTGTCATTTTGTGAAATAATGATACCACATATAATAGTGTAGTGGTGAACACAAAAATCGATTTCAAAATCGAGATCACATTTTTTTATTTATTTCACACACAATTATAAAAGAAAAGTCTAAGATCGTTAATTAATCGTCAAAACTAAATTATCGGTTCAGAAATATTTAATTTCCTGATATACTTAGTTTACAAGAGTAAAATTATAAACGAGAAGAATCGATCCGGAAATATTCCATTTCCATATCGAATAATTTCGCAACGTCACTATTTAGTACTTGTCATAACGTTGCAACACTGAAGTTGTCAAATCTGGAATCGAATTAAAATTCCGAGTATAACTGTTTGGTGTAAAATGACGTAACAACATGTTTTAGCTAACTTATAGCAACGGTAATGGTAATTGTTAGCAATGATCGGAAATTAGATGTGGCAACACTTCTTGCAGTCTAGTTTATTGTTTGCCATAAGCGAAAACGAACGTTTTTTTCTTTTTAACCCCCGACCAAAAAATATCGATATCTGTCTGTCTGTCTGTTTATTTGAAGGTTAATATCCGTACGGATGTTCTTAGGTATGTTTGGTTAATATCGATTCAAGACGGCCGCCTCCACAAAATGGCGGACGAATATTTGTCACAACCTTCCTCAATGTGGGTATCAAATTAAAAGGCTTGACTAGTAAAATACTATACACTATAAAAAAATCAAATCCAAAATGGCCACCACCACAAAATGGCGAATTTTATTATTTTTTTCACCTACTACCTCAATATGGGTATTAAACGAAAAGGCTTGACTAGCAGAATGTTATACAGATAACAAATCCGAGGTAGTCGGGGATTAGTAAAAATTTTTGATTTTGTTCTTGTTTTGAAAATTAATTGAGTGCATGGATTTGATTTGATTGGATTGAGTGCAGGTTATCGGTGGACGCAGTATATTACATTATCTTTGTCGGTGGAAACTACTAGCGAATAGCAGCTGACAAGTATCATACTATTATATATATATCATAAACCTTAGAGACACGGGGAACAAAGGGTTAGTTCGTGCGAAGGTTTAGATATATACTTTAATATTTAAGCGGGACTCCGTTTGCACAAGGTACCGTGGCATTGTTCCTTTAGATTTTAAGATAACGTCCCAATCGTTTCTTATGTTGGGTGGTAGCAGATATTTTATTAGTATTTAGTGTTTTCGGGCTAACCATTACAGGCCAGATCGTGGCGGAGACCCAGACTGCCCACCTAATTTGGCGTACCACTAAGTGTTCCTACTGCTTGTACTCGAGGCGTTCTCTCCCAAGGAAAAAGTCAAGGCCATAATCCACCACACTGGCCAAACGCGGGTTGGTGGACGACACATAACCTCGAAAGGTTCTAGGTGCATGTCGGTTTCTTCACAATGTTTTCTTTTACCGTTTTAAGTTAGCGGCATTACGCACATGACTTCGAAAAGACAGTGGTGCGTGTAGGAATTAATCCCGGGGTTCTGATCTAAATCATAATTTAATTGCCTTGACGTTTCACCCGTTTCAGCAGTTTTAAAATGGCCTTGGTCACAAGAAGACTGATTATAACAAACTATAAATTTTCACAGAACACTAATCTAATCAAACCCTTAACTAAGAAATACTAAGACGCCAGATAGCCAATATAATTTTAAAAAATTGAACTTACAGAGTTTGTCTGCGGAATAACCACGTTATTTTTAGTTAAACATTACATTGATCCGGTTTGAAGGGAAATGTTTTCGGTGAAATTACAGAAACAGAAAAGTTAGAGGATCTACGTAACCCTACACATTCATATTCTCATAAAACATAACCCTGTAACAGCTCATGGCAGACCTTGTTGTAGATCGCATCGTAGCGCGCAACATAAATCGTATTGTAGATCGCATCGTAGACCGCATCATGGACCACGTCGTAGACCGCATCGTAGACTGCATCGTAGACTGCATCGTAGACCGCATCGTAGAACGCATTGTAGACCGCATCGTAGACCACATCATAGACCGCATTGTAAACTGAATGAATAAAAACTATTTAATGTTCAGGCCATTCAAATGATACAAATATTTAGGAAATAGCAGGACTAGCAAATTAACTCGCGGCCTTATCGCTGAAAGCCATTACCATCAGGCAACCTTGGAATGATCAAAAATCTTGAAAAACTCAAAGGGTGGTGCGTAACAAAGACTTTTGATATTGATTGATAGGCTACACCGCAAACCGCATCGTCACTTAACATCAATCGAGACGATCACAGGCACACCTTTAAGATTAAATTTAGATAAAAATTGTCTGTTCTAGTTACAATGCTCCGTGGTACAGCCACGAATGGCCGCGGGCGAGATTGCTCCTCAGACACAGAATAGCCGGAAGGTGCCACCCATAGCTTTATAGACTTCAATTATGGGCCGCCTTTGACGGTTCTAACTGCTAATCGGAAGCTTGCTTCTGCAAGTTCATCTTTTGGTGGAAAGATAATATCTTTAAGTTACTTGTTTCATTACAAAACTTACTGTAGGAAATCCCGAGTAAGATCAACCGTCGCCCTTGGCTTGCCAAATGTAGAACAATTTTCATCGAATTAAATGTGTTGAATGTCACATTTCAAAAGTATTTTCTAAAAAAAATATGGTCGAGAATATAATTATGATGCTCCAATTTTCAATTTTCAAAGACGAGCTACCAACATTTATGAACTGATTTTCATAGGCAACCCCTATTGGTGTATAGTTTCCCCAATTATATCGAAATAAAAAGTAGCCGATGTGTTATTCCAAATTATAATCCAACTGTATTCCAAAGGGCATTGTTTCTAACTGGGCTATCCGTGGACAACATATTCTTGATAATTTGATTTAGTCAATAAATCTATTTATTTTTGTTAAGAATTATGAGGGACTAGCTCTACTCTGCCACGCTTCGCTGTAACACATTGTGATGCAAAAATTAGATAAAAACAATCCTTGATGCGGATTATATATCACTGTAAAATTTCAGCTCGAACGGTGCAGAACTTTTCGAGTTTTTGAAGCGTACAGAAACCAACATAACATTTTTATATATAGAGATAAAGATTATTTTAGTACCCAGATTAATAAACTAAAAGTTCATTATGTAAGTATTTTAATCATTATTTCTGCTTCTCAATCAATTATATTTCTAGCCTAAGCTTAAAATAATATCGATAAATAATATCGATTTTTGCCAATTTAAGCTTTAAATCGATACAAAAAGTCACATGTTGACATTTACCTATGCGTGAATTAAACAGTTAATATCGGTTTTAAGTTGTTTTGTCAGCAACATAGTAGCTAGACTTTTTTTGTGTAAGGCCCATAGCACACGGCGTTTTTGAAACGCGCTGACGACGCGCAGAGAACGCGCGTATACGCGATTCAAACGAGATTGGATCGCAACCTTGTAACTTAAGCACACGGGGCAATTGTAAAACGTGCCTCTACTGCGCGTATACGCGCAGATACAGCGGTACAGACGCGCTGTAGTCGCTCGCTTTTTAAATTAATCGTAAACTGTTATAAGTGCACTTAGATTATGAATAAGGAAAAAAGATTTATTCAATATCATCATACACGTCAGATATGATATCGGAGTCATTTGTAACCGATTCATTGCTATCCAAATTTATCAATTTTAAACGAAATACACGCGCAGCACACAATAAACCATTATTGCAACTGAGGCGCGGGCGCAGTGGTGGCGTCAGCACCCCCACCTCCTCTGCCCGTACTCCGCTCCTTTGTACGCGCGTTTGTACCGCTTCAAATGAGCGTATACGCGCTTCATGCGCGCGTTCTATTATCAATGCAAACGCAACAATCAGCGTTTACGGCGCCGAAGAAGCGCGTTCCTGAAACGCGCGTTGTCAGCGCGTTTAAAAAACGCCGTGTGCTATGGACCTAATGGTTTTTATCACACCATTTCACTTCACAATCCACGAGAAGCAGACTCATCTGCTAGTACAATAAATAATGAACAATAATTCCGCAGCGCAGTATAAATAAGCGTAAGACAAATCATGCAGATCAGTTGCACTCTCCGAAGGGTATCCGATAAAAAAACCGATAAGCTAGCGATTTTGCGGCGATGATCAAGACTTTGAAGTCTTTAATTTGCAAAATGATCGATTAGTATTTTGATTCTATTACAGATATCTAAATAATGTATTATTTAGATTTCTGTGTACTCTATCTATTCTAAGCGTTAATGTACCTAAGTTTTGTATTCGCTTATCACCGAAATAGAAGACTATGTACGCGTGTTTTTTATAAAACGGAGGTGGCGCCTATAAATTGGATTGGTGTGCAGGTAGCGTTATTTAGAACAAAGCGCCACGCGACGAACAATGCCTGTGGCCTGCTTTGTTCCTACTTCAAATGTACAGAGATTTTGCTCGGAATTCCGGGCAGATTGACCGTGCTGGCTGAAATTCAGTAATGCTCGTTCCGAATAGAATTGAGGCCCCAACACATTCAATGACAGTTTAGTTTTATTAGTGGTAGGGCTCTTTGCAGAGTCCGCCTGGCGAAGTAACATATCTTTGCCAGTTATTCTACTGCAGTAATGTGCAAACATGATTGTGTTCCGGTTTGAAGGGCAATGTTTCCAGAGAAATTACTGAGCATAGAAATAAAACATCTTATATCTCTGGTTTATGAGCGCAGTACAGTGCTAGGTAATGATTTGGACTCGTCATGTTCTAATAGCTGTTTGGCAATATGGAAGGCATATTGCTTACCATCAGGCACATGTCCTGCTCGTCCTGTCACTCTTTACTATAAAATACCTTATATTTTAATAAAATAAATATTGGTGGACAATACACACACTAACTAAGCAAAGTTACGACATTTCAGAGTTCCATATAAAAACTAATCATGGTATCTATCTTGTATCTTTACTTTTTATTAATTTATTTAAACTATTTTTTCAGAAGAACAAAACTTATCTGCAATAGGTAACAAACTTTTTATGGTATATGTATGTACGTGATACGTATGTGTCGTTTATATCGTGCCAAAAAGTATCAAACCTTGGAAATTTTTCCCACGCATTAATCAAATTGCTTGAATAATAAATATAACACAAAAATTGGGAACCAGAATTATTACAAAACAAGTAAAAAAAAAAAACGAGTCGTAGCACTTCGCGTTTTCCGGTCGGCTCGCACTTCCGGCACCGCCGGCTAAAGCGGTAATTACCAGCTCGTGGTAACCAATTTGAGTTGGTCGTTTCCTTCCCGATAACGTTATCTGCCCAACTTCGGGGGTAATTATTTTATCCCGTCTTCACGATGGATACGTGACTGGACTTGAAAGCACAGTTTCTCAAACTGAGTCGTACACCCTCCGGTAACATTTCTGAGGCAACGTCAAGGTCCGATTTTACGACATTCTTATGCGTAGCTCGCAAAAATGGTTTTCGCAACATGTTTTGTACAGATTACCTCATTATACATTATACCCAAGCTCTGAAATGTACCCACAAAAATAACCTGCATATGCTCAGATTCCTAATTATACGTATGTTCGGGGGTGTGTTTATATGTTTCATATGTAATCTTTCTGGTACAAATTAAGTGTTTAGAGCAGGGGTCGGCAAGTAGTTTTAGGCGGGGTCCGGATGAAGTGCAGAAATTTTTACGAGGTCCAGAACAAAACTAGTGGTAATAATTGCTTACACAGCCCACTAAATGTTCCTACTGCTGAACCTCGGGGTCGGGGCCTTCTCTCGCAAGGAGAGAGTCAAAACCATAATCCACCACGCTGACCCACTGTGGACTGGTGACTTCGAAAGATTCTAGGTACATATCGGTTTCCTCACTATGTTTTCCTTCACCGTTTTAAGTTAGCGGCATTACGAACATGACTTTGAAAAGACAATGGTGCACGTGGTTTTCAACCCAGGGTCTCCGGATCGGCAGTCGCCATTCTCCCAATTAGACCAGCCGTAACTTGGGTGACAATTAAGTGCTACTTATTTATTGTACGGTATCAAACTCAACTTGTAATTATAAAAAACACAAGACCTAAAATCAATGCGACAAATTACACCGATCCTCTTGAGCCAGCTCTTTATAGTTTGGTCCTCGAGAAGAATAGCAAATTCGACGTGTGTCTTCTACGAGTAATTGGGTGTCGGTTAATCTCGAAAGATATATTTATTTTAATTTCAGAAAAATGACCCACATACGTAAGTCGAACCAAACATAGTAGCCATATTTGTAACTAGTTTTTTGCAATTTCCATTAATGTGTTTGGTCCCAAATTCTTCGGTGGATACAGTATTATACATTTGCAAAGATACATCTTCTTGAATATCAATCATTTCCATTTTTTTATTTATTTAAATTAGCCACCCACAGACTCCGGGGTCCGTGATCTTTGTCATTACAATTGTCATAGAAGGGTAAAATAGGGGGGAGTTGGGTACATTTAAAATCTAATTCTAGTGCTCGTATGTAGAGCCTATCACTACTGGTTGGGATTCCGCTAGTAATCGACTCGACATCGAGTGTTTGCCTAATTGCCTTTTGTCATTTGCCTAAGCCGCCACCTCCCGGCCCAGAGCTCCACAACGGCCGGATTTCCGTCCCTGATGGCCATCTGTTGAAATCGCGGATGGTCTTCGGTAATGCAGCCAACGCTCACCGCGCAAACAGGCCGGTGGCGTCGTCGTGTGGTCAGCGTAGTATGTGAAGGTCCCCGTGTGCCGTAAGATTGCAACAACCGCATGGGGGACGCTCTCGTGCAGCTTCATGTTTGCCTTGGTTTTGATTGCGATTACCGACTCGTATGTTACTCCCTGAGCTTCATGGATGGACAGGATTGCGTGATCCGGTGCCTGACCCATAACTCTGGTTTGTCAGGGTCTCCTTCTCCCCCTTGAGTGTGTACTAAAAAGAGGGTGTTTGGGTGTTGGGTATTTGCGCTCCCTTATACCTTCTCTGCTCTAGTTCAATTATTTCTATTTGAAGTGAAGCCTTTGACAAATTGAACAATTTGGCAGTGTGCCACTGGGCCACAATGGGTCCAAAATGGTTCATGAGAGCTTCGTCCACCATAAAGCAACTGAAACTGAAGACGTTCCGAAACCATTTACCAGAGCAGAAGCCATGGTTCGCACTCTGGTTTTAATCATGTTTCCGATACGGTGCAATAGTTTTTCTCTTAGATGTTTTGCTGCCTCAGTTGTTGTGGTAATGGTGGTGCCCTTATCCACGTCGAAATTTCTAATCACCCCTATTGTCTTTCCACATCCTGGAACTCCGTTGACCGACTGTATTCTCGGTATCTTCCAGTTTTCCTAACCAGATATGACGTTTGTGTTCCCTTCGATGGTCTTGGCCATCTCAAGGATTTTATCGTCCAGCATAATCTTGGTGTATCGGGCAGTGACTACAATTGGGTCGTTTGGAGGTGTCGCATAAACAGGTTTTCCCATGCGCTCCATCTCTTTTTTGCTCAGTGTTACAAAGCCATTTTCTGCACTCTTCCCTTTTCCTTTGATGACCCGGGAAGTAAGATTATTGTAAATGTGTATAATTCAGTCTCCTCGAGTTTCGCCTTTAAGAGGTTTTCACTTCCTAGCTTACTTTACACTTACTTCATAGGACTGGATAATGTTTTCGCAGATCTTGAGATTGACTTGTCTTGTCGCTGCCAGTGGGGTTATAAATTCGAAGAAGACATAAAGTGCGTGACTCCGTGGCTCCGCCGTTGGCGGCTCTTTCCCGCGGCTGTCCTCTGCTGGGCTCTTTCGGAGCCAGTTTGGGTGGTCGAACTAGGAACAGGTGTCCCCATATGTCAGTTGCATTTGTTTGATCGTGCAAAGGGGCCTGAGGAAACTCAGATTTTTCCCCTATCTTCGTATATGACAACCTAGTGATGTTCACCAGTACTTCTGCTCAGATGTGCAAGCAGCGCTCTTGCGTGAATGCAAGGCGTCCGACCTTTCGAGTACTCTATTAATGCAATCATTTTGTTTTTCGATCGCACCTTCGCACCGAAATCGGTGGCCGTCTACTTCGCACCCATTACGTCGTAGGTTTCCCTCTTCATTGTGACTTTTGCTGTACTGCCATTGAGCAGGCAAGACAATCCAGGTGACAAACGGGCTCGTTTCCGTTCCCAAACGAAGCAAAAGCTTATTCCCAATCTTTCTTTGCTTTCCATGAAGAGAGCCACTCTGCGGATACGGATTTCTGCCTCTTCGGTCTGCGTTCTCTAGTAGCTGTTGGACGGAGATTCTTTTCGAGGAGTTTTGGGCGATCTTGGGCGGGGACCGCATTCCACGTTCGTGTCCATGGACAGCGAGGCAGCGTGTGGTGGCGAAGAGGAGCGTGTATTTGAAAGTGTGGAGTTTCTCTTAGCCGCTTTGCGGAAAATATTTAATAGAAACATAATTTATTTACTAAGGTATATTCTATGTGGCAAAAAATATTATTTAAATTAATAAAGGTACAGTGAACATTAAAATGTATACTTGGCTTCCAATACAATACGATATTTTTTTATTGGCGGTCCGAGGTTCGACCCTTCGCGGTCCGGATACGGACCGCGGTCCGCCTGTTGCTGACCCTTGGTTTAGAGTGTTCATATCTTCGTCATTTAACTGGCTTATGGCTCAGTTGGTAGTGAGTGTGCTTAAAGAACGTAGGTTGTGATTTCAATGCCCACCTACGCATAAGATAAGCATTTATTAGGGATGGGCCGAAATTCGTTTTACATTCTATAAAGTACCAGTCAACTGCCGCCATTTACGATGCAAGAACCTCAAGTCACTCAAACTCAAGTCTTATCATCACAAACTCATATTCAAACTATAAATATTCCTAAAAAGAACGTGACCATATCTCTCACAAATTGTAATAATTTTACTATTAATTTTAATTAAATACACATTTTTTTCTTCTTAATAAATGTTCATTGAAACCTGCTGTCTTGTTGTTTACTAACCTCACAATCGATATGTAAAGCAGAGTATTTATCTCGGGCGTAAGCATCAATTGCATACTCGGGTTAATTAGCCAAAAACCTCGTATGCAATTGATGTCATACAGCCCTTGGTTAATAATCTACTATTAAATATCGAGCATGCCAATGTCAATGTCTGGATCGTGGTCGTAGTGACACCATTATTGATTCGTATTGTGGACAGAGCAGCGTTGTAATCTATTTTGCAGTAATATGAAAGTTGTGTAGACAAGAGTGTGCTACTACAGTTGATACGATCAAATAATGGATTAATCCATCGAATACGCTGCTCGCACATTTCACTTTAATATTGAATTGTAATAATATAAAATTGTGAAGACTTTAATGATTTTCATTTATGCTAGCACTGACCCTTAGACGCCCACGATAAGGATCCTGTATAGATAAGGCCCTCCTGACGTCTATGAGAAACTAATGGATGTTTTCCCGACATTTCTCATTATTTGTGTGATGAATTGAGATACTTGTTCTATGTTCGGGTGTGTCAATATATCATAAGTATGAATTTACTCTTATATTAGTATTACATCAGCTAACTGGCTGTGCTTAGTTTGGAATTAGACAGTGTAGTGTGTGTTGTGTTGAGGAACATCTACCAATATTTATTTATATTTTACGATTATTATATTCTTAATTGAAAGAGTGACGAACGCGCAGACGATCTAACCGATGGTAAACAATAACTGCGGTTCATAGACATCTGCAACATTCAAATGCATTGACAATACTTTGCCAACTTGAAAACGTCGTAAATTTGGAAGTAAAGAAATATGTTACACATTTATCATTTGTACTTGCATAAGGGGGAGTGACAAAAACTTTAGGAACCTTTGTTTTACATCAACTTTTGCAATATATATTCTGTTTGGTTGCGATAAGGTCAAAATCGTCACAATATTTTAATTTATCACTATTAATGTTTACTACTACACTATCTCGTAGTTATTGAAAATCTTTTTTTTTATTAATACCTTACACTTAACCGTCGTATAGCCTGTTGTTAACCGACAATGCGGTCCACGATAGTAGTACGAGATTCTGTATGAAAACTAACGTGGTTATTATACATTTTAAATAAATACAGGGGTACCTCACGTTTGATATAGTCAGTCCTGTTCGACTCTAGTTTCGATCGCGTCCGGCGATCTTTTTCAAGGAGATTGCGCGCGCGTGTTCGCAGCTTGTTTAGCACTGCTAAACTATTGTATCATTCCATCATTGTTTTGGATGCAGACAATAAACGTCGGCGTGTCAGCAGCCGCCGTGAATTAGATGAGATTGAGGTCGTAGTTTCATCAACCTCTGCTCCTTTGACGAAGAGGAAACCTGAGGTGGTAGCTGACAAGAAGTCTTCAGGTTCAAAACGTAAAATTGTTGCTAAGAAATAGTAAAGTTTTTATGTACGCGTCCAATTTTGCTGGCAGCGGAGTTTGTTGTAACATTGAAACATATCGTCGATTTTGTAACTTCACGCATAGATATCCAATATCCATTTTGCTTTAATTTTACTCTTTTTACGTTTTACTTAAGGTCTAAAAACATCATCTCAATTATGATCCCCTCTGCACGAACAGAAACCTTCTATGGTATGTCGTTCATTTTTAGAGCAGTTGTTTTGTGGAACGAATTACCCGTGTCTATCAGACGTTCGTCAACATTTGAAGCCTTCAAAAAACATGGCAAACAGTTCTATTTGTCAAAGTTGTAGCCTCGTTAAAGTTTAATTTACTGTTTTGTATTTCCTTTCTTATACCTACACCATACAGATATACCTTTTTAGTATTAAAATTAACGTGGTTGTTACACATATTTAATTGGATAACGGGACACTCACGTATATACGGTCGGTCAATCCGACTCGAGTTTCGGCCGCGTCCGGCGGCCTTTTTCAAGGCGAGTGCACACGCGCGGTGGCTGCCCGTTTGGCACTGCGGGCTGCCGCACGTCGCGCACGCAAGCTCAACGGCTGTTGCGGGGGTGCAGGTGAGGGGGTGCGAGAGGGTTGCGCAGGTATACACTCGAACTCTTCATCACTGGTAAGCTGCGAGTCGGGAACATTGCAGCACACTGAGCTCACTGTGTCTTCACTCATATCGCGAACACTATACCGAGCACTATGGAGGCACGGCTTCCAAGCGGGCGGCACATGCCATCCTCCATCTCTATTAAAGGTCGGACGCTTACCGATTTCAATGGCCTCCCTGACCTTACGGGGTACAAAGAACTTCTCCCGTGCCAGGACCTCCGCCTTGTCGAATCGAATAAAATGTTGGGCGTCCGACCTAAGAGCATGTTCCGCCACCGCAGAGCCGTTAACATCTACATTTTCATGGCGCGTATGTGCTCCGTGAGTCTTGTGGACACATTTCTCCGTGTTTCCCCTACGTAACTTATGCCACAATCGCAAGGAATCATGTACACTCCCGGAACACCCAAAGGGTCTTTGTGTTTTGGAGAGCGTACCATTTGCCTTAGCTGTCTGAGCGGACGATACATTGTCTTGATGCAATATCTACGGCGTAACAAGTTTCCAATTTTGTCCGTCACTCCTTTGATATATGGCAGGTACGCGGGTGACCTCTCCACCGAAGCTGGACCCGTTCTCGACGATGTATTCGCCATACGCCACCCTTGTTTCCAGCTAAACCCATTACCCTCGAGTACACCTTTTAAATGGTCTAATTCGGTTTTCAGATATTGTTGATCGCATAGTCTCAACGCTCTGTTGATAAGCGTGCGTGGTACCGAAGCTAGGTGTACTGGATGGTGGTGTGAATCAGCGTTTAAATATCTGTCTGTGTGTGTAGGTTTACGATAGATCGTGTGAGATAATCGTCCAGTAGTTTCTCGCATCACTAACACATCCAGAAAAGCTAGAGTTTTATCCCGTTCACGTTCCACCGTTACGGCAATATTTGGGTGAACATTATTCAGATGTGACAATAATGGCCCAATCTGGTCTCTGTGTACAATGGCAAACACATCGTCAACATAACGCCACCAATATCTCGGCTTATATGGTGAGCTCAATATTGCGTCCTCTTCGAACCACTCCATAAAGATGTTAGCTACGACCGGGGCAATGGGAGAACCCATAGCTACACCTTCAACCTGCAGGTAGTGGTCCCCTTCCACACGAAGTAGCCTTTAGTCAGCGTGAATCGCAATAACTCTATGTACTCGATAGGTATTTGAATTAATTGTAGTAGTTCCGTTATAATCTTAATTGTATCTTCTATCGGTACATTCATAAAAAGCGACACGACATCGAAACTGACAAGTTCTTCGTCTTCACTTAGCCGAACCCCTTCCAGTAATTGTACAAAATGCGTAGAGTCTTTAACATAACTTGTGGTTTTCCCGATGAATGGCACAAGCATGTCCGACAAGAAACGCGCAGTTTTGTAAGTAGGCGAGTCTATTTGGCTTACGATAGGACGAAGAGGCCACTCAGGCTTATGTATCTTCGGAAGCCCGTAAATCTTCGGCGGTGTAGGGTTTAAAGGGCGCAAGTCTTTATGTAGGTCGTCCGGCAGTGTCTTTAAGATTCTATTGAGACCATTTGTAACCCGGTTTGTAGGGTCATACGTAACTTTCTTATAAGTGTTACTGTCACTCACCAACTCGCTAAGTTTATTTTCGTAAGCCACAGTATCAACAATGACAGTCGCGTTACCTTTATCTGCCGGCAGTACCAACACATCAGGGTTGTTCCGCAGGGTTTTCAACCAGGTCGGATTGACCGACCGTATATACGTGAGTGTCCCGTTATCCAATTAAATACAGATATACCTATTCATATATTTTAGATTAGTATGTATTATTATATTATAATTAGTATTCGTATTTATTTTGTATTATAAGTAAGTATTAGTATTTATTTGTTTTTATTTTATTACTAAGTATCTTTAGTAGTATAATATACATTGTCATTCATCGATGTTATTAAAAATTACCTTTCATATCACATGTACACCCCGTCTATTAACACTCCTCTTATCTTTTTTCTCCACCCTAAGGTTGCCTAGAAGAGATCGCTCTTAGCGATAAGGCCGCCGATTGTCGCACTAGTTTTATTAGTATGAAATGTTATATTCTTGTAAATTATTTTTATTTGGTGTGTTCAATAAAGTGTCTCTATCTATCTATCTATCTATTGTGCTAAGCTTCACTCACAGTGAAAAACGGGGTTCACTCTCAATTTGAAGATACCAAGATTATAACCATCTGGAAAATCCCACTCAGACGATGCATTCCACAGTTTAGGAGTTCTTATCATGAAAAGTACAGTCAAACCTCTTCATTTGTTTTATTGGAATATCAACCAGGAAACAAAGTCACTTTTTTCATTCCGATAAAAAAGGACAAGAAATTCAGCTTTGCAAATTAGCTTCTTACTCAACCAGCAAATATTTAAGCCAGATTTGTCTTATTCTTAAAATCGAAGCTCGATTGACAGAATTAGATAGAATACGTTATTGTAATTAAGTATAACAAAAAAAAAAATTAAAAATGCATCACCGCTTCAGGCAAGATGGCAGTCAATCGCAAACATAATATTATTATCAATAACTAATATTATAAAGCTGAAGAGTTTGTTTGTTTGTTTGAACGCTAGGATCTCGGGAAGTACTAGTCCGGATTGAAAGATTATTTTTCTATTGCATAGTCCATTTATCGAGGAAGGCTATAGGCTATAGAAAATAAAGCTACTATTAATAGAAGCGTAGCATGAATCAAGAATGTAACAAAATCGGGAAAATATATTCCTTTTTGAGAGATTTCGCACGTTTCGTGCTTTGACATGACACATGACAGCATGTGTCTAAGATTGCGTCATTGAATATCACAGATTACATATCTCTGGAATATAAAACCTTTGCTAATCAATTTTTTTTTCTCAATCTGAGTTGGTACAACCAATTTCCGACAGGTGGCATAGCAGGTAGCTGAAGAGGTGTTTTGTTTGAAAGCGATATTCTCAAGAATGACTGAACCGATTTCAGTCATTCTTTCACCGTTGTATATGTACGGGATTCTGATGAGTACTATATAATGAACCACGGGCAACGCCGGGGCGGACATCTAGTCAATAATAAACACAATTAGCCAAGTAATAAATCCCGAGGTTTTATCAACAAAGAAGATTTTCACGCTCTAAACGGATTGTAAGTTTCTGTAATTGTACTTTTTCTGCAGGACTCAGGTTTAATCCCTTTGCTAGCGTTAATTCCCTGTAGCTTTTAAGACTTATCTGAATTTATTTATTAGAAGAACTTTTACGGGTTTTGTTCGAGATGAAATTTCAGTCATTAATAGGATTTCAGCTAACTGAATAATAAATGAAACATTGTGTTCCAATAAATTTTCTTTTCTAATTTTATTCATTAAATATTGAATATCTTTCTAAATTCAACTAAATTATTTACTTACTTCCACAGTGTCTTAATTCACAGCGTAGGTCTATTAGTCATCTGACTTATTCACACATTATTAGGTAGTACCTGGGTAGTACCTTTGCTCGGTTATACATACAGATAATCTCCAAAAAAAAAATGAACTTGAAAAAAGAAAGGCGGCCGGTTGGATTCGACCTACCATATTATGATACCATATTACCATTTCGTTGTCTAAAAACGCGCATAAAACGGCGTTTTTTTTAAATGAAACCTAGCTAGATCGATTTATCGTCCCCGAAATCCCCTGTATACATAATTTCATGAAAATCGTTCGAGCCGTTTTCGAGATTCAGATTCTCTATTTATATACATATATACCTACAAGAATTGCTTGTTTAAAGGTATAGGACAAGATTTATCATAAAGTTATCTGGAAGAGATCGCTTTTATATATAGCCCCACTAGTTTTAAAGTTCGTCGTTTTTTTGGGTGCCTTTTTTGATTGGTTCGTCAATCGCATATATTTGTCGATATTTATTAGACCTTATGGCTAAAATCAGTAACTATATACGAACAGCATAATATATTGCTGCACAATAAGACGATAAGTCAGTTTGGTCCTAACAAGATAATTCTATTTAAATTGCTTTTAGAAATTATTAAAAAATGTTACAAATTGGTAAATCAGCCCCAGAAATCGTTCATCCCGACCGACACTGATTTGTCAGTTTTTGTGTCATCAACCGACCGATTGTGTTTCGTGGTATAAAACGTCCATAACTTCAGCCGATATATCGTTTATCGGACTTCGTAGTAGACCTGCTGGTCGAAGAGGACAATCTATCCAGTCGGGAGGCCACTGGAGGCCGCGTGCGGTTGCCAGGCTTACCATGAGGCGAGATGGCGGTCAGTGTAAACCTATAAAAGTAAAAAAAAGAATGTTGCCTTCAAAATGTACGAATTAAAAGTAGGTATGCACTTCCGCTTTGTCTAATTCCACTTGAAATATTCAAATTTGATAATATTTTGCATTAAAAACATCATGGGATTCCGATAAACTGTTAATGCATGCAGAAGTAGTAAACGAAACACGGTCATTATTGAAGTATTATATACCTACTGATGTGATTTTAATCCATTTGTAATTTCAACTTATTTTAAGTAGTACTGTGTTCAGCAGTTTTACCCACGTAATTCTTATTCTCGCTTTTTTCCGTGATAAACAGTAGCTATATGTTTTATTCGTGATTAAAGTCTATCTATGGACCAAATTTCAATCCAATTCGTTGAGAGGTTACGATGTGATTGAGCCACAAACATCGAAGCAAACAAACTTTTTCATTAATAATATTAGTAGGATAGCAGTACCAGTAGCAATATGTATGTATGTAGCAGTATGCAACTGTAACCCCACGGATTCACCCGCCTAGTACCCAATTCCGTTATTTTCTCGAGATAAAAATAGCCTATATGTTATTCCAGAACATTATCTATATGTGTACCAAATTTCATCCAAATCCCTTAAGTAGTTTTTTGCGTCAAACAGGAACAAACATACATCCCTAAATCACGTAAGTAATAATGTTCAAGCAAAGTTTCGCGTTTATAATATAATTAAAATCAGTCACCTACAACCACCTTTAATTCAAGAAAAAACAATTAACAGCCGTTTTGACTTGTCTCGAAAAGTCGATAGCTGATGCAAGCTATGACTAAGCTTGGAAAAGCCAATTAACTATAATCCCTTCATCCTTCGACTAACATTGTACAATACTACGCTCGTATTTTATCTCGAAACAGAGAGGCTATCCCGGTAACTCGAGTAAAAAAGGATTTATCCTCAGACGCAGGCTTACTGCACCTCCTCCGTGTAAGCTGGGATAAGATGCAGTCTTGCAAGACCGTATTTATGACCTACTTAACCTGTAAATAAAATTGTCAATAAAATCTTCTTCAATTAAATATAATTACAATTTATTTAGAAAAAACCTAAACTGATATTTACCTACAGACAATTTTACGGGGACGTGTGTATTTTTATAAACTCGAAAAATACTGGGGGGATACTGTAAATAAGTATATAGTAATACTGTAAATAGATAAAAATACTGGGAGGAAAATACCGGGATATTGTCGATTCGCCACAAAGTAAATTCGTCACAATTTGTATACTCCATTAGGTTATAGTTTGGAAGAACATAATATAGGCTATATTTATCGGCAAAAAAGTAAAGAAAACTGGAACTACGCGGGTAAAACCGTGAGACACTGCTAGTATGTAAAATTGAAGGCACGTTACATATTGTTCGATAATTAGCTTCGAGGCGAATTGAACCAGCTATAGAATAATGATCCTTTTTGTGTGGCAACTGGAGTTATTTTACCATAAATATCTTCTCCTTTAAAAGTTTAATTCCATTGTCGATACCCAGCAAGAGCTGCTGGGGTTGCTAATAATATTTGTCTATGAAATCGAATATCCCCGGTATCCCGGGACTAAATACAGGGTCGGCGCTAAGTCTATTTTATTTCAAGATAGAAGTTTTTTTCTTGTGTATGGACAAGCTTAGGCACAATTCCTATATATATATAATTATTTTAATCACAATATAAATGAATTGCCAAATAATTTTATTTATTTTACGGTAGCTGAAAGTTTATACATTTAGCCAAAATTGATTATGAATTTACATATTATAACATGTAATTGTACTAACTTATAATTTATGTTTATATAATTTCACTGTAAAATTGACGTGTACTTCTTGTATGAATAAATTAATATGAATATGAATATTTATTTTCAAAGTCCAAATCACTATTTAGCACGCCACTGCGCTGGTTACTCAGAGAAATAAGATGATTTTTCTCTTAGCAATTTTTTAGGAAACCTTGCCCTTCAAAATACATTATTTATATTAATCCCCCTACACACGAGCCTTAAAATCAGAGGAAATTACGTAAAACTAGTGGAGAGGACCCTACGTCGCACCATAAATCACCAATCATATGATGCGGTGTAGGTTCCTCCCCACTACTTTTACGTCATTTCCTCTGATTTCAGGGTTCGTGTGTAGGGGGCTTAATATAAATAATGTATTTTGAAGGGCAAGGTTTCCTAAAAAATTGCTATTTGATAAAAATTGATAGTTTTAGACATTGTCCTAATTTTTGTTTTAAATCTAATCAACTTCATGGACACTAGTAGTTGAATAGCAAACGCCCCAATTTCAAAATTAAATTCAAACATTCGGCTAAATTTCATTAGAAGGTATGTGACAAAGTTGTCCAGTATAAATACAAGAAAATGCGTTTTTTTTTTTCGAAAATTTTATTTGTAACTACCTCTGAAGTATTTTCTACCTAACAAAAAAGAATCACGAAATCAATTCACAATTAACGGAACCATCTGTGTAACATACAGACAAAAAAATGGCAGTCATAGGAACTGCCGATAGAAGTGAAAACTTATAACTCAGAATTTGATAGCTCACTTTGGAAACTGCGCGGGTGAAACCGGAGGGCGTGGCCGTAGTCAAATGGAAATAGCCTATGGGAAATGCTGAAAAAATTTTTTTTTTTTAAATAAGGATTGACGAGACGATCAGGACATGTGCCTGATGGTAAGCAACATGCCTGACACATAACAGCACAGTGACACGCAGCTATTGGAAAACGAAGAGTCCAAATCATTACCTAGCACTGCACTGCGCTCGTCCCCCAGAGATCTAAGATCTTATATCTCTAAGCCCTGTAATTTCTCTGGAAACATTGCCCTTCAAACCGGAACACAGTAATGTTTGCACATTACTGCTTGGCGGTAGAATAACTGGCAAAGGTGTGGTACTTCCCCAGGCGGACTCTGGCAAGAAAATTCTTGTCATTCCCGAGCTGACGCTAGAATTCAATTCACAGGCCACGAAAAATGTGTCTGTGGTGCGTCAAAAGAAGTTTTCACCTAAAAAAACATATACTTAACCAAATCGAGATCGGTTAAAAATACCTAGCTAAGAATGCATTTTTTTAATAACAGGGATAATAATACGTGTATAAGCACAGTAACAACAACTATAATACCTTCATCCTTCGACTAACACTGTACCTACAATACGCTCGTATTGCGTATTGTCCACCAATAACAAAAGTCCTCGACCAAAATGTTGGCATTTACTTGGCGAAACATATAAGTATTGCTATTCAGCGTGGTAACGCCGTCAAAACGTTCAAGTTCAGCAAGAGCTGCTGGGGACGAGAGCTGGACGCTAGAATTCAATTCACAGGCCACGAAAAATGTGTCTGTGGTGCGTCAAAAGAAGTTTTCACCTAAAAAAACATATACTTAACCAAATCGAGATCGGTTAAAATACCTAGCTAAGAATGCATTTTTTAATAACAGGGATAATAATACGTGTATAAGCACAGTAACAACAACTATAATACCTTCATCCTTCGACTAACACTGTACCTACAATACGCTCGTATTGCGTATTGTCCACCAATAACAAAAGTCCTCGACCAAAATGTTGGCATTTACTTGGCGAAACATATAAGTATTGCTATTCAGCGTGGTAACGCCGTCAAAACGTTCAAGTTCAGCAAGAGCTGCTGGGGACGAGAGCTGGACGCTAGAATTCAATTCACAGGCCACGAAAAATGTGTCTGCGGTGCGTCAAAATAAGTTTTCACTTAAAAAAACATATAACCAAATCGAGATCGGTTAAAAATACCTAGCTAAGAATGCATTTTTTTAATAACAGGGATAATAATACGTGTATAAGCACAATAACAACAACTATAATCCTTCGACTAACACTGTACCTACAATACGCTCGTATTGCGTATTGTCCACCAATAACAAAAGTCCTCGACCAAAATGTTGGCATTTACTTGCCGAAACATATAAGTATTGCTATTCAGCGTGGTAACGCCGTCAAAATGTTGGACACGCTTCCCACTGGTGAGTTTAACCATTTTTATTATAGCTAAACTATTATCATAATCATCTTAAGACTGTCATCGGTTCATGAGTAAGTACTTCAGATGTGCTTACGTATAGTAAGTTATGTATGCAGTGCAGTGTACATACATTGTATTATAATTGAGTTTTCTTGACAAACGTTGGTCAGTGCATTACCGTCAGAACTTAGAGGTAGATAGATACATGAATAATGAATAGACACATAAAAAAACGGAAGTTACAGAGAAATTACAGGGCTTAGAGATATACCATCTTAGATCTCGGGTGATGAGCGCAGTGCAGTGCTAGGTAATGATTTGGACTGTTCATGTTCCAATAGCTCCGTGTCGCTGTGTTGTTATATGGCAGGCATGTTGCTTACCATCAGGCACATGTCCTGCTTGTCTCGTCTTTTTTTATTTAAAAAAAATGAAACCGTTTATACAAATTAAACAAGAATGACGGGATGCGGTTTTAGCGATGATCTCCGCCAGGCAACTTTAGAGTAAACATTTCATAGGTTTTATTATTCATTATTATTGCTCATAGGTAATTTTCGTGAAGAGAGGTATAATGTTTTTGTTTCACGTGTTAATAGACAAATAGCATGCGACGCGGACTCATGGGTACCATTTTAGTTTTACATGCATACGTATAATCATCGCAAAACATCTAGGCCGATCTGAAGTTCCACAATGGCGGCCCGCGACGGTACAGTCAATACCGTGCAACTTCAGATCGGATTAGATGTTTTGCGATGATTATACTAGTAAAGTAAATAATGGCTAGTTGCTCAGAAAAATTGCTTTCAACAGTAAAGTTGCCACTTGTGGCGATATTTCATTTAAGTGTCATAACACAAAGCTGACAATCTACAAGTAAGCAAGCTAAGCATATACCCTGTAAGGGCATGGCAATATACAACTACACAATTGTTATCTTATCATAAGTAAAAGTACTTTTCGAAGTCATGCCGCTAACTTAAAAACGGTGAAAGAAAACATCGACAAGAAACTAACATGTTTCTTCTTTCTTCCAATAGATTCTTTCGAAATTATTCGTCATCCAACCCACACTAGGCCAGCGTGGTTGATGTCTTCTCTCCTTACAAGAGAAGGCCCCGAGTTCCAGCATTGGAACATTTAGTGGCCTTCTAGCTAGTTTGACAGCGCTAACGTCCTCCAAGGTTTACATCCTTAGTACGTCCACTAGCAGAGATATTCAGCGGCCTTCCTTGTCCGATACCCTTTTCAACCGAAGCCTAAGCAAAGCCGACTTGGTAGTTAATGTCTTTTGGTTATTCTTTACCAAACTCTACGGTGATATAATGTGAACCTTGCGTTTTGGGTAAAGAGATATTATTGGGGCGGATTCCACGTAAACTGGAGATTTGCCCCAACTTCGATAGACGAAAAGGATTTTAATATACTCTTTTGTAGATTTAAAATATGGTAAAATGTATTTAATAATGCTTACAGATATTATTTACACTTCGGAGAGTGTGCGGCTGATCTGCATGATCTGATACCACCTTGCCATTTTTGTTGCGGACAGTTCGTAGCTCGAGAAAGCGACATCATTTCATGGTTGATATTCTAAAGACATGAACGAAGAGATTTGACTCTATTTTAAATAAATACATTTATACACATATATACATATACACTATGTTTATATACTATTTTATTTAAAATTTGTAATAACCACGTTAGTTTTCATACTAAGATTTGACTCTACTTTTTTGATAAGAATGTGTAGGCTGCGGAATACGTTGGCGGAGTGGATTTTCCCTGATAGTTACAATATTTGTGTCTTCATATCGAGAGTGAATCGGTCGAAAAAACGCTCCATCGTAGACCGCATCGTCGCTTAACGTCAGGCGAGATGGTGGCCAAGTGTAAGCCTATAAAAATAAAAATCAATTCGTAACTAAGCAGAAGGATAAACATGGTTGTGGATAATAATGATCACTAAGACAATTTTATAAAATAAATCAATAAGTATTTGTTGAATATATGTCGCACAACACTATTTAATCCGTTTGGGAAAGAGTACATGTAAACGGCTGAGCAATAAAGCTTAAATATTTTGTAGTCCAGTTTGAAGGGCAATGTTGACAACGAAAATCACAGAGTAAAACTTAAATCATGTGTTACGAGGATATCAGGGTAAAGAAAGCAATGTACTGGGAGGTAGTCATTTGAGCTTTTATGGTCGAATAACTACGTGTCTTTTTGCCTTTATAGCCTTGGTTTTTGGCTTGTCACTTACCATAAAACGCACATCTTACTCGTCCCGTCACTCTAAATTCACTCGAAATTTACTACTCAAGCTTAGTATTCAAGTACTCGAAATAATTTGGTACAGATACGGTCTATAACATGAAAAAGGACATTAGTTTCGAATGCGAAAAAAGGATATAAAAGTTTGAATGGACATTTTGTTAGATTTAAAGCCTTATTTTTAAGCTCTTAATTGATACCTATAATTATTATTATGAAATAATGCCTATGTGCATTTACAGTTCATAAAAGTTATCCTTAAGGAGGTAAAATCCTTACGGATAAACTAATGTTATCATACAAAAAATAATCACTGTAGGTATACCACAAAAATCTGAAGATGTTAGCTCGGTAGGCTTGTCTTGTCATCTCTTAGAAAAATACGAATTATTTTATCAATTAACCCCACTAAGACTTGTCCAGCAAGTTGTTATTTCTGCCAAGGAAAGGTGAAATCTTTTCGAGTTTTTCCCGCCGCCTTGAGGAAAGGACACTGAACTTCTCCGACTACTGATAATTGGACTAATCAGTCATTCCAGACGTTTTATTTAACTTAATCCTCCGGCGAGATAACTTAATTAGACAAAGTTTCAGTGTACGCTTTTAACCGCTCAATTTAAAGAACGAATTTCTAAAAAAGTGAACGTACAATTAATTGCATTGAAAAACCGATGTAGATACTTAAAGTTCTACTTCAGTTTTATATTTTAATCATTCTTTTTTTTTTTGATGGATAGTAAATAAATACTTCAGAGGTGGTCCCATATGCATTTTATTGAAATCGGTGTGAGGGTTTTTGATATATAAACAAAAACTAAAATTTGCTTACATTTTAGTGACGACTTAGTGATAGCTTCTTTTGAAATTTAGCCGGGTGTCTGAATTTAACTTAAAATTTAATTCGGTTTTTTTTTTTCGGAGATATAACTTATTATTATTATTTTTGTCCTGTAATTTTTACAGTTTTATCCACTGATTTAAGATTGGGCTCGTGATTTAGTTTTGGTAGTAAGCTTGGTCCGGAGCTGGAGGTCAGGGGTTCGAATCCCACCCAAGACAATTTTTTGTGTGACGAATGATGAATACAAATATTAACTTTATGTCTGTGTGTTTTTATGCAATCATAATGTTTTTATATTTTTTATCATTATTTAAATTTACGATTATATTTGTATTATACCCAGCTCTCTATCTCCCATATTACAAGTTTTATTTAGATTGAGGCTAGTTATCTAGTTATGTGAGGAAATACATGTATCCAAGGATATCAATATATCATATCATTTATTCAATTGCAACATGTACATGACATTGACTTAAAACTTAAATCTAGTGGGTACATGACGCTGTCAGGGCGAAGCAATACAATCAATTACAATAAAATTACACAACAACAGCTTATTTTTTAGACTAAAATATCAAAATCATGTTTTTGTCCGGTGGGTAGCGTTAGTGACGTGTGTTTGAAACATATTGAGGGTCTTCTAGGAAATCTTTGACGTTGTAGTAGGCCTTGGTAAGCAACATTCTTTTCATTTTCACAAAAAATTGTTTTCGTTTTTTTTTCTTCTCTTTTATTAGCTTCACAGTTTATTTGTGAGAAAACTGGTCTCATCCGTGGTGTTATCAAAACGAGAGCGAATCGGTTTTTATAGGGCAGCACACTACATCGTAGAACGCATCGTCGCTTAACGATTAAGTGTAATCCTAAAATAATTTAAAAATGTGTTTACCTATGATATTTAGGTCGTTATCGTTGACTGCTCATTTTGACTGACCGCATGGTTTAGTGGGTAGTAACTCCGAAGCCGAGGGTCGTGGTTCGATTCAGTCACCCAGTGCAAATATTTGTCTGATGAATTCAAATATTTGTACTGTGTCTCTTATAATAAGTATGTATTTATAATTATATAAGTGTTATATCAGCTATTTGACCGCAATCTTACAAGCTTTGCTTAGTTTTGGGGTCGTGTTATGTGTGAATCGTCCACCAATATTTCTTTATTTTATTTAGTTATTTTAATGAGAAAAAGTTATTTAGACTCGTTCAATGTTTTTGAGATGGGAAAACGATATTACACCTGACACTATAATTACCGATTACCGACCCCTCTTACTGTGTGTATGTAAATATATTGTAAATATACCTACTATGTTTTCACTTTTGTCGAAACTACCGAAGAGCCGCTGCTTTTTAAAAATTTGATAGTATTAATGCAAATAACAACATTTCAGCAGTCAGTTTTCTGTATTTGAAGAACCTGATACACTTTGCCTTAGTTGATTTCGAATAATTTCTTTCTGTACGTCGATTCCCCAAAGGATCAACTAATTCCGCTTGTATTACTCGAAACTCGCTCTCTGTAAGTCTAGCCCTAAAATTACAGTTGGGACCGAGCATAAGCCCATATTAGTATCAGCTTTCAAACGGCACTAACGTCTCAGGGGAGGACGCCTCCTCACTCCTAGACCGAGACAGCTCCTGGCACCTGTTGCCGAAGTAATGTGACCCAACGAAGCAGCATTGCCAAGTGGTCATAATTATATTATCTTGCAACCATCGGTTTGTGATTGCGGATGCTTTCACTCGAGTGCTCTCTACAACAGGCGATGGATATCAGTCTCAAAATGACGTAGATATTTACGTAATTATACTGGGTCCATTACAGTAATGAAACTGGCGCTAATGAGCTGTAAATTAACAAATAACTTTGCCCAGCATACGATTAAATCAGCCGTAAAGTTTGTTATAAAACGGTAATGGGCCAATATGTATTTTTTAATTGAATGAAAACCAGTTTATTGTTTTATGTTAAAAGCTTTGAGTTCAAAGTGTAAACTTTGTTAATTAGGGATGTCATATGCTTATTTATATATTTTTAAGCGGACTAACTAATTTTGTTAACCATAAACTTGTTTAATATATTCAAATTTTGACTAACTAAGCATACATTAAAAAATTGTACCTACTTAGTGTTTTAGGAGATGAGTATCGATTTTTATTGCTTTGGACCTAATTAACAAAAATAAAACAATGTTATTAAATTGGATCACTGTTATTATGCAGTTTCTGTAAATCAATAATATTAAATGCAAATTTCTTCTTTAAATTACAAGAAGGCTGGAAATTAATCCGTGTTCAAAAGAACCTTATTCTACATAACTCAGCCGGCGTTATAATTAATCCTTTATGTATTTTAGACTTACATACCTACACGTTCTTTTTTTCATTACGGTATGCAAAGCCAAATACAATATGTTACAAATATATTGAGAATGCTTCTCTTGACAACATTTTCAATCAGCGGCTCAATTTACAATTAATATTTGCTTTGACTACCATTACATGATCCTAACATTTGCTGCACTAAATTTCATTCATAAATAAAATTTACCAGCAGGGGTTTTCTACTCACAAATACAATATTCCTCATACCATTATTTTAATTTATCAAATTCGTCTGAGCCGAATGGCGAAGGCTTAACGACGTCTTACTCATGTGAGGTGTCCACACAAAGGCTGCCACTGTGTCCCAGACAAGAGACAAGGAAGCCTGTCATTGGACTTCGTGTGAGGTACGACGTAAGTTGATTAGGGCTGCTAGAATCACGTCTAGGAAAATTGAACAAATTTGTGCTCGGTTCCTGTTCAATAAACCGCGTTACTGAGGAACATACAATGTATACAGGTTACACAAAAATGATTAACAAAATATCCTTAAATCTGTGTTAAATTTGTGAGGTAACTAAACAATTCATTTAACATTTTGACCACGTAGAATTCTAATATTATACCCAATGTTATAACCTAAAATAGCAGGTACCTAAAAATATTGTTTCATGAACTGGTGAAATTTGTGGCGAGATATTTAAAGTAAAATGGTCATTTTGGGCAATTCTTTTAAGCTGATTATTATCTCATTTTTTAAATCATTTTACTCGTAAATCACTTCACACAAGTGACTAGTCAGTCACCTTTGTGGTAGATAACATTAAATACACACGTTTAAGAAAGAAGAATATCGAAAGTTACGCAAAGTTTCATTTTAGATTTTCCAGCACAAAACTGTGTTTTTATATCACGTAGAGCTACGGAACGAGTAAGTTATGCGCCTGATGGTAAGCAACATGAATGTTGTTTAGCATGAGCCATGTTTCTATAGTACACACATAGCATAGTTCCATGCAGCTATTTGAACACGAAGAGTATAAATCACGGCCTAGCACTACGCTACGTTAGTCACTAAGAGAAATATCTAAGACGATTTATATTTTTGTTTACTCTGTAATTTGTTTGAAACAGGAACACAGCGATGTTTGATTGGCAGAAGAATACATGGCAAAGATGTGGAATTTTCTAAGTAGTCTTTACGAAGAATCCGGTTGTTATGGGCAGGACTGGTTGCTTACTATCAGGCACGTTCAACCGTAAAAAAATTAGTAAGTATGTACCTAAAACCAAAATGTATTGGCGCCAAAATCTTCGCAGCAGCCCTAGACTCATAGCATTACCCGGCTAAGTGAGCGCTCCGAGTGCATTATAATCCAGCTCTGCTCACGTCATCCGGCGTAAATTGCGCCCTCGACGTATGGCATACTCATTATATCCGGGTTAAGTAATAAGCAAACCGGTGTCAACAATGTCAGGATTTTAATTTTGCCCTTCAATAGGTTAAGCTCTAGACTCTATCTTTTTGTGTGGACCATATAGTTAAAAGAAGATAAGTAAATCTAAATCATAATTAACACATTTCTTGACAGTTGGTTCAATTCAATTAATTTATTCCTTAAATATTACAACTACATTTTACAAAGAGCGCTTATAATTCATTAAAAGTTCTTGAAAAACACTTCTTAGTTGAAAACCTACAGTATAAACAGACCACTAAATATTCCCGCTGCTGAGACTCGGTGCCTTCTCTCGCAAGGAGAAAGTTAAGGCCATAATCCACCACGCTGGCTCAGTGCGGGAGTTGATGGATGACACATGACCTCGAAAAATTCTAGGTACATGCTTGTTACCTCACTATGTTATCCTTTGCCATATAAAGTTAGCGGCATTACGCACAAGACTTCGAAAAGACAATGGTGTCCATGGTTTTGAATCCGGGTTCTATGGATCGGCAGTCGCCACAACGTTATCCCGACTAGACCAGCCGTTACTTTGGAGAAGATACATAAATTAATAGTATAATAAAGTACTTAAGTTAAAACACTAATGATATGTACTTCAACCCACAGAAGTTCGGAATCATTAACACCACTTTCTTGTAAGTACATTGTTGCTAAAACGGAAGATTCTTATTTCTTGCAGGGAAGAAGAAAGAAAACGATGTTTGCTTATGGGATACATTTTATAACTATAAATTAAAATCGGATAATAGACCACCGAAATATAATTAAATTTTTAAAGTAAATTTATTTAAACATTTCACAGACTTTTCTGCTTTTGACTAAATCGTGCACGAGTAAGCTCAAAGCAACACGTTTTCTTTATATTACACAACCAGTGATCCGTGGTTTTTCCCGTACTTATGAGTACTACTTTCCGTTCACACTACAGTCAGTGTTCAAAAATTTCAATCCAATTCAAACTGTTTTAATATTACTAGGATTTATGAAATCTTTTTACACACACACACAACAACTACTGCAGCAAAATCGCTTCTCGAAATATATCGCTCAAACTTGATACAACCGTGCATGCGATAAAATTCAAATATCAGCACAGAAGTGTGGTGATCCCAGGTGCAAAAGATGTTTACCGAACCGTAAACACGAGAAAGTTTGAGGACAAATTAA
This sequence comes from Ectropis grisescens, assembly GCA_017562165.1. Lineage (NCBI taxonomy): Eukaryota > Metazoa > Arthropoda > Insecta > Lepidoptera > Geometridae > Ectropis > Ectropis grisescens. Next base: position 21,148,321 of record CM029787.1, on the reverse strand, counting down.
ACAGACCGACGCCGACGGAATTGGTTTCAACTCTGATAAAAGGATTTAGAACTGTTTTTTAACTATTAGGTTCGAAACTACGTGACGCTGTCGCCCGCGCGGTTTTCTGACACGCGCGTACACACGCTTGGTCATTTTGTATGGAACCACGCGGACGACCGCGTCACGCAGTTGTTTCGGATCTTAGATTTGCACTCGGCCGCCATCTTGCCTGGTGTTAAGCGACGATGCAGTCTACGATTTGCACTATTATGGTCTGTAAAATGTTTAGGTTATCTAAATTCATATGACAAAAGACTACAAAAAAATCTGTATCAAAATTGCATTCATAAGCTAAAATTATTATATAAGTATAATGCTTCTTTTCTTCGGCGAACATATACATTGTTCAGTTTAAAAATTGACTACATATCACAAATTACACATAAAATGACTTAAAGTACAGTAAACAAGTTCGTTTTTAATAGAAATTAGTTATTAAAAAAAATTTAATCACAGTAATGTTGAAAAGCATTACCCTATTTATGAGTATGTATTGAATTACTTTTAGGTATAATTTTAATGATAGAATAAACGCCAATTAGCCTTGCGATATTCGAATAGAATATTTTCCCTGCCAATTAAATTTGAAGAGCTTAGAGTACGTATACACTTACGAGTAGCAGACTCTCAATGGTATTACGTATTTCGCAAAAGATCAGGTGAAAAGGTTGTTAAGTTGTTATTGAATAAATCAGGCGACATGGCTATAAATACATCTCTACTCTGTATGCTTCATTGGGCATCGTTTCGGTCACAATGGAGACTTCGTGATAAAAATGGAAAGAAAATTGTAAGTAAAAAATAACAAGTTTTCTCACACGTTTTCACTCGAATAGGCAAAATCTTATAACAGGTACTTTCACGATACAAATTAAAGACAATAATTATACTGCCTGTGTTGGTAAATAAATCAAAGCTTCTGCTAACGACAGGTTGTCAATAATTAATGGATCGTCGGTATTTATAAATTATTTTACTATAAGCTGTTTGATGAAGTATTTTTATTATGAAAAAGTATTGTAACAATTTTGGTATAGATATGTAGCAAGAAACCGATATTCCGTCGGCAGACAAAGGTTGACAACAATATTGAACATGTATTGTAAACGATTTCATGCCCATATTCACGTTGAAAGACACGAACGTGGCAGGAAATGATGTATAAAGTTACGTAGGTAGTGATAGGTTAGCCGTTGTGTTTTATGTATACTGTATAGTTGTTAAAAGTATATTAAATTATTTAGTACATCGCAGTTTGAGCAAAAAATATGCACGTTGCAATATGAAGTTGAGTTTGTAAAACAGATTTTATGCGGACTAAATATGTAAACTAACGCAGAAGTCATTGGACGTTTACAGCTAATTTCATCGAGATGAAAAGAGTTTCTCATCGGGCTCACCCAAAATTTTGCATTTGTACTAAATAGTTTTCATTGGAATATATTTTTATTCATAGAAAAATAATGGAATATTCATTGCAATTTTTCTTCAAATGAAAAACAAAAATACGTTGACATTTTGAGACAGGTTGACCCAACTCAAGTTACTTCACTAGGGAACTAGCGACGCGTATGAGTACCTATAGTTTTTCTCTCTGAAATCGGAAAAGTACTTTGTTTTATGTATTTTCAGAGGAAACTGTAACAATAAATCATGCGGAGCCGGACTTTGGCAGCATAGGTGTCATTTCGGAAACATACAGTATACAAACATGCATTTTACCTCGCAGTTTTGATTAAATATTACGTAGGTATTAGCTGCAACACCCGGTTTCAGCTTCTATGCTATGACTTTGCATGTTTCAGCTTATATGCAATGACATGCATTATTGCTATACATTAAGTATGTATTTCTAAAAAAAAAAACAGAATAGAGTGACGCGACGAGTAGGACATGTGCCTGATGGAAAGCAACACGCCTGCCCATAACAGCACAGTGACACGCAACTATTGGAACATAAAGAATCCAAATCATTACCGAACACTGCACTGCGCTCGTCAGCCAGGAATATAAGATGATTCATCTCTATGCACAGTAATTTTTCTGAAAACATTTCCCAAACATTTTTCAAACTGGAACACAGTGATTTGTGTATGATGTATGTATGTAACACATGTTGATGTTTCATCAAAATCAGTCTCTTTGTCTTAAAAACTGAACGGATAAATTTCTGAAATCGCTGATCCTCCTAGAACAAGATTATTGCATTTGTCAATTCACGAGGAAGGCTAATTATTTTCAAGAGGTAGAAACGAGGGGCAGCAAGCTAACAAAAGAACTAACTCGAAATGAAGACTGATAAACAACTGAAACAAATAATTATGGGAAAATCGTAAAAATAGGATGAAATGTTTTTTACTTAGCTCCTACTCTATCATAATGAACTAATGAGGCTGCGAGTTGTTTTTTCAACTAGATTATGAGTACACTGGACTGCAGGCTAAAATGACGGTAAGCTGCACGTGGAATTTGTCAGACCCTAGACCTACGAACTTTATTGGCCGTAACGTATGGTTGTGACCACGCAGTCTTGCTCAAATTCAAATTCAACACTGGCATTAGAGACTCTTTACGACATTGTCTAAGCACCAAGGAGCTCACCATATTTCCATAGTAAACTAGATCATAAATGTACTATAAACAATTTATATACAAATAATTAAAACGACTCCAAAACCATAAATAGGCACTCAAAAGCAAACTACTATAAGCACTACTCTGTTGATCTATTTGTAGTCAGTGGCTTCATGGGCGTGTCCGACTCGCACTTGGCTTCTTTTTTCCTTGAATTCTTTTGATATCTTAAAATATATTGAATAGAATAAATTTACCTATCAGAAAGATTTTATTCGTAAGATTTAGAGCTCTTAGGACTCGTCAGCCTTCAGTAAATGCTTTGGAATTTAGCGGTAAATCCGTTCTTCATTGTAAATTTCTGTATTTATTACGGACGAATCACCAGTAACATTACTGCAGTATTGGAATTATTCGCTTCACGCTTACTGTGCACGCTAGCTAAATAGCTTTTATTTTGTAAAGTTACTCGTATATTAGATTGGAAATATTTGAACGATTGTGGCGTCCAACGAACTAAAATAAGCTGATTAAGGAAGATTTTGTAATATGTTAAGCTGTCGGGAGTATTTTATTACAAAATTTTAGCGTAATTTTGAATAAAATATCAATAGTTTTCGTGTAAATCCTAAACTCAAAGAAATAAAAATTACAACATTTACGTTTTGATTCTCACACGTGGTGCTGTTTGAAACTCGCTACATTCTCCGAAAGTACGATGTTGAGTTCAACTTTCAAGATATTCACAGGTTTCAAAAGAGCGAACGCTTTGCATACAGACGCACTTCGTTTCATAAAACGCTGGCGTTTAATTTGTACCATCGTGTTTTAAGTTCTATATGTAAAGTCATACCAATCAGTACAAAAAAAGAATATGTATAAAAGCTACCTAATATTATAAAGAATTCAAAGTCTTGAACCTCGCCTTAAAATTGCTAGCTTATCAGGTTTAAGTTAATAAAACACACAAAAAGTCGGTATACGGGCGAAAGTTTTACGTGACAACGACTTTGAGTGGTAAAATAATTTTACGGAAGGGACGCGTGCCTTTCACTTTTTATGTCTATCTCTCTCGCTCTTAGGCGGGCTAACCATGCCCGAGTGGAAGGGGCGCGTGCCTCTCACTCGCTCTCGTTGTGAGCGCATAACGTGAGCGGAGCGTAACGCAGTTTCTTGAAGTGTCACCCGGCAAACCAATTTATAAGACGTTGTCACGTCAAAAATAATGGAATAAACAGAAACTGCGCGAGTAAATCCATGGAGTGCCCCTAGTTAACAAGTCAAGTGAAATTGTTTTTTTAAGCGTTCGCTCAATAGCAGCACTAGTAAATAAAACAGTCCATATCTCTCGTACTATACTCGTAAAGACGTCGACAGTGTGAACGAGTAGTGCGTGGGTTTTCTTAATGGGATGGCAAATAAAATATTTGAATAAAAGAATTGGCTTATTTGTGAAATGAGGACAACACTGGAAAAATCAGAAAATTTCCTCGTTACCCTAATAAGGTTATGTATTTTTTTACCGGATCGGGAGCAAAATATGTATGTGCCCGATGGTAAACAACACGCCTGCTTGTAATATTATATATACTACAGTGTCACACTTGTGTGTTTACTTTTTTACAGTGCTTTATTTTTTTTTATAAAAAGTCACGAGAGAGCCTTTTCTGTGCCTGATGGTAAGCAACGTGCCTGCCACATAACAGCACAGTGACACACAACTATTGAAACGTAAAGAGTCCAAACCATTACCTAGCACTGCACTACGCTCGTCACCCAGAGATCTAAGATGTTATATCTCTAAGGCCTGTAATTTCTCTGGAAACGTTGCCCTTCAAACTGGAACACAGTTATGATTCCCCATTACTGTTTGGCGGTGGAATAACAGGCAAAGGTGTGGTCCTTCCCCAGGCGGACTCTGCCAAGAGTGATACCACTACACTAAAACTAAAACTGTTTGAACGTGTTCTTGTATACAGGGTTAATGGTAATCAGTCTGCATCCTTTTAAGGGGATGTTAAGTACATCAAATACGTCAACTGTTGTTATATATCTTATCTTATACCTTAAAACGACCAATTCTTGTAGGTATATATAAATATATATAATCTGAATCTCGGAAACGGCTCCGACGATTTTCATGAAATTATATTTACAGAGGGTTTCGGGGTCGATAAATCCATCTAGCTAGGTTTTATTTTTTAAAAACATCATTTTATGCGCATTTTTAGACAATGAAAAACTCCTACGATGTCATTAGAATACGATAACTTATTTTGCCACTGTTCTTGAAGCCTAAATGGCTCAGACGGAATATGCTCGCCCTCGGAGTCAACAAGCCCCGGTTCGAATCCTGATAGTTACACTCGGGATTTTTCTTTTTGTTCTTTTGTTTCTGAGAAAATCTTATACTTGGAGCCTTTTATAATCGCATTTAATTCGTATCTAAGTAGGTCTAAGTAAGTCATTACTTCGTAATTCGTACCTGCCTAAATATAATTTAAAAAAACCGAGCAAAGCTCGGTCAACCAGGTACCTTTTTTAAATTCGAATATTTTTTTCCCACACAAAATAAAATAAAGGTATTTGCCTTGTCTAAAAGCAACGAACTCTTCGTAACAATTTTTAACAATCTTGTTGCACTGTTTAGTGAGTAACCACTATACAGTAATTACTCACTAAACAGTGCTAAAGAGGACAACAACCACTTTTTTAAAATATGTGTTGATTTTTAACAAATGTTGTAGAACTAAAGTTGTTTGTTTAAACATACTGAACATGTCCTTAAACGGATGCAGGCTGATTACCAGTAACCCTGTATACGAGTAGACAGTTATTATATGAATGTATATTAAATTTATTTATTCAACGGGTAATATTCCCAACGGTTGTTGGCACCGCTACGAGACTCAGCTTAGAACCTCTCTGTACACAGACTGACAACGGTCCCTGAAGCCAAATAACCGCATCTTTTGTTTCTTATAAGTATTTCAGTCTCGTCAAATTCCTTATAGTCGGAACACTTATCGAACAGTCTTTACACTTGTAATAATATATTAAACTATGTATTTTAGAATTACCCTGAGACTAGGTGGAGTGACGATTTACGGAAGGCAGCTGGTGGCGGTTGCAATCGTAAAGCCGAGGATCGGGCTGAGTGGCGTATTATTGGAGAGGTCTATGTCCAGCAGTGGACGAATGTGGGCTGATTATGATGATGATTTTAGAATTATTTTTATACTAAGTAGAGCTGCAGGGTACGGCTATTCTAGTCGGGACAACCGATCCGGAGCTCTTGATTCAGATTCCATGTGCGCCACTCTCTTTTTGAAGCCATGTGCGTAATGCCGCTAACGTAAAAACGGTGTAAGAAAACATAGTGAAAAACCGACATGTATCAATCTTTCATCTACCAACCTGGGCTAGATCAGCGTGGTGGATTAAAGTGCGCGAGAAAGCCCTGAGTCTCAGCAGTGGGAACATTTAGTAGGCTGCTTAGTGCTTACTCTTGTACACAGACGGGACGAAGACATGTGTTGAATGGTAAGCACCCCACCTGACCTGACAAGAGTAACATTAGCGGAAATGGAGTTCTGCTAGTAATTTAATAAAATTAGTAGTCATTACTAGTAGTAGGCGAATTTACAAATAAATCCGGCTCAAACTTCCAAAGTCCAGTTTTCCTGTTTGTTTAACGATAATGCATTGCATCCACGCCGGATTTATGGCTTCACTCTAAAGAGGGTAGAATGAATACGTAATAAGCGATGAGTAAATCTTCATGGCTAACTGTGTTATTCATTTCTGTGCAATTTCGCGAAGCGGCTTTATAGCGGCAGCTGAAATATGAGTCGGAACGCGGAACTTGCGAAGTTAAGTTGTAAAATGTCCTGATGTCGTAACTGGGGCTTGGTATTAAACCACACTGTAAAGAACTCGGTCAGAAACTCTTTGGTGTCAATGCGATAAGGACCATTATGCTACTTTAAGCCTGATATTGCGTCTCTTTTTGGGTAGTCGTAGCAACGCAATAAGGACTACTTTTCCAAAAATAATAAAATTTTGGTCGAGTGCCTGATTTTAAATTTAAATTGAAGTCAGTTTTTGTTGAAATTAAATTACTAGACCAACAATACAATTGTTGGATATTTGTTGACGTCGACTAACTAACTCAATGAGACTAGATTAGCCTGAACCACCTGGATGAGCATTTGTATAACATACTAGCTGTACCCTGCCACGCTTCGCTGTGGCACATTGTGATGCGAAAATTAGATAAAAACAACCCTTGATGCGGATTATACATCATTCTAAAATTTCAGCTCGATCGGTGCAGAACTTTTTGAGTTTTTGAAGCGTACACAAACCAACATAACATGTTTATAAATAAAGATATCGTACCGCCCACATAGTTCCCGAGAAACCAATGGGGTTTCTTGATACAAAAATAGCGTACAACAAACCAAATTTTACGACGAATTAAATTCAGTTAGCTTATTTTAGCTGACCGCGAAAATTTTTTTGTTGATATACCCTCACTTATAATTCGTATTGTCAAAACTAACCTCAAAATGTTTGAGGGTAGATAAATTTTTTTTTGGTTTTAGTTTCACATGGTGAGTCATATCCGATGCCGAACCCTTATTGATTCCGCGTCGCTTGACAGGTGTATTTCAGACCATCATCTATCTATATACATATTAAATTTCATCCAGATCCAATCAGAGCCTTCAGTAATGTCTGCACGAAAGACACATCGATACATACCAACTCATAAACTTCCGCATTTATAATGTTACTAGGATATAGCAAGCTGTCTCGCAATGACGCGCCCGTTCGGGTAATGATACTCGTCTAAAATGTAACGAAAGGTTCTCTGAAGCCGGGGAATAGACATATCGCGAGCTGGAATCTGGAACGTGCGCTAGATCCCTAATCGCGATGATGAAGCTTTTTCTTCCCGGAATTTCGCATTTTTAGTTTGAAAGCCGGACTTTTAACTTGAAATTTACGGGGCTCAGGAAACGTTTGCTAACTACATTTTTAAGTTGGAGCTTTATACGAAATATTCAAAACATTTAGATATTTCTAATGAATTATGAGCGAGTTTATTTATTATGTTATTAATTGAATATAAAATAAACGAACTTTGAATGGACATTTCTCAAAAGATCCCGTCTTGTCACATACTTAGATTAGTTTGGAACGAAGAGTTTACAAATACCTACTACGTATATAGTAACTATATACGTAGTAGGTATTTGTAAACTCTTCGAACAAATAATCTCTTTAGAACTCTCTCTCTTTAAAAAATCTCTTTAGAACAAATGACCCTCCCTGACCAGAGTAACTTGGTAAGGTGGGGAAAAGCCCCTGAAAAATGTTGCTATACTTGTGGAGAGGCGATATGTACAACAAGGCACATATTGGTGGGATGCAAGGTGCTCCTTAATAGGGGTCATTACTCACGGCGCCATGACAGAGTACTTGAAGCCATACGTGAAGCCTTTCAGTAGCTACAGCCCAAAAGGGGTTGCCGACAAACAAAAGACAAATTAACTTTGTAGAAGAAAGCTCAACTTCAAACTCCAGGAACAAACCTTACTCAATCCTGGGTACAGCACCTGATTGGACTATTTTAATGGGCACGTATGAAAAGCACAACAACATCCCAGAGGATGTGGGTGTTTCGTCATCCAGACCGGACATTTTCCTTTTTTCTAGAGCTACGAAACGCATAGTCCTTGTAGAACTTGCCGTACCCTGGGAAACTAATATACCTAAAGACCACGCGATGAAACAATATAAGTATTACGACCTCCTAAACGCATTAACAAAAACCGGCTATGTACCTAGTTAGTTTATACGCTGTAGAAGTGGGAGCGAGAGGTATACCACCAAAATATCTCTATAACCTGCTGAAAGACCTTGGCTTATCCAGAAGTGCAGTAAGTTCTATACTAGAACGAGTATCTAAAGCTGCACTAGTAGGCTCATATCATATTTGGCTGGGCAGGGAGAGAGAAATACGAGAAGGTGTTGATGTACGTCAGAAAGAGGCCCCTTAAACCTACGCCCGAGTCACATGTCTCGGGTTTTCTCTCTCTCTGCCACACGATGGACCCGGCACCCGCACGGTGAATCCATGGAATGCTAAGCAGATCGTCTCTCTACACCGAAAACACGGGTCTGATCGCTGTTGTGTTATGGTTCTTGTGGAAGCATCATACTTTTACTGTGGCACATCACTATGTTGCTACAGCTAACATACACCTCATCTGCTTACGATTGGTACAAAGGAACCGTGCGGAAAACCGGAGCTGTTTACTTTTTCTTTATCTAAGGTTTGGAACAAGAACGTATTGTCATTTTGATAATGTTGATTTAGAGTAAGATCCCAGGCCGCCAAACGTCACGTATTATCCGATGAATGAAATGTGGACGATTACGTACAAAGAACACATGCTTACCCGCTAACTTGCTTAGACGGACATTTTTGAGATATGGGGTCCAAAAGATACATTACTTACTTCACGTATTTTCTGATAACTGATTTTCACGTATGTTATAGGCAATATCTTTAAAATGAGGCCTTTTTTTTTGAAACTTTCCGTCGGCCGTTTTGCTTAACAAACGCTTTAAAACTCCCAAAATAATAGTTTCAGTTATCAGAAAATGCGTGAAGTAATGTATCTTTTGGACCCCATATCTGAAAATTGGCCGTCTAAGCAAGTTAGAGAGTAAGCATGTGTTCTTAGTAAGTACTAACTCTACTCAATCGTCCACATTTCATCCATCAGAAAATACGTGACGTCTGGCGGCTCTGGGATATTGGACTAATTGATTTTACTAGACCCACGTTGTACGAGAACCAGTTATCCGATTTAATACTTGCATAGTCGTATTAGCAGCGCTCTGCATTTTTACCTGCGTAGTTATTTGTTATTATTTTTCCGGGATAAAAAACATAACAAAATACGTAGCATTTATGGTATTCCAGGCTATATGGCTATATCTAATGTGTATTCTAAATTTCAACGCAATCCGTTCAGTCATTCCGACGTGTTTGAGCCACAAATTTCCAAACTTTGACATTTATAATATTAGTAAGATTGCGTTGCATTTGTAAATAAGGTTACTAAATCTTCTAAATTAATACATAGTTCAAACAAACAAATTTAATCGAAACTGCTACAATCTTTTTGAATCGATTTTCTGTCTCATTTAATACGTTATTTAAAAGCTTGCGTCTTTTGTGGTAGGTGAAAAACAGGAAAAGGACCAAATGAATTGTGCATAGAAACTCTTGATGAGCGCTCCAGCGGCCCTCGAAAACTTTAATTCGGGCTTATTTTCAATTCCATGTTGAACTTCCTTCGTCAAAAAACAGATCAAAGGTGCTGGCGTTGAGGGTCGGGCAGAATTTTCCGGGTCGCTGGTGAACAATGACGTCTTTTGACGCGGCCCCGGGTTTGGAACATGTGTAATGTGTATCGGGATTATGAAAGTCATGATGCGGGCCCACGGTTGGTTATGGGTGTAGATTTGCTGGGATTTTAACATTATCCTTTCTTTATTGGTCAAGAAAAATGTGAATTGGAAGACTCAGACCGTGCTTGAACGTAACTGAATTTTAAGTGGCTGAGTTGGTAGTGAGTCATCCTGCGAAGCTTGAGGGTCTTGGCGAACACAAGACCCTCAAGCTTCGCAGGATGACTTCCCACCCAGTGCAAATATTTGTGTGACGAATACAAATATATGTATTGGCTAGGTGTTACTACGTTTATCAAGTAGGTTATGTATTTACAAGTATGTAAGTTATATCAGCTCTCTGGCTCTCATAGTACAAGCTTTGCTTAGTTTGAGATCAGATGGTGTTGTGTCTGAAATGTAGAAATAAATCATGGTTTATATTTTAAATACGAAAGTTTGGATCTTTAGATATTTGGATGTTTATTGCTCAATCACGTCGAAACGTCTCCTCGAAACTTACTATAAAATCGTTTAACGGTACTCGATGAAAAGTTGTCATTCGAATCAAGATAAAATTCAGAACAAAATAAAACATATAGTCTGTGGGGCCATAGTCAGAATTTATCGCGGGAAAATAACAGAAACGTATAACAGGGCGCTGCTGTAAAATTTTATGGTAAGTAAATAATTATAATAAATTAAACATCCGTAAAAGTAGTAATTAATGCGAAAGAACCCTGTAAGAGTATGACAGAACCAATAAAAGCGCGGATGTCTTTCGCAGCCGTTCGGGTGAACCCTTGTCACGGACCTACCCAATAACTGGCCCTTAAAGCTCGATCATTCGAGGCCCGCGGCGGGATTCAGTTTAACTGTCTTTTAGAGTTTTTATCGGTTGAAATCGTAAGAAATCCTATTCTTTATTCTGATTCTCTTATTTAAAAAATAAGCTTACGTTACACCGCCGTTATTTAAGGTTTGCAGTTAACCGCCATCTTGCCTGATTTTAAGCGACATGATGCGAATATAACAATCGAATTAAATACTAATTACATTACATTTTTATAAGCCTTTCCGAGCGCTTGGTCGACGTATATTTGCCCCAACGTATAAGCATTGGTGCATTCAGTAGTTCCCGTTATTTCTTTGGTATAAAAAGTAGCCTCTGTGTTAACCCAGGGTATCAGTTCCATGGGGTGCGTGGCTCGGGAACCTCCACGTGCTGCACACTGGGCATCACAGAACAACTTACATCGGTGACATCTTGTTGTGTGATGTCGAATCCTGCCCGGGGCTGGGAACTTCTTCACGCGCTCTTCATCCCCTTGAGCAGTGCGTGTAGAGTTTTGGGGATGGGACTGGAAGACTTGGGAAGGTTACTCGGCTGATATATCGGCCAAGCAAAATTCCTGACCCGCACTTGGCCAGCGTGGTGTATTATGGCCTTAACTCTCTCCTTGCGAGAGAAGGCCCCGTGGGAACATTTAGTGGCTGGTTATGTTTATGTAAAATTCGTAAGTCGTCCAGATGAAGGTCTTCCACGAGCACTCTGATTATTAGAGTGCTCAGTGGAAGGACAAGGGTTGCGATATGGTCATAGAAGCGAAACGCGGCAATCCCTAGCCGCGGTGTTGAGGACCTCTTGCTTCCGATCATAATCGCCGTGAGAGGTGAAGTCAAAGGTCTCTCAGCAGTGAGAGGTCCTGTGAGTTAAGGAGCGAGAGTTGGAAACCTCTCACTCCTTCACTGAGGCGGAAGCAGACACGAGGGCAAGCCGGGAGAGTTACCACTCTGGGCTCGCATCCAGTCTCCACAGCATGGCCTGGGGCGTTGGACGTTTAGGTTCATTACACTATCAAAAATGCAAACAGCATGTTATCAAATGATTTAGTTATCTCCACGTTATATTAGAGTACCTCTCTACTTTGTCTTTGATGTAGTTGTCAATATAAACTTTTCTTCTTTATAGTTTGTTTAGTTCTTTCTTCTATTAGTACGGTATGGTACATTTGTCTGTCTATAATAATTATGAGAGGAAAAACGTGTACAGTGATAACGCCTGATTGGTCAAGCTGGCGTGTATTTAGCCTATATTTAGTTTATGCTCTAGTTATTTGTGATAAAACCTGTCTTATAATCATTCGTGCAAAGATGACAACAACATGGTATTGTCATTTCTATGATTGACTTTGACCAACGTACAAAACAGACTTAACGTAAAAGACTTGAAGAAAAGGAAAATATAACGCATTATCTTTAACTTCCCCCCAAAATAAAAAGTGACGTTTCAACGTGATTGAGCAACGAACATTGAAACTGTCGCATTTATTAATAAAAAAAGCAGCGTCCCGCGGTTTCGCCCGCGTAGTTTTTTTTAATAATTAGTGACGAGACGAACAAGACATGTGCCTGATGGTAAGCAACATGCCTGCCACAGAACAACACAGTGACACGCAGCTATTGGAACATGAAGAATCTAAATCATTACATAGCACTGCACTACGCTCGTCACCCAGACATCTAAGATGTTATATCTCTAAGCCCTGTAAGTTCCCGTTCCCGTTCATCATCATCTACCTATCTTAGTCCACTGCTGGACATAGGCCTCTCCCAAGGCTCGCCACTCAGCCCTATCCTCAGCTATACGTCTCCATCCACTGCCTGTTGCCTTCCGTATATCGTCACTCCATCTAGACATGGTAAAAACCTTTCTACAACAAGACGAAAATGACGGTTACAAAGTGGTTAACCATAGGTGAGTTCTGTATCCCATTAGCTCTAAAATGGCGCACCTTGATCTATGACTGGTCCCCTGCCTTATTAAATTTGTATCTAAATGCATTCCAAATGACCCTCCCTGACCAGAGTAACTTGGTAAGGTGGGGAAAAGCCTCTGAAAAATGTTGCTATACTTGTGGAGAGGCGATATGTACAGCAAGGCACATATTGGTGGGATGCAAGGTGCTCCTTAATGGGGGTCATTACTCACGGCGTCATGACAGAGTACTTGAAATCATACGTGAAGCCATGAGCCTTTCAGTAGCTAGAGCCCAAAAGGGATTGACGACAAACAACAGACAAATTAACTTTGTAAAAGAAGGCTCAACTTCAAACTCCAGGAACAAGCCTTACTCAATCCTGGTACAGCATCTGATTGGACTATTTTAATGGACACGTATGAAAAGCACTACAAAATCCCAGAGGATGTGGGTGTTTCGTCATCCAGACCGGACATTTTCCTTTTTCTAGAGCTACGAAACGCATAGTCCTTGTAGAACTTACCATTCCGTGGGAAACTAATATACCTAAAGACCACGCGATGAAGCAAAATAAGTATTACGACCTCCTAAACGAATTAACAAAAAACGGCTATGTAGTTAGTTTATACGCTGTAGAAGTGGGAGCGAGAGGTATACCAGCAAAATCTCTCTATAACCTACTGAAAGACCTTGGCTTATCCAGAAGTGCAGTAAGTTCTATACTAGAACGTGTATCTAAAGCTGCACTAGTAGGCTCATATCAGATTTGGCTGGGCAGGGAGAAAAAAAAAACGAGTGGTGAAGGTGAGTGTTGATGTACGTCAGAAAGGGCCCCTTAAACCTACGCCCGAGTCACAAGTCTCGGGAACTACTCGAGTTTTTCTCTCTCTGCCACACGATGAACCCGGCACCCGCACGGTGAATCCATGGAATGCTAAGAAAATCGTCTCTCAGGGTGTCCTACACTACGTTTGCCGATTCGTGGTCTCCACTCAAGAACACGTCTACTCCAACGGTTATCGGTTCTGCCACAGATATGACCGGCCTATTGCCACTTCAGTTTGCTAATGCGTTGAGCTATGTCGGTTACCTTGTTTCTCTGACGGATAACTTCGTTCCGAATACGATCCCTCAGAGAAACTCCAAGCATAGCTCTCTCCATAGCTCGCTGCGCGACTTTAAATTTGTGGACCGCTTTGACTGTCAGTGTCCAAGATTCGGCACCGTAGGTCATGACAGGTAGGACACACTGATTAAAGACTTTTGTCTTTAGACATTGTGGAATAGACGACGAAAAGACACGACGTAGTTTGCCAAACGCTGTCCAGCCTAGCTGAATCCTTCACATGGCCTCACTTTCGAAATTGTGCTTCCCTAGTTCAAGCGTCTGCCCTAGGTACACATATTTCTGAACAATTTCTAGAGGGGCGCCATTTATAGCAACATGTCCCGGGGTTACACGCTCGTTAACCATGATCTTGGTTTTATCCACGTTCATCCGGACACCTATGCGTTGAGAAGCATCAGCTAGGCCATTCAGCATCGACTGTAAGTCCTCCAACGATTCAGGCATTATGACGATGTCATCAGCAAATCTAAGGTGCGAGATGTACTCGCCATTTATATTTATGCCATGTCCAGCTCAATTCCCGCCCGTTCCCGTTGCTTTCCCGGAATAAAAAGTAACCTATGTGTTATCCTAGACTATGTTCTATGTCTGATATATCTATGTTCCAAATTTTACGATCCGTTCAGACGTTACGACGTGATTGAGCTAAAAACATCCAAACATTAACATTTATAATATTAGTAGGATTATTGAGATGACCTTTGAAGTACTACGCTACGGCATAAGAAATATAATCACATTTTTAAACAACACAGATATGATAAGGAATAGTAAAAACATCTAGAAAATACCTAATTTTAATTGAAAAATAAGCGAACCATTTTAATAAACAAGAATTATGATACAGAAGGCCATTTCATTAATTTCCTCTGATTTATTTTCCCGTCTAGGTGTGCCTTTGAATTAATTAAGTAACCTTAATTAGAGACAGTCAAAGACAGTTTCAGCTAATTTTGCCAAACATTAAATTATAATTACAGTACCTAACTTCTACGTAAATAATGATAAATTATTCAATTAGGCATTTATTTACGACAAGCTGAACGAGTATATGTTTAAACAAATAAGATACTTTATTTTAAATAAAGTGCCAACGCGAGGCTTAGGCAAGCGAGAGGCTTTCATTCTTATGCGATTTTCCACCACCCTAACTTCCCTGTAGTCTGAGCATCCGATTACTTGAAAACCTTACACTAGGTTATGGAAAAATATGGAAGATTATACGAAATAAAATAAGGCGTAACTTGTAATGCTATAAAATTATTAAGAATCGACAAAGATATTATTATACAGGGTCATTGGTAATCAGACTGCATCAGCAATGGGATAATCATCATCATCATCATCAGCCGCAAGACGTCCACTGCTGAACATAGGCCTTCCCCCTAGATTTCACAACGAACGGTCCTGCGCAACCTGCAACCAGCAGTTTCCAGCGACCTTTATGAGGTCATCTGTCCATCTAGTGGGAGGCCGTCCAACACTTCATCTTCCGGTTCGTGGTCGCCACTCGAGAACCTTTCTTCCCCATCGGTTGTCAGTTCTCCGAGCGATGTCGGCCACTTTCGTTCTTTTGCGAATATCCTCATTACGGATTCTGTCGCGCAAAGAGACTCCGAGCATAGCCCTCTCCATAGCTCGCTGTGTGACTTTGAGCTTCGTTATGAGGCCCACAGTTAAGGACCACGTCTCAGTTCCATAAGCAATCACTGGCAACACGCACTGGTTAAAGACTTTCGCCTTTAGGCATTGGGGTATTCTGGACTCAAAGATGTGCCGAAGTTTCCCGAACGCTACCCATCCGAGTTGGATCCTTCGCTGGACCTCTTTGTCGAAGTTGGATCTACCTAATTGGATCTTTTGACCCAAGTAGACGTATTCGTCAACAACTTCGAGTGTGGTATTCCCAACAATAACCGTACTGGTGAAACATGAACATTTGACATGACTTTCGTCTTGTCCTTATTCATCCTCAACCCTACCTGTTGGGATACTCTACTGAGGTCCCTGAGCATAGCACCGAGGTCCTCCAGCGACTCCGCCACAATGACTATGTCGTCGGCAAACCGAAGGTGAGTGATGTTCGCCGTTGATATTGATGCCATATCCGTTCCAGTCCAGTAGCTTAAAAACATCTTCCAGCGCGGCAGTAAATAGTTTCGGAGATATAGCATCTCCCTGTCTCACGCCTTTCTGTAGCTGGATATGTTTTTTGCACTGGTCCTGTAATCGGACAGACATTGTGGCGTTACTGTAGATACACTTCAACACTTCGATATAGCGATAGTCAATGCGGCATCGCTGGAGAGACTGAAGCACTGCCCTGCAATGGGATAATAAGTACATAAAATACGTTAACTTTAGTTTAACAGTTTTAAAAATTCGTAGGTTTTTTTCCCATATAATTTTAAAAAGTATATTTGCTCACTCTAAAAGCATCGAACTCTTTGTAGTAAGGGCGCGCGCTCTCTTCAACGTTCAATAAATGATGTGCCGAAGTAAATAAACACTAAACAGCCGCTAAAGTGCTAGAGAGGACAACAAACACAATTATTTTGTTTATAGTGGTAGGTCTCTTAACAGAGTCCGCCTGGGGAAGTACCACATCTTTGCTAGTTATTCTACCGCCAAGCAGTAATATGTAAACATTACTGTGTTCCGGTTTGAAGGACAATGTTTCAAGAGAAATTACAGGGCTTAGAGATATAACATCTTAGATCTCTGAGTGACGAGCGTAGTGCAGTGCTAGATAATGATTTGAACTCTTCATGTTCTAATAGCGGCGTGTCACTGTGCTGTTATGTGGCAGGCATGTTGCTTACCATCACGTACATGTACTGCGCGTTTCGACGCGCTCTACTTTAAAAAAATCGTTTTTTGGGATATGTATTGAGTTTTAACAAAAGTAGTAGGTATAACAAAAGTTATTTGTTTAAATGCAGGCGGATTACCAGTAACCCTGTAGATTATCAAACATCCGGAGTGGATTATGACGTCATGTCTACATAAAACTCGTATACAGACGTGACGTCACTCGAAACTTTTATGCACGATATCTTCAATTATTTTTATTGTGGAATAAAAGAAAACCCGCGTTTTTAACATTTTTATTAATCTAATTAGCGTGGCGGACTTATTAGTTGTGTTTAGTCGCCATTCACTCACGATGAGCTACTTACATATTCACAAGAAGTGAATGAATGAATGAAAACTCTTTATTATTCACACCTTAAAATAGTACAGAAAATAAATATAAGAAAATATAAGAAGTGCTACTTACATATTATAATATGTCACTTGGTATATCTTACGATCATTAAAACACTAAAATTATAAGTTGTAAGCTTTTACTTTTATCGCCGATCCCTATGGCTGCCATTTTTTTTTAAACGGAGGGTTTGTAGTATGTCTTTTGACATCACGTTATATTAACTACATAATATAATAAAACTTCACATATTGCTATGGCAATACTTTTCATTACAATATCTACGCTACCATTTCATTCATTCACGAAAATCCTAATTCATTTTCAATGTAAATTTATTGGACAACAACAGCCAACAAAAGTTATCTCATAATTCTTGGACGTTATATTTGTTTCACTTTTTGGATTCCGGCAAAAGTTGTGTGAAGTTGACAATTGTTTCCTTTCGTTTGTGTAAAATTGTATATTATTAAAAGCTTTTGTTGGATCCTGTGGAGTGTGTTCATGTTTATGGCGTTCATAGGGTTTTGGTATTTAGCCAAGTGGATGCTTTGTGGTGGTTGTAAAAGGTTACAGATGTAATCATTGATATAAAGCAATGGATATGCCCTCCCAAACTTCAGGCGCACGGAATTATGTTATCGTTGGAAAGAGTGAGCTCACTCTTTCCGTTTTAGTCGGCTTTAGGAAGCGATGAACGCCGGACGTTTATGCCTATTCGTTGTCAACTGAAATAAGTAGAACTGCAACATACTTCGCCGCTAGCAATTCTAGGGGTCAAGTAGATCGGTAATTGTAAACCACTCATGGTACACACAGAAACGCCGTTTGTTTACATTTTTAAGGTGATCAGGGCACATTATTTGATTGATATCGATGGTTCTAATATGTTTTTACTAGCAGCCCCTGCAATTTTAATGCCCTTTCCCTCTAAATTCCCGCGTTAAAAATATGCATAAATATGTGCTACTCCAAACTATATTCTAACTGTAATTCGAATTTCAACGTGATCCGTTCATGCGTAGATAGAGTGACGATGTACGGAAGACACAAGACAGTGGATGAAAACTAAGGATAAGTCTAAAGATATGTTCGCTAAGTGGCGAGTGATAGGAGAGTTTGGTTGTACCTAGTGAGTAGTAGTAAGTAGCCTTTACAGTCCTATTCACAGGAACTGTTTTTTTTATTAAGCGTTACGAGACGAGCAAGGCATGTGCCCGATGGTAAGCAACATGCCTGCCACATAACAGCACAGTGGCACGCAGCTATTGGAACATGAAGAGTCAAAATCATTGCCTAGCGCTGCGCTCGTCACCCAGAAATCTAAGATGTTATATCTCTAAGCCCTGTAATTTCTCTGGAAACATTGCCCTTCAAACCGGAACACAATGTTTGCCCATTACTGCTTGGTGGTAGAATAACTGGTAAAGGTGTGGTACTTCCCCAGGCGGACTCTGCTAGGAGTCCTACCACTACAAAAACTTACAACAAAAAATTTACAACTGATCAACTACAGCCAGTTACTTTATACGCAGTTACCTTATGATGGTCTAGAACTCCTCATCAATAATAGCAAACCGAAGAAGTCGACAATAGAAGGAAAGTACAGTAAAATAATGATTAGACAATGGAATCTTTACAAAGTGAAACATCGTGATCTTCTACCCCTTTTTTATCTATTGGCCTGACCTTTGACCAAGATAATTATACTCCCACTCAAACAGGGCTGCCATTAAAAAAAACCTTGATTACATATTTAAAATCTTTAAATAAGTTTTTTGATGATAAATATATTTTTCACTCGACCTGGGAACCTTAAGGTTTGTTAGAATACCTATAAATATTATTTTCATTTTTATATAAAATTCTCTACGTCAAGTATTAATACGTGACGCGTAATTAATGCATCTATATAATACTAGCTGTACCCGGCCACGCTTCGCTGTGGCACATTGTGATGCGAAAATTAGATAAAAACAATCCTTGATGCGGATTATATATCATTGTAAAATTTCAGCTCGATTGGTGCAGAAGTTTTTGAGTTTTTGAAGCGTACACAAACCAACATAACATTTTTATAAATAGAGAATTTATAAATCACAATGGATATACAAGTATTATTTTCGCGCTTCGTATATAGCGTATCGCGATTCCTTATTACGTCTTATTAAAAGTTAAGAATAAGCTAACAGAACATTAATTTGAATAACATTTATCTCAACCGTAGACTGGACTATGTTTGAAACATGAATCGTAAATTAGCCCAATTGTTCGAGACGTTCTTGTCGTTACTAACTGCAACTGCTTTTAAATTAGACTTTTTTTATAATAAAACGTGAAACGACGAGTAAAACATGCGCCTGATGGTAAGCAACATGCATTCTCGTTACGTCTCAGTCCCACGCACAACTTTACATGAAGAGTTCAAATCAACGTTTATCACTGCACCGCAACAGACTCATCGTAACAGACATAATAATATCTGGCTGCCCCGTAATTTCTGTGGGAAAATGGCTTTTTTCTGATTTATTTAGAGGAATTTGGTCGATATTCTACTATGTAATTTCTATAGTATCTACAACTAGGTTAAGCCAAACATTGCCCTTCAAAACGAAACATAGTATTGTTTGCACATTACGTTTGGCACTTGAATAACTAGCAATTTCGATTAGTGGTCACAATAAAAAGAATCCTACCACTACCAAAATAGGTGTACATCCTACACTATCCCTACTAACATTATAAATGTAAAAGTTTGGATGTTTGTTGCTCAATCACGTTGGACCTACTGAACGAATCAGGTTGAAATTTTGAACACAATTAGATGTCTGGAATTGTATAAGTTTTAGTTTTTACGCGGGAAAATAACGGGCAAGGGAACTACGCAGGTGAACCCGCGAGGCACTGCAAGTTATTCACAAATGAAATACGAAAATTCCATTTTCAGTGTTGTGACATCCCTACATTTTAGAATGTTAACCCTCCAGTCAATCGCGAATGTCAACGATTCATTGCCCTAAAAAGAGCTAAACGAACCTTTTTTACAAGCATTTTTAGATAAGACGGCCGCCCCCGCCTCACTTCCGAACACTGTGTACTTTTCATTTGAAATATTATCTTTAAAGAAATACCTACGATTTCGGCGTCTCCCACAATGACCTTTAATTCAACATCATTTTGTCTGTTAACTCCAGGGTCATTTTTAATTACTTTCCTTAACTTCTTTTTATTTTACGGCTTGTCGGATTCAAGAAAATTGTGTATTCAGTTCTAAGTAAAAGATTACTCCATTCCAGCTTTTTTTGGGTAATGCGATTTTCATCAATAACTAGCGGTCTGCCCCGGTTTTGCCCGTGGTACTTCTATAGTATGTAGCACTCAGAAATCACGTATATATCCAACAGTGAAAGTTTTTTTTAAATCGGTTTAGCAGTTCCTGAGATTAGCGCGTTCAAACAAATAAAGGTTCAGCTTTATAATAACATTCAACTCTCGTTCATTCAAACCTGTGATAACTCGAACCTCTCCAAAAATTAAAGTTGCCACGAGCTTTATACTAAATCAATACATTTGATTGCACTTGATACATTACACATTCACATTACGAATGTGGAGTGAAGTCAAATCTCTTCATTCAAATTCTCCAGTTTTTTTAATAACAATCCTTAAACCAATGTCCCTTTTTAGGGCAATGAGCCGTTCAATAGAAAAATCGCAAGATAGTACTAGATCAAGCAAATCAGCCGCAAACTTGCAATTATACATGTATTGTTTTTAAACGATTTACCGATCACATAATGTTTATAATGTACAGGACTTAATCACGATTTAATTCATTGTTTAAATACCTCGACGTTTCGGCAGCGTCGAGGTATTTAAACAATGAATTAAATCGTGATTAAGTCCTGTACATTATAAAAATTATGCATGTGTTTCTTTGAAACTTTCTGCTTGTTTTAATTTATTTTTGTCAGCGGAACACTCGTACACTCCGCGAGGCATAAGCTGAGCTTTGCATTTGTGTGAGTGTACATGGATAGTGTAGGTGTGACAACCGGCCTTAGGCGCGGCGCCATTCTGTCTTGCCGCGCTCCTGCCTGATTGGTGATCACTCACACTAATGCAAAGCTCAGCCTATACCTCGCGGACAAAATTTCAAGCTCCTGCCTGATTGGTGATCACTCACACTAATGCAAAGCTCAGCTTATACCTCGCGGAGTGTACCAAATAGGCTTTTATTGATGAAGGGTGATTATTGAAGAGCAATGTTTCTAGGTAAACTACAGGGCAAAGATATAGATCATGTTGTATTTTCTTGTGA
Organism: Ectropis grisescens; assembly: GCA_017562165.1. NCBI lineage: Eukaryota > Metazoa > Arthropoda > Insecta > Lepidoptera > Geometridae > Ectropis > Ectropis grisescens. The sequence goes on along the minus strand of CM029787.1, from coordinate 21,126,815 downwards.
CGAGCATAGTGCAGTGTTCGACAGTTCATGTCCAACTAAAGCTGGTTGCATTTGATGCACGTGGTGAATTTTGAGGGCCCCGTGTCCCAACATTAGAAAAATTGAGCGAGGTATTTCTACGAACGCAGTTGATGCTGAGATCACTGCCATTGTAAAATCAGCGTTCTTATATCATGTCCAGGTTCCTATTAAGTATAATTTTATAACCCTGATAGGTATGGTGAGTTATAGGTAGAGGTGGCCCACCCTTATGCGAAAAAGACTTAAAGCATAGAATAGATAATATAGATAGAACGGACACTCCCCACCCCCCGCCAATTTCAAGCTTCCTCACCCCTCAGGCCGTTTCGGACACGCTAGGAGCACTCAACGAAGGGCTGGTATCGAACATCTAATTCCTAACGAAGTATCATCATGGTGGGTTGCTGTACTGTTTACGGCTGTCCGTCAAAAAAACGGGACAAGAATAAAAGCGTTATTTAATTTCCTAAGGATAAAGTAACGTAAGATTAGAAACTTTTAAATAACGTTGCTTTATAATAACGTAGTAATGTTTAACTGAAAGTTCGTAACTTACTCACATTGAGATAATATTATTTACGTAGTAATAATTTCTCAAAGCTTACACAGCCAGTTTTGGGCACGGATTGGTAATGCCTGGAGGAATAATTATAGTGACAGAATAAAGTTTCCTTCTTGGGTAAGTGTAAATTAATATGCGAATGTGTACCTACTAACAAAAATAGATATAGGTACCTATCGATCATCGGTTTCGTTTGATTTTACGCGGCAATACATACACACTTTTAATTAGAATGGTATAATTTGGCACCATTCTATTTAAATGTATCTCAACATTACAGCAAGTTTATAAACTACTTTACGTCACCAGGGGATCTCAAAGGGGCACAACTATTCAATAAAATAATTCAGTAGCCCTAGCGCTAACGCACACATTCACGCGTGTGTACGAACAACATCTGCGTAGTTGTGTGAAGAGTAGGTAGCTCCACAGCAGCGCTTGTATGGAGTTTTAGTGGAGTGTCCGGGGTGTGCTTAAAGTCTAAAACATCGCCGCCAAATTGCTAGCTTATCGGTTTTCTTATGGGATAGATTTCGGAAAGTGAGCAACTGATCTGCATAATTTAATTTTATCTTGCCTTTTTTCTAACACACTACCCGTATATCTAAAAAGCGTCGTCGTTTCATGGTTAAATGGTTGGTTCCAAAAACTCGAACGAATAGGTGAAATGTGTTGCCTGAATAGGTTTTCCCTGATGGTTACAATCTTGGTTTTTTCAAATCGAGAGTAAATCGGTTTCTTCTAGGCGCGCTCAGCCTCTAATAGTTTAAAAAATCCGTCTAAACCCATTTATCCCCTCTATACCAAAATGTTACTCCCACCTAGAACCATGGAAACACTTGGTATAATCTAGATAAAAATAAAATCTAACATTGCAATTTACAATTCACTCCAGTCGCTAACTTAGAACTGAGGATTTATCAACTTAAGTCAGAATTCTAAGAAATAGGGTATGCGGAGATACAAAAAGGCTGCCGAAGAGATTAGGCCTAAGTGAACCCAGTAACTAAGACAAAATTAGCAACAATCTTCCACAAAGGAGACTCTATCGCATTTTAGTAACAAACAGATATCTTTTCACAGCAAGTTTTTGTTTCACAGCGTGGTCAACTGAAGATTTAAGTTGGTTAGCCCGTACATGGTCCGGATTAGCTTGCTTGATGAGGTGAATAACTTAGATGAATTACGGACAAAAAAGGTATGCTTATACAGTTTTTAGGGACGTTGGTTAGCCATTTTGGTCGTGCTTACAAATTACTTCCATGATGCTAAACTAATAAAATTTCAGATCAGAAATAAAAGAAATTTGTTTAAGTTGACTAAAAGTGTATAGACTTCTGAATTATCCACTTTAGACCAATGAAGGTCAGGATAGGCATAAGATAAAGCATACGATGCCTTTCACTATTAAATTTTTACCAATTCGTTTATTCATAAAACTGATGGAGGGTTTTGGTATGCCATCAAAGGTTACTCCTAATTTGGGGGACGAGGTTGTCTTACTTACAAGTAAGATTATAGCACACCTCGGACACTCCACTAAAACTCCATACAACCGCCGCTGTGGAGTTGCCTACTCTTCACACAACTACGCAGATGTCGTTCGTACACACGCGTGAATGTGTGCGTTAGCGCTAGGGCTACTGAATTGTTTTATTGAATAGTTGTGCCCCTTGAGTTCACCTGGTGACGTAGTCTATAAACTTGCTATAATGTTGAGTTACATAAATAGAATGGAGCCAAATTATACTATTCTAATTAAAAGGGTGTTTTAATTTCACAGATTTCTAAATTGTTTCAGAAATCTGTGGGTGTTTGTATTGCCGCGTAAATGAAACGAAACCGATGATAGATTAGATCAGGTACCTAGATATCTATTTCTGTTAGTAGGTACACATTCGCGTTTTATTTTACACTTACCCATGAAGGAAACTTTATTCTGTCACTACAATTATTCCTCCAGGCATTATCAATCCGTGCTTGGGCACTTAGGTTACTGGCTGTGTGAGTTACGAACTTTGAGTTAAAAACGACTTCGTTATTATAAATAAATAAATATTGGTAGACAATTCACACACAACACCATCCGACCCCAAACTAAGCAAAGCTTGTAATATTATAAAGCAAACGTTATTGAAAAGTTTCTAATCTTACGTTATTTTATCATTAGGAAATTAAATATAGCTTTTAACCTTGTCCCGTTTAGTTGACGGACAGCCGTAAACAGCACAACAACCCACCATGATGATATTTCGGTAGGAATTAGATGTTCGATACCAGCCCTTCGTTGAGTGCTCCTAGCGTATCCGAAACGGCCTGAGGGGTGAGGAAGCTTGAAATTGGCGGGGGGTTGGGAGTGTCCGTTCTATCTATATTATCTATTCCATGATTATAGTCATTTTTTACTTTTTTTTCTTTTTGCCTCTCCGGGGTCCGTGACCTTTGTCATTACAATTATCTTTTTTTACATATTTCTTAGATTAGGAGAAAACAAGGAAAATAGGGGGGGTGTTGTGAACATTTAATTCTAGTACTAGTCAGTCGGATTTCGTCTGTTGAGCCGATCACTACCGGTTGGGATTCCGATAGTAATCGACTCGACATCGTCTTTTGCGTAAGCCACCTCCTCCCGGCGCAGAGCCTTCACTACGGCCGCGTTTCTGTCCTTGATGGCCGTCTGTAGGTTGAACTCTCGGATGGTCTTCGGTGATGCGTCGTCATCAGCGTAGTATGTGAAGGTCCCCGTGTGCCGTGAGATTGCAACAACCGCATGGGGCACGCTCTCGTGCAGCTTCATGTTTACCTGAGTTTTAATTAGGTAGGTAGTCATTTTTTACCAAATTAATTTTGATTTTTTTATGCGAACATGTGACGTATGTAATTAACCAAAAAAATTATTAAAAGATGTACCTTATTTATAACAACCCGGTTTTACCCGCGTAGTTCCGGATCCTATCGTTCGCGTTTTTTTTGCGGTATAAAAAGAAGCCTTTTTTCTGATTATATGCTATATCTATGTATTTTCCAAATTTCAGCCTGATACGTTTAGTAGTTTTTACGTTAAAGAGTAACAAACATTAATTCATCCATACTTATAAAGTTTCGCGTTTACAATATTATAGTAGGATTTCTAAGTAGGTACATCAACATCTTTTAACCGACCTAGCGGTAAAGGAAACATATCGACAGAAATGAGATGTGCTATCGGTCCATTTCTACTAATGCTTACTTTTTTCATACTTATTATACGAGTAAATGTGTGAGTAGGTATGGCTTTTTGAATTTAATTCGGACGTTTGACTTTTTTGGAATAAATAATTTCATCTGTAATTGCTGTAACAGGAAAAACGTATACAAACGGTCTTTGTTAAAAAATCTATTGAAATCAAACTCAAGAGATTGTATGTATGGACTGTCTATAAAAACACAATATGAAATTGTTGTACAATGCAAAGATATTTAAATGAATCCTGGAATTAGTCATGCGAGCCGAATTATTGCAGAACAAGAATAGGGAACAAAACACTATGTAAAACTGAATGACGTAAAATTTCATTATCTTTATGTATTTTTTGTTTTTTGTGGTAGTGGTAGGAATCAAAACAGAGTCCGCCTGGGGAAATACCACACCTTTGCCAGTTATTCTACCGCCAAGCAGTAATGTGCAAATATTACTGTGTTCCAGTTTGAAGGGCAATGTTACCAGAAAAATTCCAGGGGTTAGAGATATAATATCTCAGATCTCTGGGTGACGAGCGCAGTGCAGTGCTAGGTAATGATTTGGACACTTCATGCTCCAATAGCTGCGTGTCACTGTGTTGTTATGTGGCTGGCATGAAGTTTACCATCAGGCACATGTGCAAAAAAAATGTATACAGGATTTTTGATAATCAACCTGCATCCTTTTAAATAGTTTTCAAAGATATTACAGAGTATAGAGATGAAGGATATAAATCCTCCTGAACGTGTCAGATCTCTTTTGGATAGAGCGGACGCCCTCTGTGACCCTAAACATTTAGAAGCGGAAAAAAGACACGTTCAGGAGGTACTTAAAAGTAATGGTTATAATGTGACGAAGTTAGTGGAACACAGAAAAGGGCAGAAAAGGAAAGTGATGAATGTCGAGAGGCAGCCGGCTTTTATGCCTTACGTCAAAGGCATCACGGATAAGGTGGGGGCATTATTAAAAGAATATTCTATTAAAACTGTGTATACTCCCTTATCAAAGATGACGAGGCATATTAGGACGCCGAAAGACGTCATTCCATTTCAGACTCCAGGTGTATATAAGGTCGACTGCAGCTGTGGTAGTTCTTATATTGGTCAAACTAAGCGTACAATTGCTGAAAGGATCAAAGAACACATCGCCGCTGTAAAAAAATCGCCAGACACAGAAATATGCAATTGCTGAGCATTTGATTGATGCGGGAACTGGTCATTGGATCGAGCTCCACGACCCGAAGATTCTCTCCACCGAACGTCATTACTACGAAAGAATAGTTCGGGAAGCCTTAGAAATTAAAAAAAACATCGTAATTTCAACCGGGAGGATGGTTTTCGGTTATCGGCGTCGTGGAATCCAGTCATAAATAAAAGTACGCATCGCGGAGTGAGTTCGGAGAAGCTTGGTGATACGGTTAGTGTTGTGTCGTGGTGGTAACCCTGCGATTTTCGAAGACCAAATGAGGGTAGATCTAGATCCCCTCATTTCGCAATGAGACGACCCGCAATTTCTTCAGTCTTCTCGTGACCACGGCAGTTGTAACGCTGCCGAAACGTCGAGGTATTTAAACAATGAATTAAATCGTGATTAAGTCCTGTACATTATAAACATTATGTGTTCAAATCGCGAAAGCTTAAAAACAATATATCGAATAGTAGGTACTTACATAGGCTATTTATTTTTACCATTGGAACGGCAACTAGTTGTGTAATATCTTGAGGCAGTGCGGCACCACTAGTAAAGTATTTTTACTGGATATTAGTAGATTATGGCACAAGTGGGTAAAGTTGATGACGGTAATCATCAATACACACGTGTGTCATACGACGTTTTTCAAAATACTTGCGAATACAATGATAAATAATCATAAAAACATTTCAACAATAAAATAATAAAAAATAAAATAAAAAATTTATTTCAATAACATAGATCTTAACTATACAATATTTTCTTACAGCTATACACAGGTATATTCATTTTATCAGCCTGAACTAGGTAGAACCTGTGTTTCAGGCGCGAAAATTGCCTATTTTAACTAAGAGTTACATTATCGAAGATAATAAAACTAAACAATAAAATCGGTAAATATATGAACTACTTTGCTTATTAAAAAGATAGGTATGGAATTTCTTTACTATTTTATAACTAATATCAAATGTTCAGTTTCCTCATTTGACAGTGTTAGCAAATATTCACAGACAGTTTGTTTACAGTTATAAACATTTTGGTCGTAAATAGATAGCAATCTATTTAGTCGGTTGTATAGTATTGGACCAAGAAATATGAAAAATCTGCTTGTGAAAGCATGTTTTGTCTGTGCCAGTGAGCTACATACGATATCCTTACGTCTCTTGTTAGTAATCTCAGTGCAGTAGGAAAGATTTTTGTGCTGTTTTAGTGTCGTGTTCAAAATAAATAGTTGTCTTACTGATAGAATGTTGCAGGCTTTATAGAGCAGTTTCGTAGGGAAGAGAAATGGACGAAATGTTGCGACCTTCAGAATGGCTCTTTGTGCTCTTTCTACAGAAAGCATTAATGTCTTAGTAGCACCTCCCATGATGTGATACAGTATGTAATTATTGATTGACACAGAGCTTTATACACTTGCTTTATTAATTTAGTATCTACGATATACCGTAATATTTTGAACACATAAATCAACTTACGAAGTCTGTTTACTAGGTTTTTGATGTGTAGCCGAAAGGACAGTGTGTCATCAATAATAACACCTAAATATTTGATGTCATTTGCTCTTTCTATGGTTGGGCAGTTGTCCAGACAGGCTGTAGGATTTGTGCACGTGTGTGCATATAGATGCTAGTTAGTTGTAGATTGCTTAGATTTACGCATAGAAAAGTATATGTATTTTGTTTTATCCGCGTTTAGTGTTAGTAGATTATTTGTTAGCCAATTATTTACCTGATCAAAACCTCGCTGAGCAAATTCGTGCAGCTCTATCTTGTTTGGGGCAGAAAATAAAATTGCAGTGTCATCAGCATATGACAGTAATTTGCCATGTTCCAGATTTAAACTGCAAAGATCGTTTATATAAACCAAAAAAAGGGTAGAACTGAGGGTCCCGCCTTGAGGAATTCCGAAATTAGTGCTTTTCTGTTCATCGCTGACAACGTTGCCTATTCTAACACATTGGGTACGGTCGCTTATGTAGTCTGTGAAAAGTATAAGCTGAATTCCCCTTACGCCTATTGCTTCTAGCTTTTGTAGTAAGGAAGGTACATACACTGTATCATAGGCCTTGGCCAAATCTAGGAATATACATAATGTCTGGTTACCCTTATCGAGCTCTTGGGCTACATAGTCTGTCAGTTGGTGTACCGCTTCTGCTGTTGATAGCTTCGATCTAAAACCAAATTGCTTGTTCGATAAAATATCGTTATTTTCTAGATACTTTATAAGGCGGGTGTTGATAATTTTTTCAAGGATTTTTGACAACGAGGATAGAAGTGATATAGGCCTGTAGTTTGTTACTTGTTCTTTACTACCCGATTAATAAATTGGGATGACTACAGCCTTTTTAAGACACTTAGGGAAGATACCGTTAGTAAGACACTGTGAAAAAAATATGTGCTAGAGGCGGTACAAGTATATGTTTGAATTTTTCAGAAATCTATTGGAGATATTATCCCACCCAACGGCACAGTTATCTTTTAACCCAAGGATGATACGTTCTACCTCTTTTTCGTCGGTATCTAGCATTACAAATGACTGTACTCGTGGTTGAGAATAAAATTGGTTTTGTGAGATATATTGTTGCGTCTGAAGTTTTCAGCGAGATTTTTCCCAACATTGATAAAAAAATTATTGGCTTTGTTTGCTGAAAGAGCTGGGGAGTCTTCTGTCAGGAGAAGTTTCAAGTTTGAGTCTGATTGTTTCGTCGAAAGTGACCTTTTTTATGTGATCCCATATGCGTTTATTGTTATTACCGGCTTTTGCTAATTGTTCCCTGTCATAGTTAATTTTAGTTTTTTTAATAGATCATTGCAAAAGTTTCGATATCTTTTGTATGTGGTTTGCAGTATATGGTTGTCTAGAGAGGATTTTGCTTTCAGATGCAATTTATCTCTGTGTCGGATACATCGCACTAGGCCAGGCGAATTACGTTAGCGGCAGCTGGAGGATCGAAAAAAAACCGAAATGTAAAATATAAATTTATTTAAAATATAAAATTACAATTAATTACTATAACTAAAAAAGGGTGAGACCACTTCGATGTGGGAAAATGGAATGCTTATTCTAAATTAAAATTAGCGACAACTCGCCGCTTGCGCAATGCCGCATCAGCAAGAAGGTGTTCGCCTGGGAACCGGCGGATCTGCAACATCGGCGATATACTAGTAGCAGGGCTTCGTAATTCCTCCACCCTTAGAACGGCGACTATTTTAGCACGTTCAGTGAAAATGTTGCCGGGACGTTGCCAGGATCTTCTTCCTTCAGGATTATAGTCGGAGGCTGCTGGTCCCTTTTCATAGCTTTATTACTATATATCTGAATAGGTAGCTTCGGAATCTTATGATGATAGTAAGTACAGCCGCACTTAACAGTATACTGAGTAGAATGGTACTGTCGTGTGGCCTAGGACATCTGGTTGCACGTTGTCTGTTTGTAGAGGGTCTGGAACATAATTTTATTTTAGATGCTGTGTAGTCTTTGGAGGTCAGGAGAGTTCAGATTGATGTGAGTTCCTGTCGTTCTCGTTGGCTATGGTGAACTCTTCAGGTGACATCTTCATCAGCTTCCATTAAGTGAAGTGTTATGGCTTCTTTCTTCAGGGTGACTGTAGTAAACTGGCAGGATTCTAGGAGTACTTGGTTGATGATCAGCTTCTGAATGTAAGTAGATCAAATGCGGATATGGTGGGTGACTTCGCTTTCACAGAGGTACCAGTTTTTTTTACTTCGGGCATTCAGCCTCTATGTACACGAATGTCATCTCGTTAGTTGCTATAAAGGGAAAGGATAGGATGAGAGCCTGAGCGTGTCGAGTTAGACACTATAGTTAAATTATTTAAATTATAATTATTTTTATAAACTATAGGGAACTTGAAAATTAAAACTATCTGTTTGTTCCAATAGTATGATCCCGGTCTAATATTACTAAAATATTTTTAGGTTCTAAATCTAAAATCTGCTATCATAGACAATGCTTTTAATGATAAAACTAAAGCCGTCTATAATACCTCTTTTAACTCTAGGTTTTATAGATTTTTATTGATCTAAAATTTTGCCAAGCTTTTTAGTAAGATAGTCTATCTGAATTTCGTACAGTGAGTAAATGTCGTTAGTCATTCGGTCTTGGTAGCTTAGTAGTTGAGTTTGTAGTGAGTGTATGTTGTCTTCGATGTCGTTCAATTGTACGTACTGTAGGAACGTATGGTGGTGAGTAGTAAGTCTCATGAGTCCAAGTTTGTAGGGTAGTAGTCCGGGTCCATCGTCTAGGCTCTCAAGTTTTATCTCTTGAGGTCGTATCATTGGGAGGATCGTTACTAGCAGGATTCTGTAACAAATTGGCTGCTTTAGGATACGCTTTAGTCTTGACTTTGCTACGGGGCCTCGTTTTTAGAGGTATATATGTGGATAGGTAAGTCAGCTAAAACAGTGTCCTGTGTAAAACGTGGAGCGGTCTTTTGTCGACTAGCGAGGGGTTTTAATAAAAATTTGCTGTTGGGGTGCATATTGCTTTTCGGGTTCCCTGAGTCGTATTTCGTCTGTCTATGAGTGCTGTACGGTTAGCGAGAGATGAGGAATTTATTATTTCATAGACTTCCTTCATCTGGTCTCTATGAGTTTGAACGTACTGCTGTAATAGTTGTTGTGTCAGATCAATGTCTAAGCAATCTCGAGGGTCAAAATGTCCTGTCAATAAGTCAAAAGGTCTACATCTTGTGAAACTGTGGATAGAACTATTGTAGGCTATAATAGCATAGGGCATAAGATTCACAATGGGTTCATCTTTACGCTGTAGTCTAAGGATTCTAAGGTGTTCCAGGAGTGTAGAGTGAAATCGTTCTATATTGCCGTTATCGTTAGGGGAGTGAGCTAGTATTCTATGATGGTTGACCTTGTGGAGTCTTGTAAACTCCATGAACAACTGGTTGGTGAACTCTGTCCCGTTGTCTGTAATGATAGTCATAGGGACGCCATGATGAGTACAATACTGTAAAAGGGCTTGTAAAATACTAACAGCTGTTCCGTCGCGTAAGTGATAGGCTTGACCATACTTTGTAAAGACGTCCATGAACGTTATGTACTTTTCACTTTGAGCGGTGAACAAGTCTATGTGTACTATTTCAAAAGGCTTTGTAGCTGGGGGCACAACGTTAAATTGAGGTCTAACTGGATTCCTATCATATTTAGCTTGTCCGCAGATGGTACATTCACCTATGAATTTTGTTATGTGTTCCTTCATCTTTGGCCAATAATACTTTTGGGATAGAGCTAAATAGGATTCGTTAATGCCACGGTGGTTGGTTTTACCATCATGATAGTGGCGAATAACCTCTTGCTGTCTAAGGTATTCTTTGACATTTTCTAACTCAGTTTTACATAGCTTAAGATTCATTGATGAACTTCTAAATTTGTCCTGTAAAATTGGGATTATTGAGTACATAGCTAAGGGGGGATTAATTAAGATACCTGTCCTGACTTTCGGGTTGACGTACTCTTTAACTGCGTTTACAACATCTTCTGCTAAATTAGACTCTGATAATTGAATACTTACACGTGTGTGGGTGTCAAAGGGTTTAGTTACGGTGGGTCGTTTTTTAACGGTACTAACAAGAGTGAAATGTATCTGTCGGTTAAATTTGTTAAGAGGTTCGTCAGTAACTGGGATTTCTAAAATAGGATTCTCATTACTAGTATGAACCGTTTCAGTAGACGAATTGGTTGGGGCACGTATTGATTCAGGTGGGTTGCCCATTAAGGAATTTAGTTCGTCAATTTCCTCTATTAAAGACATAGCTTCTTTAGTATGTATTTCTACACGCGAAAGAGCGTCAGCGTTTGTGTTAGACTTGCCTTTTTTATAGATAACTGTAAAATCGTATTCGCTCAGTTTAAGTCGCCATCTTGTGAGACGTGAATTTGGCTCTTTCAAATTCATCATCCACTGTAGAGGTTTATGGTCAGTTAAAATTTTAAACTTCCGTCCAAATAAATAAGGCCTAAAGTATTTTGTGGCCCAGACTATGGCAAGAAGCTCTTTCTCGATAGTGCTATAGTTCATCTCGCTTTCGTTTAAAGTTCGAGATGCGTAACAGATTGGCTTATCAGATCCAATAGGACCCTGTGATAAAATAGCTCCAATAGCTACATTTGAAGCATCTGTCGTGAGATTGAATTTCTTTTAAAGTCTGGATATTGCAAGATGGGGTCGTTAGTTAAAAGTGTCTTACATCTCTCAAAACAGTTAACGTACTCATTGTTAAGGGTGATTTTACTACCCTTTTTTAAGCACTGAGTAAGTGGTTTAGTTGTACAGGCAAAATCTGGTATAAATTTTCTGTAATAACCAATAAGACCTAAAATTGTTTTATCTCCTTTGGAGTCTTAGGGATGGGGTATTTTTTAATGGCAGAGATTTTATCGGGATTTGGCTTTATACCATCTCGGGCGATAACATGGCCGAGATAGGCTGTTTCTAATTTAAGAAACTCAGATTTGTCTAGTTGGATTTTAAATTGGACTCTCGAAGTCTATGGAAGACTTTTTCAAGATTAGTCATGTGTTCTTGCAGGGATGTACTGAACACTATGACATTATCTAGATAGACCAGACAAATTTCATTTTGAAGGCCCTGAAGGACATTGTCCATTACACGTTGAAACGTGGATGGAAAATTTTTGAGTCCTGTGGGCATTCGAATAAATTCAAAATGCCCGTGTTCAACATTGAACGCGGTCTTCTCAATGTCTTGAGGGTCTATTTCTACTTGGTAGAACCCACTAGCCAAATGCAAAGTTGTAAAGTACTGACATTTGCCTAATTTATCAAGAACATTGCTAATATCTGGAATGGGGTACTTGTCGTCTAGAGTTTTTTCGTTAACCTTACGAAAATCGACCACGAGGCGCCATTTCTGCTTTCCAGAGGCGTCGAGCTTCTTGGGCACTACCCAAATGGGTGAGCTCCAAGCTGACTCAGATGGTTGTATAATACCCTGGTCTAGCATTTTTCCTATTTGGTCCTGTACCTCCTGGCGGTGCACGAAAGGATACCGATAGCTCTTAGTGTGCACTGGTACTTCGTCAGTGGTCCTAATTCGGTGTTTGATTTTATTAGTGAAGGTAAGTGCTTCGCCTTCAATATAAAACACGTCGGAGTAACGAGAGCAAAGGGTTATAAGGTTTGCCTTTTCCTCTTCGTTTAAATGATCCGTTCGTAACCGTGAGATAACATCTTGGGCGCGAGGCAGTTGTTGGGTACGCGTGCACTCAGTATTAAATAATTCCGCGTGCACTGGCCGGTCGAGTGAGAATATTACGTCGTTAGGCGTTGAGTTCTCGACTTCTAAGTAGCCACGGTTATTACTTACGGTTGTAATACACTCGTGAACCATGCAGTTGCAGAGGACTTGCTCCTTATGAAAGCTTCGCCGTCTGTTGTATCCACGGGAATACGTATGAGTTTAGAGGTTCCCGCTGGAATTATATCTTCGTATAAGTTCACGTTGCATGAGTTATACATCCTGATGGGGTTGGATGCTGTACGGGTTAAAAGTCTACCTTCCCTTAAATCTATGCGGGCTTCCCAATTACTTAACAAATCTAAACCTATGAGCCCGTCGAAGTAGTTATGAAACCGATAAATGAATAACTTCATACTATCAGCGTCATTAAATTCTTGGAAACACGGTAGCGTAATAGAGTAATTATTTTTACTAGTTGCATGTATGTTGGTTACCTCGAAAGGGTCGAAGTTAAGAGGATAGTCTGTAAAGTACTTCTCAACGGCCTCGGGGCTGATAAAAGATTGGTTGGCTCCGGTATCTATAAGAAATTTTAAAGGTGGGTTCGCGATTTGTATGTATGGTAAACGCCGTTGCGTCTGGAGATTTAGCTCTATGTTGGTTTTGGTGAATGCGAAGTCTCCTGAAAATTTTGATCTTCACAGTTATTAGAGCTTACCTGGTAGTCTTCTGGCAGTTGGCTGTCTGGAGTCATCTCGTAAAAATAAGTCGGGTCACAAGCGAAGTCGGGGATTAAACCGCTATCGCTATAGTCGGTGTAGTAATCCGACTCCGGCTGATAACAGCTATAATACGGGTCATTGTACGCCGCGCACTCGTTCGTATTCATTTCTCTAGTCTTAAAATAATTAGTTGGTGGCGGGTTACCGTATTTACTCCAATCATGGGCCGTGATCATTTTTGTGTGAGGCAATTGTTTCGGAGTAAACCGCTGAATTCCACTCATAGGCTGAGGGCCTTGAGGTGGTGGTGGATTACCGCGGGGTGGTAATCTAAAAACGTTACTACGCGCATTATAATTAGGTGGCGGGGCAGCGAACATTCGCTGTGTGTTCGTGGGCACGCGATGTTGGTTATCAAATCTAAATGGTTGAGGCGAAGGCCTCATGGGGCGGTGTCCCATAGGAACAGGCCAGTTAGGGGTTGTCATCTGTAAATTGTGTAGTCGCGGGGGTGTAAATTGTATTGCAGGTAAAGTAGGGCTGACCTTCGGAGCTACTTGAGTTTTAGGGGTGTCGTTCCTAGATTGTAAGTACATAATATTAAGCTCTTCCTGTACATACTCAAGCGCTTTTTCTATGGTAGCGGGGCGCATGCATCGTATGCGTGAACCTAGGGGTTCCTTTAATCCGCGCACATACGCTTGCATTGTAACCTTTTTGTATAGCTCACGTTTAGCTGCAATAGTTGTAATTATCGTCTCATGTAGTGTCACATAAGTCATTATCGTACTAAACAAAGTTTGGCAATGATCGTAAAATTCTTGGGGTGACTTGTTACCCTGGGAAGCTAAAGAGAGGTCATTATATAATGCTGTTTCATCACGTTGATCCGAAAAGTTATTTATCAAGGCAGTTCGAATGCCTAACCAGTTTTCTGGAATTCCATTTGAATTTATAGTGCAAGCTGCTGTTCCAGTAATTTTGTTGAGTATCCCGTTCAAAAGACACAAATTCGGGAAGTCACTGCCAGCTGCAGAACTTAAGTACTGCACTGCTAATTGGTCACATATAGTAATAAATCTTGTAAGGATGTTTGGGTTGCCGTCGAATTCCGGGACAAGGCGGAGGGCCTTGAAGATAGTGTCCGGGTCAACAGCCATTTTACTATTTAATTTAAAATTATCTACTTCTAAAATATTTCTACTGCTATCTATTACACGTCGGCGGGCCTGGCGTGATTCAGGCTCCGAGAACTAGAGGCTCTAGGGTGGTAAATCTTTACGATTAAGATTTGGACTTAGGAGTAAAGGAAAGCAACACGAGAGTAATTCAAGTGTACTTACATGGATTTCATCTCTGGTTTCCCTCCGTGAATCGAGGATTAGATTCTCCTTCCAGGCTGCTGCAGGTCCGTAAGTTCTGGATACTCGATGCTGGTGCTCGATAGCCACCCGGGTAGCTCGCGACGCGAATATCGATATAAGATAGTCCCGAAATCTACCCGTGAGTATCCTACCGACTGCGCCAATTACGTTAGCGGCAGCTGGAGGATCGAAAAAAAACCGAAATGTAAAATATAAATTTATTTAAAATATAAAATTACAATTAATTACTATAACTAAAAAAGGGTGAGACCACTTCGATGTGGGAAAATGGAATGCTTATTCTAAATTAAAATTAGCGACAACTCGCCGCTTGCGCAATGCCGCATCAGCAAGAAGGTGTTCGCCTGGGAACCGGCGGATCTGCAACATCGGCGATATACTAGTAGCAGGGCTTCGTAATTGGCGTAATCCATGGCTTAATATTATTGTATTTCCTGTTTGCTGCTTTCACTCTAGTATTTTTATTTATTGCTCGCTGTATGTTTTCAATTAGGTATGACAAGGAGGCGCTAACGTCAGCACAGTTGTAAACTGGGTCGTAGTCAATATTGCATAGATCACGTTCGAGTGTAGTATAGTCAATTATGCTTTTCATTTGAGGGCAGTATTGTTTTGGTTTATTGCTATTCAAGGTTGTTAATACAGCATTATGATCTGTGATTGTCGAGTTAGTTACAAATACACGTGATGGTGAGCTGGTTTTAAAATAACGTGATCTAGGCAAGATCCACTCTGATGAGTCGGCAAAGTGTGGGCTGGGAGTAATCCATGGAATGAGCAAAGATCTAGGTAATCATGTGCAGTGGTGTCGTTACAATCTGGATGAATATTTATATTTATGTCACCTGTTAGTATTATGTTCTTAAATGCTGACAATGTTTGAAACTGTTTACCCAGCGAATGATAAAACCTTCGAGATTTTTAAAGGAAGGTGATCGGTATACTGCCATTATTGCTGTTGTTGTTCCGATTTTAATAATTAGGCAGTTACAGTCATTTAAGCCTGGTTCCTCAACTGTGATATTTAGGGCCGATTTTACATAGACTACTACCCCGTCGTTTTGATTATGGGTCATCTTACTATAGTACGTAGTGTACCCTTGTATTATAGTTAAATTTCTATCACGAGTTGCCAGCCAGCATTCTGTTAAAACAATCACATCACAACTTATTCTCAGTCTATGTAGGAAAACGAGGAAACTGTTTATATTTTTATATATACTACGAATGTTTTGTGTTAGTATCGTTAATGAGTTAGTGGAATTGTGATAATATTGTATGCAGCTCTCCACGTCGCACACCTTAGATTCTGATATATTAGTCTGGTCTATGTCGTTAAACAAATTGATTTCCATAAAATAAGGTAATTCAAAGGGGTATAAATGCTAATGTAAACTAAGTGATGTGGCGCTCTTAGACGCCTTCATAATCTACTGAGTTTATGTACCTGTTTTCGGCCGTTTTCTTAGCTGGGCAATCGGTGTCGCCTGTTTTGTGCGCGTTTGGTTTTTTAAATCGAGTACAGGTGGCACACTTCGGTGTTTGCGCTTTATTTGGGCACTCATTCATTGCGTGACCTACTTGTGCGCAGTGTCCACAGGTGGGCGTGGGCTCTCTGCACGTTTTAGCTGCATGTCCGTATTGTTGGTATTTGTAGCATCTCGTTACTAGCGTGAAATCTCTAACAGGGCAGGATGTCCAGTTAATAAATACTCGTTCCTGCGTGATAAGGGCTTTACGAATTGCTGCTGATACTTCAATTATGTAGTTACAGGTCTGAGCGTCCTTTTTGCCTGATTTGTGGCTTAGCTTGATGGTCTTTAAAAATGAGTCGCGATCCATCGCCATTTTTTCTGTTAAATTTTGCTCAAAAATGCAGGTAAAAACTTCACTTTCTGTCATGTTGGTTGGTACTCCTAGAACTGTAATACGTGGTCTACGTTTGTATGCCTCATCCAAAGTTAAACCTGAAGAGTTTAGCTGTACAGATTGCTTCAATTTTTGTAGGTCTTCTTTATTTTCTGTGCTGATAATGACCCCTCCATTTTTGGTCTTAAGTAGGCTCCGAACTTGCAGCTTCATTTGTTCAGGGCGTATTATTTTCTGCACAATGCTTTTGGTTTCGTCGCTGGATTTCTTGTCCTTGGGGTATATAGCTACGGAG
Organism: Ectropis grisescens; assembly: GCA_017562165.1. Taxonomy (NCBI): domain Eukaryota; kingdom Metazoa; phylum Arthropoda; class Insecta; order Lepidoptera; family Geometridae; genus Ectropis; species Ectropis grisescens. The sequence continues at coordinate 21,110,311 of CM029787.1, read as the reverse complement.
TTCAGAGAATTTGGGCGGATAAAGTTATTAGCTCCTGTTTTTACTACACTAGCAAAGGACACATTTTGGTTCGTTGAATTGTTGGTATTGGTCTCCTGTATGGTATTTTTTATTCCCGTTAGGCACTCTTGCAGGTTACATTTATTATTGAGGTCTTTGATGGCTTGTTGAGCTTGTATGGCCTTTTGCTTCAGTGACTGGTATAATATAGCCATTTGTGAAGAAGCACTTCCGACTTTGCGGCAAAGATTCGCCACACGTAGCTTCTGCTCTGAATTCAGTTTGCCATCCGATGTTATTGAGCATATTTCATTCAAGGTCTGGTCAACGGTCGTGATCCATTTCTGAATCTCACTTGTAGGCGCCAAATCACATACAATTTGGTTCGGATCTTGAGGTGTTTGCACGGTTTTTTTGTGGAGTCACAGGCGGCGGGCTATGCCGCATTAGGGTACTTCGGTCAAATGGACTGTCCATTTTAAACAAACTTCTCTTACACTTATCTTTGTACCGATTATCCTGAAATGTTTTTTGTTTAAACTAAGTATAATCACAAAGGCGCACTATTCATCTTCCTGCGTAACTTCTTCTCGAGGTCAAACAATAATTATTTTAACGGAATTATTAAATACTTCAAGCACACGTCCGTACGTGACGAACGCATCACGTAAACAAACAATGAAAGCGAGTTGATAAAAATCTTTCGGAATGGCGGGAAATATATTAAAAGGTTTATTTTTCTATCTACGGATAGCGTTTTAGGCACGTACAAAAAGTGGAATATAAAGTTTTCTTTATTACAAAGAAAATAACAGTTATATTTCAGTTAAAGTTTTATTTTTTAAGGCCTCTTGGCCATGTATTCGATTCGTTCGAGTTCGATCAATCGAACCACGTGAACATTTTTTTCCCGTACACGTAGTTTTAGTAAGTTGAATCAATCTATTTATATACGAAATTGCATGACCAAGCAACAGCTATATTAATTCATTTGTTCTATTAAACATGATCTTTTTTGTATAGAAACTTTTTTAGGAACAAAGCAACTCAACCAATAAAAAAAACTCTATAACTCACTAGTGAGTAATGTAATGAAAAAGTCACAGTTTGATTACGATCGCGCCTGTGCTTATGTTATTGTTTTGGATGGCGGTGATAGTTGTTGTAAGCCACGTTTAGCGTGTACTTGAGTTATCTCGGTCAGTGATTACACTGTGAGGCCACGTAAGCGTTCCGGATCATTGAGCACGGTCCCGATCGCTAATTGCACTCGAGTATCGATTGTGTAGAGAGCGTAATTCAGAGTAGATGTAGTTTCCGGGTCAAGGTATACATTTGTGCTGATAACTTGAAGGTTTTGTAAAGAAAACTTCATAACCCACGTTGAGTAGCTTTATGCTAGGGTAAAATCAAAGTCTAAGTTCATTACACGTCAACTAATAATAAAAAAAAAAAATTATTTATTTATTTATTATATTTTTTTTTTTTTATTAGTATAATTAAGTACTTACATATGTAGTGACGAGACGACCAGAACATGTGCCTGATGGTAACAACATGTCTGCCACATGAAAGCACAATGGCACGCAGCAGAGTCCAAATCATTACCTAGCACTTCACTGCGCTCGTCACCCAGAGATATGAGATCTTTTGTCTCTATGCGCTGTAATTTCACAGATGTTAATTATTATATTATATTATACAATTAATTTATAAACAGCAAAAATAGCATACAACAAGGTACAGGTACATTTTAAAAGCTCAAAATGAAAATTTCACTGTACGTTAATACATCATGTATTAATTATAATAAATATTATTCATAATATTATTCATTTATAGATAAGTGTTAATTAAGCATTATATCCTACTAATATAATAAACGCGAAACTTTGTAAGTACGGATGCATGTTTGTTACTCTTTCACGTAAAAACTACTAAAGGGTTTTGTATTTAATTTGGTATATAGATAGATAATGATCTGAATATCACAGAGGCTACTTATTATCCCTGAAAAAGAAACGAAGGGAACTAAGCGGGTAGCATCGCGGGGCGTTGCTGGTTATGTACCTGCATAAATATTACAATAGTAATTAATTAATTATATCAATTTATTGTACAATTTTATTGTTAGTTTACCACCACTCTCTTAAAAACTCGCTGTAACTACTTATAAAAAAAACTAGCGGCCCGTTCCGGCTTCGCTCGGATATTGTCACATAAAGCCCATTAATCGAAATAAAAACTATCCTATCTTTCAAGTTGGATCAATCTGTACACGGTGTCCAAATTTGATTAAAATCGGTTACGTAGTTTAGGAGTCCATCGCGGACAAACATCGTGACAGGAGATTTATATATATTAGATTGATCAATAAGCCAGCATTTAAACCTGTTCCTGAAGCCGCCGACTCTTAAGGCTGATTTAGCTATTTTAAGAAGAGTTTTATAAACTTCGGTATATAAGTATGTTTCGGAATGTACATCTTGTAGGTTGGGGTCAACCCGAATATCCGTGGGGTCAACGATGTGCCAATGTCGGCGCGGCGGCGGCGTAGAGGCGTACCGACGCGACGTAGCGTTGAAGAGGTGGAGGAGCAGTGCTCTAACGCGTTAACCTGACACCTGTTTTCCCGCCAAAATTGTAAACGCAGCCGGTATATCGAGTGGTTAGACGATTCTTTTTAAATGGATGAAATCTTAGATAAAGAATAAGTAAATAGATCAGGTTTTACCGCACGGTTCCTTTGTACCAATCATAAGCAGATAAAGTGTATGTTAGCTATGGCAACATAGGGATGTGCCGCGGCAAAACATCCACAAGAGCAACAAGACAAGAGCGATCAGACCCGTGTTTTCCGTGTAAAGTGTTTATTCTAACTCTAGACGTAGTAAATGTAAACTCTTTGGGTGAAATATTGTGGATTCGCGACACCAACATTGTCGAATAGCAGTGTATCTGTATCTATATTGTATTGTATTGTGCCATATTAATACTGTTTAATACAAAAATTCTGAGTTGAGTCGTTTGGTTTGGAGCTCGGAGCTCTTCTCATTTTTATAAGCCTTTCCCATCACTTGGTTGATTGTCGGTTGTCCAATCTAGTCATACTGACGCATTTCTAGATGGCCAATGGGAAATGCTGACTTGCTGACGCATTTATTGATAGCCAATGGCCAAGGTCCCGAGTTTACCCGAAGATTTCTTATTATTCCACTATATTAAAGCCCACGAAAAATCTGTTTATGGCGCGCCAAAAGAAGTTTTCACTTCAAAATACTAACGAAATGCGAACCTCCTCCTTTTTTTAAAGTCTTTTAAAAAACTTAAGTGGGTTGGTCATGCATATGCTGGCGAGAAATCGGTGCGTAGTAGAAATTTACCCAAACACTAAAAAATTACCAAAACTGAATTACATTTAACCAACGATTCTATCCGATTTAGCTAACTTTTTTTTATTAACTTTCTGTAAGTAATTCTACGACGTATCTACTGAAATCTCTAACTGTAACTGACCTCATTTCGTGACTTGACCCAATTCGATGAAATTAATAGAATTTTCATAATTAACAAACCTTGGATGTATATCGGGGGAAAAATATTGGCTGGTCCTTTGGGGTGCGTTAAGGTAGGGGAGAGAGGGGGGAATCTAACAAATTTTATTAAGCCTGTATTTCTGGGACAGTTGATTGTTTGCACCAACGGTTTTTGAAAACTTAAAATTGACTTTGTAGATAGTATATTATCACTATTAGTATAAGTAGTATTAATAAGAAATAGGCATAAGTTACAACTGGTCTAGGCAGGAGAACGGCGAATGCCGATCCGAAGCACACACATAAGTTACCTTCATAATCTAACTATGTATTAATTCAATCCGATTGTGTCAGGTGTTTCGAAGTGATTGAGCAATAAATATCACATTTGTTACATTTATAATATCAATGGGATTAGTATTTATACTATCAGTACATTGTTTTTTATATAGTATAGAGTGACGAGACGAACAGAACATGTGTCTGATGGTAAGCAATAAGCCTATCAAATAACAGCAAAGTAACACGCAGCTATTGGAATATGAAGAGTCCAAATCATTACCTAGTACAGTTTTTACAGTAGCGCAAGTCTACTGTAAAACTGTACTCTTAGTGCCCAAAATACAGGCTCAGCCTAGTTTGGGACCCACCACATAAACCGCGGAGCCAGCTATTGACACTATTTCAACAATATCAATTAGTATTCATGTGCTGTTATTCTTATGGAAATAAATGACTTTTTAATTTTATTTAAGTACTGCACTGGGCTCGTCACCCAAAGATATTAAATGTTGTGTTTCTATGCCCTGTAATTTTACTGGAAACATTACCTTTTAAACCGAAACACAGTAGTCTTTGCCCATTACAATAACTGGCAAAGGTGTAGTACTTCCCCAGACGGACTCTGACTACTGCTGACCTATTGTATACTAGGTCTGTAATGAAACTCAAAGAATATATTATAGAGGTAATTCTTACATAATGAGATGTTTAATGACGGTACCAGCTACATCACTTTGTCATAAGTATTGATGAGACCAAGGTGCAAGTACTATTCAATGTTTAAAAGTATTTTAATATCACAATTAAAGTTAGTTACGGGAGCACACATTCAACTTATGGTAAAATCCCTATCTATACTTATAATAAAACTGTAACGGGTCGAATTCTGTACATTGAAGATATTTTGAAAAAATTTTTTTTGGAGCACTCTATTTTCGATACTGATGGCGAATCTGCATTTTTTTTCTTTCATGTCTGTCTGTCTGTCTGTCTGTCTGTCTGTCTGTCTTTCTGTATAGGGATCACGCATCACGCCGAAACTACTGATTCAATTCAGCTGAAACTTGGCATGATTTTAGTTTATACTAAGGAGATTGCTGTAGGCTACTTTTAATCCCCAAATTCTGATCGGTTTTCTTGCGGGAGGGGGTGAAAGTCAGAATGTGTATTTGGTTGTAACTCATGTTTGCGTTGTTTGATTTCATTAATTCTTTTTTTGTTAGAAAGACCATATTATTAATACTGTTCCGTCAAAATTTAAACATTATCGGTTTGGTGGTTCGGAAATTACACAAACATTAAATAATAACGACACGCGCGGCGCGTTCGGTACATACTAACTTCTAAGTATTCTGTGGCTCACAGACGATCCACAGAAATTCTAGATTCTAGAACGTGCCCACGTGATCGCGTCGCGTCGTCTTGAATGAAAGAATAATTAGGTATCAAAATATATTTTTTGTGTGAAAAACAAACATCATTAGGTTATAACCGACTTCAAAGAGGAGGATTTTCTCAATCGGGTTGCATGTTTTTTTATTAGGTTTGATTTTACGCGAAAACTCCGCTAATTGTGAATTGATTTTGATAACTCCTTCTTTGTTTGGTAGAAAATACTTCAGAGGTGATCTCATATATCGAAAACAGGGAGGTAGTTTTTCAAATATCAACAAAAAACTAAAATCAGCTTAGATATATCTGTACAGAATTAAATTACCTGTCATTGAAGTAGATTTTTGTTCTTTAGAAGAAAACATATTAGCATAATAAATAGCCATTTAATACCCATTAAGTGTTCCCACTGCTGGGCGTCGGGGCCTTCTCTCGCAAGGAGAGAGTCAAGGCTATAATCCACCACGCTGGCCCAGTGTCGGTTGGTGGATGACATATGACTTAGAACTTAGATTCTATTTACATTTCGGTTTCCTCGCGATGTTTTCCTTCACCGTTTCAATTACCGGCATTACGAACATGACTCTGAAAAGATAGTGGTGCACGTGGTTTTGAACCCTGGGTCTCAGGATCGACAGTCGCCGTTCTCCTGACTAGGTCAGCTGTAACTTACTAGACCAGCCGTAACGTATTAGAAAACGTGTTATTTCAATCCAAATACTGTTTGAAATTTAAAGGTAGTGTTTAACAAGCTTCGGTGACCGAAGCAGACCGTTTATTAGGGTTCCGTACCAAAAGGGTAAAAACGGGACCCTATTACTGAGACTTCGCTGTCCGTCCGTCCGTCCGTCTGTTACCAGGATGTATCTCAAGAACGGTGTTAGCTAGACAGTTAAAATTTTCACAGATGATGTATTTCTATTGCCGGTTTAACAAAGAATACTAAAAATAAAATAAATATTTATTTAAGAGGGGCTCCCATACAACGTCATATTTTTTACCGTTTCTTGCTCGATACTAATAACTAATAACGTACTTGTCACAGACGCTTTAACTATTTACATAATATTTAGTTTTATGTTCTCTTTAAATGTAATGTAATTAAAATAAATTATGAAGCGGGCTCCCATACAATTAAAGCCGTTTATTTGCTAATGGTTCGGAACCCTTCGCGCGCGAGTCCCACTTGCACTTGACCGGTTTAATTTTTTCTAAAATTTTGTAAAATCCTATCCTACCAATATTATACAAATATGCCAATGTTTAAATTTTTGCTGCTCAATTACGTTGGAACGCCTGAATGTATTGAGTTACAATTTGAAACACATTATATCTTGGCTTAGCTTAAGTAGCAATGCTTAGCCTATGTGTTCTTCCAAACTATAATCTAATTGTATTGCAAATTTCAACCCGATCACTAAATACGTTCCGCCATGATTAAGTGACAAACATCCAAACATTGACATTCATAATATTTACAGGACAACGTGGGAACGGCTGAACACATTTGGAAGGAATTCGAAACACACGTACTTAGTTTGTACTCAAAAATAGCAAATAGGTTACTGTGACGTCAGAAATACTAAGCAAATTTGGTAGAAAAATGAAACAGAGATACCTTATAGTCTGAAATACCACATACACTACCTATCACCCGAATAGAAGCATTGGCCCTAAGGAGGTATGTAATCTGTGGCCCTAAGGAAACAAATATTAACGTCAAAACGACAAAACGAATTGGTTTGACATACGAAACGCAGATAGTTTAGAATCTAAAATTTCACATGGGGTAATAAGTCTATATTTTAATTTAACTTCATATTATATTAAATATATGCACCCGTTTTGGCGTAGATAATACAGGTGCTTTGGATGCACAATCAAAATAACAAGCAACGTTATATTCTCATTAGATGGCGCTAATGACAGTTTAAATCTCAAACACTAAACCCCATTTAAATCAATGTTTTGCTATTGTGGTATGTATTTTTTCTTTCATCACTAGGTGGCGTTACTGGTATTCCTAATTGTACTAATGATTTTTTATGCCGAATTTGGATTCTTTCGTTCTTTGATTCTGTTTCTGTGTTACCATTAAATTTATACATTAACATTTCACTTAGATTTTGCTTTGATTTATAGGTTCAACTTGCTTGCGTAACATTAAAACTCAAATAAATTAATCATTTTGAAGGCTTCATTCAAAATTTTACGCGGGCGAAGTCGCAGGTAACAGCTAGAGAAAAAGAGATAAGTGGGTATAAGATCATGCACAACAGCTTTTCATAATGTATCCTATAAAAATCCTACAAACTTAACAATTGCGGCTGTGTTCGTTACTACGAAACCTACTTATTAAAGTATGTTAGATTTTAAAAGAAGAATAATAAAGATATTTCTTTTTTTTTGTGAAAAAACAAGTTCACTTGGGTTTTCAATAGCTACTTATCCAAATTTAGTTAATTTTGACGTACTTTCAACTAACGTATAAGTCCGTAACATCTGCTTACGCGAACGAAGTAGCGGGTTCAGCTAGTTAATAAATAAATATTAATAAAATAATTTCTAGCTTGACAATAATTTGCTTGATTCTCACCCTCCGGTAATTGTGCCCTGCCTCCTCTAATCCAAATTTAATATTTTACGCAAACCCAAAATTATTTCAACCAATTAGTTTTGTGTTAACAGAACTTGAAATATCGCTTTACTAAACTGAATTTGAGAAATTTAAATACGTGTAATTAGCTAAAATAAGCTCTTAGCTTTACCCCCGTCTTTATAAAAAATAATTCACATTATTTAATACAAACTATAAACGTTATATTTCAACGTTGTAAAATTTGTTTCCTGAATAATTTTCTATTTTGTCTTAGGTATGTCATTGTTTTGTTGTGCTTAAAATAAACTTGTACAGCAACAATTTCCTTTTGATATTAAATATGCGGAAATTTGTATGTTTAAATGTTTGCTCAATCACGTCGGAACACGTGAACGGATGGGGCTAAAATTTGTAACACAGTTGTATAGTCTAGCATAGCACATTATAGGTTCGTTTTCATGTCAGCAAAATAACAGGGACAGGACTACGCGGTAGAAAACCGTAGGGCGTTGTTATTAAGTAAATATTAAGTATTAAAAGTTTGTTAAAATTGTACATTTATTTGTCAAAATTGTACTTGAGTCGTATTTTGTTAATAAACTTGTAAATAGCAGGTTTAAATTCCCATTGTTTTTCTCCAAAATACACAAACACTAACTTCTAGTTAAAGCCGTAAAGATAGTTAAAATTGAATAATAAGTCGTGTGTGACAAAATTAATGAAATCTAGTGAAAATAGGAAAATTAACACAAAACGAAATGTGTTTTACACTCATTGCGAACCAAATCTGACTTCTGTTTGTCACGGTTGGCTACACCGCCATAATTAGTTGCGATGTACGAGTATTTCTGCGGTAAATACTATAAGCAACAGAACGACAACCCGATATTCAGAATAAGAATAAGAATGTCTCTATTGTATAAACTGTGTACATAGATGGTAGGTGGATACAATATAAAATTAAAATTAATAACAACTTCTCAATAAGCTACATTCTGCAGAAAAAAGGTTTACGTTACTGAGTGAGCGCCGGAGGTGGGAATATTAGCAGCCGTAACACAGGTCTCCAGCCTAGCACGGCTGCTAATGAACTATTAACTTAGATTAAGTATTTGTTCAAAGTGTAATTAAAAATTTTGATGTTTTTTAAGCCAAAATAATGATTGAATCAATAAATTTAATTTAATTTAATTTAATTTAATTTCATAATGGTTTCAACAGTTTTGTCCTCGCGAACATAGAATAATGTTTTTACGTAAACAGTAAAAATTTAAAACTCTTTAACTTCGACTGAAATAAACGCTGCCAAACGAAACTAGCTCTACCTATTCTCAATCTCGAATTATTCAAAACCAGTCCTAACTACCGTTGCGTCAAAATTTACAATAAATTACCTGAAACTTTAAAAAAATTAAATAAAAACAGCATATTTAAAATATATACAATAGAAACGTGCGTCATTTTTTTTTTTTTTGATGATTAGGATACCTATAGAGTGACGAGACAAGCAGGTCATGTGCCTGATGGTAAACAACACGCCTGCCCATGACAGTGCAGTCATCGATGTAAACCAATCGATGTGCCCTGAGCACCTTGAAATTAGAAATAAACTACGTCTCTGGATGTATCGTAAGTGGTTTACACAACCAATCTACTTGACCCCTAGAATCGCTAGCGGCGAGATATGCTGTGGTTCTACTTATTTTGGTTGTTGACAACGAATAGTGATAGGTAAGAACATCCGGTGTTCACCGCTTCCTGCAACCGACTAGAATGGAAAAAATGAGCTCACCCTTCCCAACAATTACCTAATTTCGTGCGTCTAAAGTTTGAGAGGGCACATCCATTGGTTTATATCGATGAGAGCAGTGACAAGCAGTTATTTGTATGTGAAATGTCCACCAATATTTGGCATGTAAGAGGACAAATCTTTGCCTATCACTGCACTGTTTTCTTCATCCAGAGATAAAATATGATTTATTTATGATAAATTTAGGTATTTATAATATGATTTAGACTGACCTCGAGGCTAAATGGGTAAATAACACTGCCTGCGAAGCTGACGGTTGTGGGTTCGATTCCCAGGCAGTGCAAATCATTTCTGTGCTAAATTCAAATATTTTACTGTGTATGGGTGTTGCTATGTATACGAGTAATAATAAAAACTATGTAAGTATTGTATCAGCTATCTGGGCGCAATTATTACAAGCTTCGCTTAGTTTGGGGTCAGATAGTGTGTGTGTGAATGGTGTCCACCAACAGTTATATTTATTTATTTATCTCTATATCTTGCTATATCTCTGGGATCATTGCTCTTCAAACTGAACATAGTGATGTTTGCACACTACTGTTTGGCGATAGAATAACTGGCAGAGTCTATCTAACACGGCTACAGTGAAAACGCTGCTTAACACAGTATTATAACTCCAGATGTTTTCAATTCTATTGACCGATAAATTCGACAAGTAACGTACAGCAGTAGTCTACCCCCATCACAGACAATTTGTAAAGAGCGTGACCAAATCACCTCCCAATCGTTTTTTTCCTTTCTCTACAAGAAAATGTATTTTCCCCTCTTCGTCTTAATTGGACGCTCTTAATCCGATATCGGTTTGGAAACGTAATTGGTTATTTAAAAAGGAAACTAGGAGAGGAAACGATGTTCTTTATTAGCTGTTGCGAATTCAATTCTATCCAGAATAGGTCCTTAGCTGCTTAAATTGATAGGACTGGTAATGGATTCTTTGCAAAATGAAGACTTTTCTTGGAATAGTCTTAATAGGTACAGTTAAACTTTGTAGATGTAGGTGGGCTTTATTCTAAGTAAGGAGTGAATCTGCTCATAGAGCCGATGATCATGAGTTCGATTCCCAATTAGAAAGAACATTTGTTTAATGAGTATGGAAATTTGTTATGTATTTACAAGTAGGTATAATCGCCGATTTACAATCATACGTGTATTGCATCTAGGTTCCGTAATATAAGTTTTGTTTAGTTAGAGGCTAAAATATAAAAAATATGCTTTAGAATTCTGTGGCAAATATGTTTACAAGAAATGGGACGATTGACGATTGAATACTACTTTTTTTTCGTTCCTGCCGTCATTTATTTGATCCGTTTTGGCATAAAACAAAACATGTTACTTATAAGAAATCCGATTTGGGCTCAGCAGGGAAAAGTACTATGTAGAAAGTAGGTGACCATAGATTAGGTGTTACTACTGTAGGTACTAATAACAATTGTAAGGACATCTAATTTGGGCTTTGGGCGTTTCTGTAAACCTAAACTCATTTCGTCTTTAGCATTGAATAAAGGAAATTGAGTTTTGTCGTCGTTTTTTAATCCGAACGAAATTTCGAGGAGCCGAATTAAGAAATGAGTTGAACTGCTTCTGTAGAATCTGTAGCTGGTATTTTCTTTTAGATGTTTTATTTGATTCGAGCCCGGAGAAGATTTTTGTCTGATTGGGAGGTATAAAGTTCGAAGATGTCATCCATTTCCCGAAATGAAAAGTTTACTGCCCAGCTGTGGAAACGAAATAATTTGCTAGACTTACTTCAACCTTGAGATCAAAAATGGGGAGCCAAGTTCGGGAGGTTTTACATTGAAATGAAAACATCTTCAGTGATTGTTCTACAAAATATTATTTACTGATTACCATTAGCATAAAAAGTAGTGGCAATACGAATATCATCGTCACGTAAACGCAAGCAAATTTATTATATTGTTTCTTTTGCGCTCACGTTCGCCATAATTTTCTTGATTAACTTATTGAAACTTCATAGCATAAGCAGCCCACTAAATGTTCCCACTGCTGGGACTCGGTGTCTTCTCTCGCAAGGAGAAAGTTTAAGGCCATAATCCACCACGCTGGCCAAGTGCCGGTTGGTGGATGACACATGACCTCGAAAGATTCTAGGTACATGTCGGTTTCCTTACGATGTTTTCCTTCACCGTTTTTAAGTTAGCGGCATTACGCACATGACTTCGAAAAGACAGTGGTGCGCGTGGTGGGATTCGAAGCCGGCTCCGGATCGGCAGTCGCCGTTCTCTCGACTAGACCAGCCGAAACTTCATAATTACTCGTAATTAATTACACCCTTGGAAAATTACTCGGAGGTACAGGCGGGATTCAAACCCTGAATCGAAACCCCGAACCCCAAAAATGTAATATTGTAATGTATGTGTATGTATTGTAGTGTAACATACAATAATGCCACGGCTTCAATCAGATATATACGACGTACACTGTACACTAACTAGCGGGCCGTTCCGGCTTCTCTCGGTTATTGAATTGTCATATAAAGGCTATAAATCGAAATAAAAACTACCTATGTATGTTGTATCTGGACTAAAATGTACCAAGTTGGATCTGGACACGTTATGCAAGTTTATATTGATTTAAATCGGTAAAGTAGCTTAGAAGTCCGTTGCGTACAAACAACGTGAAGCTTAATTTATATGAACTGAGACAAGAGTAGATAATTGATATCGTCATATGTGTAAAGAGTAAATTAATCGAAATGAAAACTATTCTATCTTTCAAGTTAGATCAAACCGCACTCACACCGTGCGCAAATATGATTAAAATCGGTTAAGTAGTTTAGGAGTCCATCGCGGACAACCAATGTGACGCACAATTTGTGCATATTGTGCATAGTTTTGTATAATTATGTAACGTAGATAATAATAGAGTAAAATTGGTAGTTCTTGAATAGGCAGCTTAACACAACACCATCTGACCCCAAACTAAGCAAAGCTTGTGATATGGCGGCCAGATAGCTGATATAATACTTATATAGTTTTAAATACATACTAATTATACGTAGAAACACCCAGACACAGTGCAAACATTTGAATTCATCACACAAATATTTGCACTGGGTGGGAATCGAACCCACGACCCTCGGCGTCGCAGGCAGAGTTACTACCCACTAAGCCACGAGGCCAGTCACTAAGATTAGAAAGTGAATTATAAAGTTTTTTGTCAAATTGTCATAGACAACCTAATATTTGCATGCCGTAAAGTTGATTATGGTGTTCTCAATGTATACATTTAAGATCTTATTGTAATTACCCATTTTCGCAAATAAAGACATTTAGTTTAATTATTTATTTTAAAGGTATTACTAAGATATGTCTATTTAAATGTGAATTACACATTAATATAATTACACGGTACTCTAACAGCTCGCAGGTATTTGAAGTGTTGCCTACCATCAGGCGCACAACTTGCTTGTTCCGTCACAATATTATATAAAATAATGTATATCTTTCACAATGCAGCAACTTTAGGTGTCACAATTTTCTCATTACTCGTGCGTAATTTGTTTAAAAATACGTAAGTACTCCCGAATCATTAGTTAGCTGTCTCCTGCACTGACATTGTAATTTATGTAGCGACCTAAAAAGTGAAAAACTTGGATATCATCAATCACTATAGGTACGAGCCTGGACGTACCAGGAAGGTAGGCTTGCCAACTTGGGTACCTATACATAGAAAGATCCAAGAAAGATCGGTCATCTTACTAAATGATTTATTAATAAGCCAGCGGTCCGCCCTGACTTCGGTTAAATCGGAGTTCATATCTACATACAGAAAAATGTTTGTCTGTATGTCCTTTATAGAATCGTAAGCTTCTTAAGTATTTGATCGTGTGATGATCTTTAGCTAAGTTGTTGTGCATGAGTCAAAGAAAGGTTCGGAGTTGGTACTAGCTATTTTCGACTGCTTGAGTGGCAATGCGCGCAGGTTGCATTTAGTAGCATATGTATATGGAAAACGTTTAATTAGTGCAGCTGGAAGAGGAGTTTTGACGCATAAGATGACAAATTCTGGAGTTGTATGAAATCCAAATACAGGGGGAGGACGCCATGGAATGGAATAAGGCAATTTTTTATAATATCTAGCAAGCCCTCCTCCATATTCTCAAATCTCTTATTCCATCCTATGGTTGCCTGGAAGAGATCGCTTTTAGTGATAAGGTCGCCAATTGCTACTTTATTTGGTTTTAAGTGAGTTTTGTTTATTTTTAAATTAAGTGCAATAAAGAGTTAATCTATCTATCTATCAAGCGAGCTGCAATCAGCTGGCTGCAAGCTGCTGTCTCAGGGCAAATTCGGGTTTCTGGTTCGACCATCAAAAAGACGCTCTGGAGAGCTAAAATATTATGCCATTTGTTTTGTTGAAGTAGGATTCTTTGCAGAATACACCTGGAAAAGAATCACACTTTTGCCAATTATTCTACCCCCAAGCAGTAACGTAAAAACATCAGCGTTGGAGTGTGAGAGGCAATGTTTCCAGTAAAATTACAGGCCATAAAGGCAAAACATATTATACAAGCGCAGTGCAGTGCTAGGCAATGATTTGGGCTCTTCATATTCCAATAGCTGCGAGTCACGATGCTGTTATGAGCAGGCATATTGCTTACATTATGCTCTCGCAAGAAGAGAGTCAACGCCTTAATCCACGACGATGGGCTAGTGCAGATTGGTGGATGACACATAATCTCGGAATATTTTAGGTTCGTGTCGGTTTCCTCACAATGTTTTCCTTCGCCGTTTTAATTTACCGGCATTACGCACCTAACTTCGAAAAGATAGTGGTGTGGGTGGTATTTGCACCTGAGGGTTCCGGATCGACTAGATCAGCCATAACTTAAACTGAACCACAAGGCCAGTCAAATAATGATTCGTTTATATTGTTAGTGCATAATGTTTTGGAATTTAAAGAAAACCTACTTCTAAAACTGAAAAGTTTTTACCTAACTTGTTTGGCTTAAAACAAGGATGAAGATGAAACGGCAAGTGGCCACTAATAGAAACTTCCAGTAGGTAATGTGGAAAGTTCAGTCTGCGACCTGGTGGATTATTCTGTAGAAACTGAAAGGCGTGCGTGTGTTTTTAACTGTTTTAACGTTATACTAGTCCGCCACCTCGCCTGATGTTAAGGGACTATGCGGTCTACGATGGAGCGAGTCACTCTCGATTTGTAAATACCAAGGTTAACCATCAAGAACCCCACTTAGGCAGCCAGTCCCACAGCCTAGACATTCTTATCCTAATAAAGCGCTCTACAGACGATGCCCTGAAATCGGAGGTTATGACGTAGATGTAGTGGAGCACTAAAATTGGGTATTCTCTACACACGTACAAATCAGTCAGTACGATACTGGCTGTACAACGGACTGGTCGTCGATCAGAGCAAAGAGTATGTAATTACTACGTAGGAGTCGGCACTCAGTACAAACCAATAACAGCAGTTTACATGTCTGTTCAATACCAACCTAACAAATTATTTAATTTTCATAATAATATATGCAATATTAGACTTAAATAAAGTTTCTAGTGGAAATGAAAACTGTTTGGTAAACTACGTTTTATATTTACAATACAATAGAAAAATAAATATACAGCTAATAAAGAACAAAAACGCGGAAATAAATCAAAGAACAATTATGATCAACACGCAAATGCCACAATGAATAAACAATGCCAGATTGACAAATCGCCTAAATTGGTAAAGAGATGCCCGATGATATGATATTATATTATACATCGTAAAATGCTATTGCCTATTATAAAATTTGAAATCGGATCGGTTGAAATTGTGAAAACAGTTGGATTATAGTCTGGAATAACTTAGACTTTATCAGCTGACTATTATTATCATTGTATAAATTCAGACCAGTAGAAACTGTGTTGCCAGACATATTGCATGCTTCTAGAAGAAGAGGCCAGTTTGTACAGGTCAACTTTTAAAATGTTTTGTATCACCTTATCTTACCTTTTAGTTTAGTTAGTTTATGAATAATATTTGTAGGATTATGATGGGCAACAAATTTGTATGTTTCTAATGGATAATACTGTTGGGGCTATTAAAAATTTTTCATTTTTACTATGTACAATGTAAAAATGTCATCATCATCAGTCTGTATTCGTCCACTTCTGGACATAGGCGTCTCCAATAATATGCTTCTCAACCCAATCTTTGGTCTTACGTCTGCTACCGCCATCAATTGCTTTTCATGTATAGTAATTCCATCTAGTATCTCGAAATCCTATACTACGTTAACTGATTCGCGGTTTGGCCAACAGCTTGATGTCTTGCTTGAAGTCAACCTGACCAAAAATCGACTGTAGGTATATAGGAACAGGAACAATTTTAAATTCCAAAAATTTCTTCAAATATCAGTCAACATGGATATAAATACTATTTTAAAGAGTAACCTACTTCTTTACACACGTATTTATTCTGTAAAAAACTGCCGAAAACTCCTATCTATTGACTTACATTTTATCTGGTTTCCGCAAATTTCAAATTTATTATAGACCATCTTTTCGGCGGCATTGTAGTAAAACGTATTCACTGCTAAATGCTAACATAATATTATTATGCAATATCTTCTATTCAACTTCTATTTCTTCTTCTTTTTTCTATTAAGCTCCTCGATTAAAATACACGAAACACAATACAAGCAATGTGACGGACATGACCACAGACTTAAGTAGATACTTTGATATAACAGTGAAAGAAAGAGAAGCTATACATACTGTGCTCTTGACATGGACCGTGTAAATTTCATACATTTATAATTGTTCCAAGTTATGATAGACTTACAACTTACAAAACTAGGACGTGTATTCCGCAATTCCGAAATCTTGGAGATTTTTTCGATACTTAAATTCCGAAATTGAAACACTTTAATATCGTTACTCCAATATCGGTATTTTGACTACCAACTTCTTTTCTAACGATACACACACGCGATAAGTTATTAAAATAAACCTGAGCGGCTCCAAAATTATTGAACTGGATTTGTTTAACCCCACCATTCTCCTACTTCAAAGAACTTTTAAATCTTTACATAATTACCATAAGCTTCCATTTAGGTCAAAATCAGTCTTTCCCTAAAGGCCCCTGCTTTAACCTTCTGCTTTAACTAAAATGTTCGATGGCATATCGTTTACTTGCAGGGCGGGCGACTCAGTTATGGAATAAATTGCCCGTGCACATCAGGCATTCTCCTTCACTGAACAATTTGAAAAATATGTTTAACAATTATATTTGTTAAAATTGTAGACTTGTTGTTGGAAAATTTACTACTTATGCAATTACAGGCGTTTTTATTTATGTTGTAATCGCATTACATTTATTTATAATCGTATTAATTAGTATTGGTATTATACATCAATAACTAAGTACCTACTAGTATTGTTGTATAAGATTAACTAACTACAATATCATTATATTGTGTTTTTATTATTATTTTGTCTTTCATTCCGTTTTTTGTTCATGTTTGCGCACCCATATTCTGACTATTTTACATATTCTTTTCCGTCCTAAGGTTGGCTGGAATAGATCGCTTTCAGTGGAAAGGCCGCCCACTGTCGCAGTACTTTACAATGTTTTGTTGAGTTTTGCTGTGCCTTTTTAATGTGTCAATAAAGAGTAAGCATAAATATTAATAAATTTTGCAGGTAAAATCCAAATACATTTTCCAGTTTCGAAGCTGTTCCGGAATTCCGATATTGGGTATTTACTATCATGATTCAGTGCAGGAATTGAAAACTTTCCGATATTACATTCCCTACTTAAAACAAAAAACATAGGTTGCCATGGCACTTACTACTGAGAAAAGAGAGACTTAGGTTAAAAACTGGTTGTAAAAACATCATGAATTATAGACAAAAACATTAGGGATGTTTTTTGAAAACTTGTTGTAGCGCACACACAGATTTTTCGTGGGCTGTGAATGAAATGAAAGAAATGTTCAGATGAACTCAGTATCGCCCAGAGGAGATGATCAGATGATCGATATTCATTGATGGTGATATCAATTTAATTTTGCAGATAAAAGTAGTACTGCGTAGTGGTACTAGGCGCAATCCGAACGGCTCAAATTCAAAATGACAATCCTTGCTTCTGTAATTCTAAACAGATAAAACAAAGACCGAGATGTGAGATTCGGTGTCGGATCAATCCGACTGGGTTTAGAATTGCTACGCTGGTTTCATTTAATTTCTACAATAAAAGAGTCGTAACATATATCAACTAAAGATAAAACATACCTACACTTTTTTATAGAAAAGAGTGCTTGTCACTGTTTTCTATAAAAAAAGCAGGACATGTGCTTGATAGTAAGCAACATGTCTGCCACATAACATCACATTTTGGTAGTGGTAGGACTCTTAGCAGAGTCCGGCTGGGGACGTACCACACTTTGCCAGTTATTCTACCGCCAAGCAGTAATGTGCAGACATATTGAAGGGCAATGTTTCCAGAGAAATTACAGGGCTTAGAGATATAGCATCTCAGATATCTGGGTGACGAGCGCAGTGCAGTGCTAGGTAATGATTTGGACTCATCATGTTCCAAGAGCTGCGTGTCACTGTGCCGTTATGTGGCACCTGCCACATGCCTGCCATGCCTGATGGTAAGCAACATACCTATGTTGCTTACCATCAGGCATATGTCCAACTCGTCTCGTCACTATTTAAAAAAAACACAGTGATACGCAGGTATTGGAACATCAAGAGTCTAAATTATTACCTAGCACTGCACTGCACTCGTCATCCAGAGATGTTTTATCTCTATGCCCGGTAATTTCACTGGAAGCATTGCCATTTGAACCGGCACGTAGTAATGTTTCTACATCACTGCTTCGGGGTAGAATAACTGGTTATTTATTTCAAGATAAGTTAAGAAAATATTTTGTGTACGATTTCGATTACTCGATCGTATATCGTACTATAGCCAAAGTCGTATAAATACGATTTAAATCGTATGGTTGACAACACTGGCTGAAATCGGACCCGATTTTTTGATAAGTGATTTATCACGCCCCCTCCGCCCCTTTTTCGTCATTTCCTCCGATTTCAGGGCATCGTCTGTAGAGCGCTAAAGACAAACCTTGTAAATAGTATATGTATAGACCGATAAGCGCATTCGATATGCACCATTGTACGAGATAAGACGAAATAAACAACTGAACTTGGAACGATCATCGAGCATTTTAAATACAGTCCACATCGAACATCAAGGCGCCGGTACGTGGGTCCATAACACTCTTCATTCATAACATGTTGCTTACCATCAGGCAGATGCCCTGCTCATCTCGTCACTCTGTAATCTATACTATAAAATAAATAAAAATATCGATATTATATTCTATTTCTATTTTTCTGCTGATTACTGTTTCTTGGCAGATAAGGTTTATTTTCACCTCTCGGATGATTGCATCAAGGTTTACTGTAGGATACGCTCAAGACCCACCAACAATCGTCCCGACGCTGCGCCAAACCTCTGTGCGTAGGGGAAAAATAGGTCTTTCATGCTGGTGCGGAACCGATTTCTTAGCCATTTTTAAAAGTATGTGACAATGTAGAAATATAGCAATTTTATAAAGCGGCGGGCCTATTCCGACCCCCGCCGCACACTATTAAAAAAATAAAAATATTATCCACTGCGGGCCTGCTTTGGTGGATGACCGATGGCCTGTTGCCGCCATGGCGTCACGCCAAGGCGTGACGCCATGGGTCATCGCCACACTGTGGAGACGCGCACGCCTTGAGTCGCCAATAGTGTTGTGCTTGCTACAGCATCAGCAGAAGGACGCGCTTTCGCTCGTCCGTTTTCGTCGAGACGCGAGCGGTGCATTTATTCGCGAACTCGAGCGCCTTGCTTCGTATTGAACACGTACTTAGAAGAACAGTTCACGTAGAGCCTTTATTAACAAAACTAAAATACAATGAGAACTACATACACTACACTACAAACCTAACTAACTACTTACACTAAGCACACCTGAATTATCTATAGACCACTGTAGGTCTATAGATAATCAAGATGTTCAAGCCCACTACCAATCGGAAGCGTACCCAGCATGCTGGCGGCATTACCACGCTGAATGGCAATGCTTATGCGTTGGGCCAAATAAACGCCAGGCTTTTGGTCACGCGTCGCGTCGACCAAGCGCTCGGATAGGCTTTTGAAAATGAGGTGAGCTCCCGGCCCCCACGGTCCCAATGTCTCAACCCCAAAGGGCTCAAATATGTAACCACTTCCGAGGGTTGCATATTTGCGCCGTTTGAGTCGCTCAGCTGAAAAAAGAAACCTGTGCACAATTAGAAAACACGTGCCTCGTATTGAACACGGGTTTGGAACGAAAGTTAGCTTTACAAACCCGTTGCGCGTTTCGAGGCAATACTACTTTCTACTGTACACGGGAAAGAAACACGCGTCCGGTCAAAAGGTTTTACTGTCTAGTATTATTAACTGTTTATTCTATACGACTTTACTCTAGAATTTTACAAGTATTTGGGTTATGAAAACTTTGAGTATTTAGGAACCGCAGTAAGGACCATTCTTTAAAAATATATATTTTTAGGACATGTCGTGACATAAATGGATATAAACGAAAGCGAACAATCGTAACTAGTTCTCTAGGGTTTTGTTTAATAGACACGAAACCCATCATGAAATTGGACTTCCAGTTTAGTTATACAGAATAGCCCGGCTGAACGGAAAACTTTAAATAAGTTACGTATAGAATATATGACTTTTATCTACGTAAAATCTACCCACTTTGCTAGAAAAGACTAACGGCCTAACTTTGTCTAAGTTAATCTCCATCATCCAAGTAGGTTTTTTCTAATGTTTAATAGGCAAAGAGTTTACATATTCTACGTATAGAGTTTGGCACATACGGTTTACACCGAAAGCACGCGTAGCATCTTTCTTGCCTTGTTGCTTTTGTGAAAGTGTTTTACTTTTGTCGCGGCACATCACTCTGTCGCCATAGAATGTATGCAGAATGAGATATATGAGAAGTTCTGTAACTTCTTAAGGTTAAGATATAAAATACCTTATATCTATTTATATATCTTATATCTTATTTTTGTATTGGTAGGACTCTTGGCAGAGTCCGCCTGGGGAAGTACCACACCTTTGCCAGCTATTCTACCGCCAAGCAGTAATGTGCAAACATTACTGTGTTCCGGTTTGAAGGGCAATGTTTCCAGAGAAATTACAGGGCTTAGAGATATAAGGTCTTAGATCTCTGGGTGACGAGCGCAGTGCAGTACTAGGTAATTATTTGGACTCTTCATGTTCCAATAGCTGTGTGTCACTGTGCTGTTATGTGTCAGGCATGTTGCTTACCATCAGGCACATGTCCTAATCGTCTCGTCACTTTCTATTTAAAAAAAAGTGCAGTGCTAGGTCATTATTTGGACTCTTCATATTCCAAAAGCTGTGTGTGTCACTATGCTGTTACGGGCAGGCATTTTGCTTACCACGAGGCACATGGCATGTTCGTGTCGTCACTCTACTCTTTAAAAAAAAATAAGACATAAAATGAAATAAGGAAGCAGTGGTGGTAAGAAACGTAGTATTCAAAATCCAATTTCGCCATCTCATACGTTGTTTTTGTAAAACGCAGTTTGCATCCAAAACTGAGGCTCTATTATGGTCATAATTATTTTAAATGATGAAAGACAACATCGCGAGGAAAACGACATGAACAGAACAAAAACCAACACATCGGAACAATTACACAATCAATAAAACTGCCAGTTGGTTGTTCCGTCTCTATCATTAAATATATCTACGTATTTATTTAAATCTAAATAATTACTCGTATAAATGTAGATAGCCTTGTGGCGAGAATGTCTGATTGCACAAGAGTGTCGTAGTAGCGGGGTGTCTATACCATTTGAGGCCTGGCAAATACATGGAATGAAGCCATGTTAGAGGGGGGGGGCTAGAAGTACTAGCTAACTCTTGCTTGATATCCTAGCTTAAAAGAAAAGTGCTTAATTGCGAGTCGGGCTCGCCCATGAAGGCTCCCGTAGCATCAAGTAACATAATACAAAAGTTCTTGTAGTTCGTTGTTACTTTAATCAGTGTTTTAACAATAGTAAATTTATGTCGTTTTCAAATAAAACTACTTACTTGATATAATTCAAACCAATTTTCGTTGATAGTTTACATAGTAACGTACATAATACCCTTTTTTATTTTTGTCATTCTCTTATTTTAGAAGTTACAGGGGACACACTTTTTACCACTTTGGAAGAGTCCGTCGCGCAAACTATTAAGTTTAGAAAAAAATGTGTATGGAACCTCAATATCATTTTTGATGACCTATCCATATATTCCCCACATGCAGAGTTTTGATAAAAAAATGTTTTGGGTTTCAGTTCTAAGTATGGGACGGGACACCACAATTTTTTTTTGTATTTTTCTATTTTTTGTATCAAAATCTTGATGCGGTTCACAGATTACATCTACTTACCAAGTTTCAATAGTATAGTTTTTATAGTTTCGGAGAAAAGTAACTGTGACATACAGACGGACAAACAGACAGACATGACGAATCTAAAAGGGGCCCGTATTTTGCCATTTAGCTACGGAACCCTAAAAACTAGCCTCGTGTAGCTCTGGCAGACGTTGTTTCCTAAGTGTCTGAATTTAATTTAAATGGAAGTCTGTTTTTTTCGTAGAAAATAAATTTTGAGATGTCATAGTTATCTTAGTTAAAATAAATTATAAACAAAATAATAGACCTGCCTACTCTGACCATTCCTGCGCCTCTCCAGAGTCTACGACCTGTGCCTGGGCACCGGTGGTACAGCCCTATTTGGCACTGCTTCCTGGGTAGTCAACTTGTTTGCGGTAGGTACCTACGTACGCAAAAAGGAACAGGTAACCATATTGGGATATTGGGATTGCAAAACATTTATCAACAAGATCTACCAAATAGTGACTTCGTCAAATTCGCGAAGCGTATTGCCTACTACATAAGCATTTGTGCAAGAGCGGTCTTGTAAGAAACACATATCGGAAATACTAGGCAACTTTACGCGCGAAAAGTGATAGTGTGGTGTAAACCAGTTTCATTGATATACATTTATTTTGTGTGCATTTTTATGATTTTTCGTCGCAATTTATGAATGTGCCAGTGGTTTTTTAAATAATACTCGTTTTTCGTGTGAAAAGTGACACGTCTTATCAAATTGTGGTAATAATAAATTTATTTCAGGCATCAGTTTATATTCAGTAGGTAATTTTTTTATTATTATTATTGAAGTTTCATGCTAACAGTAGATCTCCGGAAGCCCTGATAGAAGTGAAAACACAATATATAGTATATTAATTTATAGAACTAACGGTAAGGATAAATGATAACAGTGTCGCAAGTTCATTGTTTTGGGCCATCTCAAAAATGCCAACATGCATGTGTATCTATGTACGTACACACACAATATAAATATGTGCATAATTATAATAACTATATAGAGAGTTGGCAATGGTGAGCGTTGCGAGTTCAATTCTTTTTAGCATTTCAAAAGCCCAACGCGTCTTTTGACATTTTCATTGTGAAAAAAAATAAAAAGTTACGAAAAATACCTATCTAATGGATAAATATAAAAAATGTAATAAGTAAGTAATAAAAACAAGAGCACATTCAGTCCTTTTAAGGAATAACTGTATTTATGAATTATAAACAAGCAATGTGCAAATTTTCGGACTCATGTCGCAAACATACTACTGTATACCTATTTATCATTTTAACAGTACATTCAATTCAAAAGTGAAACGTATAAAAAGAAAATGAACGTTATAATCTTATACATAGAGCATTTTTTTTGTATTCTGTGTCGCTTTAAAGTCGAAATGAATGAAGGCTATATTTTTGATAAAATAAATACGTCTTTTGTCTCACACGTTCCTTGGTGGCCTTGTATACGTTATTTACACACTTATCGTTGCGTTCAAAATATACTTTAGAACGAAGAGGCAATAAAAAGTGTAATAATTTATAATAAATAAGAGATATAATAATTAAGAAATATAATAATTTATGTATTGCCATACTATGTTTACAAAGATCTAATAATTAAAATTCTCTACTAATAAAAAAAAACATAATCTTTATTGGTGAAATTAGGTGATATTTTTAGGTAAGTATACAATACATAGGTAGATGGAACAATTATTTGAAAGAAGTTTTGTTAATTTCAACAGCGCATTAATTCTTGGTGAAGTCAAAGAAAAATCTTCACACCGCCGGACACATGTAAAGATGTCCAGACAATCACATAATATATTACACCTGCTTATGGAAAAGAGATAATTTGTAAGACCATGTCTATTTAGTTGACGACGGTTCAAAAAGACAATAAGGAAACTGCGATAGATAAAGACATTGAAAAAACTAGTGCTCAGTGGAGTGGAAACAAGGTCTAAAGATGCCATTCCCAAGGAAATAGGATAGGAAGAAGGAAGAACAAGATTCAAGTGTTGACATTGAAATTGCATTTGTAAAACAAATCAAAATGTCACTAAAACCTGAAAAACATAATGTGAAAGTTGATTTGGACTCCATTTTGAAAGAAATCGGATCATTTGGCAGATACCAACGCAGGACCTTAGCTTTGGCTGTGTTTGCTGTGATTTTTAGTGCTTTCCATAGTGAATATATTTTTACGACGGCCAGGATTAAAAGCAGGTATGAAGCAAGATATTTTT
The DNA here is from genome assembly GCA_017562165.1 of Ectropis grisescens. Lineage (NCBI taxonomy): Eukaryota > Metazoa > Arthropoda > Insecta > Lepidoptera > Geometridae > Ectropis > Ectropis grisescens. The sequence goes on along the minus strand of CM029787.1, from coordinate 21,085,968 downwards.
TAATTAAATTGAAAAAAAATCACAAAACATTTTTTTTAATACTATACATAAAAAAATTAAACTAAGTAAAAAAAGATAGTAGCTAAAAGTTAAAACTAATTAATTAATCAAAAGGAAAATGAGATACAATACAAACAGTAAATTAAAATAGATGTAATAAATAAAGTAGTGCAGATAACATTACAATTATTTTAAGAATTGAATCAATACCTATTTCAAATCATTGAAACAACTTTTGAGCTCAATCTCAAAAACAGTAAAGTAAATAAGAGTGTAATTTAATAGATATTACTATAAAACATTCAAATAAAGGAGATATCTATGTATAAAATATCCATAGATTGAACAGTACTACTATAGGTACTTCTTTACAAAAAAAATAAAAAATAGATGTGGTGTCATGGGTACCCGGGAGTCTACCGCCGAACGAAAAATGTCTTAGCTTTGATAATTCTCTCTCTCTTTTCTTTCCGCTTGATATGATGGAGTCCGCAATAGCAAACCGAAAGCCTATTTAATTAGGCGGTAGAAGGGCAGGTAGGAACAAAGTTCTTTCGGATAATATAGATGCAACACAATTTGAAAAAAATACAATTTGCGACACAAATTTACTAATTATAGTACGATCATCTAAAAAATAAAGCTGGCAACACTGCTGGCGAGCAATTTTTATGCGTCACTTCCGTTATCTTCTATACTTATAATAAAACTGTAACGGGTCGAATTCTGTACATTGAAGATATTTTGAAAATTTTTTTTTGGGGCACTCCATAGTCGATACTAATGGCGAAACTGCATTTTTTTTCTTTCATGTCTGTCTGTCTGTCTGTCTGTTTGATTTTGTTTAAAAAAAGAAAAATAAAGATGATAAAATTAAATAAATTTTTGTGTGGAAAAACAAATTCACTCAAACTCAAAGGTTTTTCAATGGCTACTTATCCAAATATTTGACGTACGATACTTCCAATTAATGTATTTATAAGTCATTAACATCTGCTTACGCGAACGAAGTAGCGGGTTCAGCTAGTTCTTAATATATATAAAAGTCGTGAAATGATGAGCGCACTTCGGATTGGCGAAAAAGTCACTACGAAAAAAATCGGACATAGTAGATGCCTTCAAGGTTTATTTTGCTGATATTCCATTAGAGACAACTAAACATCTAACTTCGTCTCCCTCTCTTGCAGAAAAATTGTTGACAGAAAATGTTGATTGTCCTTCATCTACATTTGAATTTCATCATGTTACTGCCACTGCAATACTAAAAACGTTCAAAGATATTAAAGTTAAGAATACAGAGGACTTATGGGGATTATCTGTTAAGGTACTTGAGGGGATTATTAATAACATTGCCCCATATTTAGCAGAATTATTTAACGAATGTATAAAAATGGTACATTTCCTGACATGATGAAATATAGTAAAGTGATACCTCTGTTTAAATCTGGAGACAAAACGAACTTGGAAACTACAGACCCATCTCGGTTTTGCCTTGCATCAGCAAAATATTCGAGAAACTTGTTCTCCAGCAACTTTTATCTTACTTTAATATTAATAATCTATTACATAGTAACCAATTTGGATTCACAAAAGGACGTTACACTACCGATGCAGGTATTGAACTAACTAATTATATATTGAAAGCCTGGGAAGATCATCATGACGTTCTGGGAGTATTTTGTGACTTATCAAAAGCTTTCGACTGTGTTCATCATGACACTCTTTTAAAGAAACTGCAGTTTTATGGGGTTTCGAAACCAGCTCTAAATTTCATTTCTTCATATCTTAAAGACCGTGTACAAATAGTTGATGTTGACGGTGTGCAATCAAATGAGTCACCTATAAGAATGGGTGTACCACAAGGTTCCATACTTGGACCTTTCTTGTTTCTTATATACGTTAATGATCTACCTTTTATGATAAAGAAACATAAAAATATAGAAATAGTTATGTTCGCCGATGATACATCACTTCTATTCAAAATTAAGAGAGGAATAAACGATTTCACTGAAATAAACGTACTTTTGGACATTGCGTACAAATGGTTTGATGCAAATAATCTAGTACTTAATCCAACTAAAACGAAATGTATAAAGTTCACACTCTGCAATGTAATGTGCGGTAAACTTGATATAAGACTGAAGGATGAACTTATCGAACCTGTACAATTTGTACTTGTTTTCTGGGTATTTCAGTAGATTCAAAGCTTCAATGGGGTCCTCACATAGAGAGACTAGCTGATCGACTCAGTTCAGCTGCCCACGCAGTTCGTCAAATTAAAAATATCAGACGTTGCAACAGCTAGGCTTGTTTATTTTGGCTACTTTCACAGTATTATGTCCTACGGGATCTTATTATGGGGTACGGCTGCGGACAGAAACTCTGTTTTCATATTGCAAAAAGAGCAATCCGTGGTCTATATAATTTATCACCTAGAGAATCAGTACGGGAGATGTTCAAAACTATTAACATATTAACAGTCCCTTCATTGTATATTTATGAATGTATAATGTATGTAAGAAAAAATCGAAGTCGTCTGCAGAAATTAACTGATCTGAATCCAAAAGCGCACCATAAACACAAAATTGTATTTCCTAAGTGCAGACTTCAGAAAACAAATAACTCTTTCAAATGTAATGGTATTCGCTTCTATAATGCAATCCCTGTACAAGTGGAAGGCCTCAATGAAACTAAGTTTAAAAATGAAATAAAAAGCTACCTATTGAGCAAGGCATATTATAATATAGACGACTTTGTTAAAGATAGTAACGTATGGAAGAGAAATGTGTCGAAATTAGAATCTTGTAATAAGGTAAAATAATAGATTTTAAGACTTTTGATGTTACATTGTTTGTACTAATGTAGTATCTGTATACTGTGTGTATTGATTATTTGTTATATTAATAAATAAATAAATAAATAAATATTGGTGGACAATTCACACACAACACCATCTGACCCCAAACTAAGCAAAGCTTGTGTGATGGCAGCCAGATAGCTGATATAATACTTATATATTTTTAAATACATACTTATTATACATAGGAACACCCAGACACAGTGCAAACATTTGAATTCATCACACAAATATTTGCACTGGGTGGGGATCGAACCCACGACCCTCGGCTTCGCAGGCAGAGCTACTACCAACTAAGCCACTAGGGCAGTCGACGAGTAGGTATTGTCTTCGACAAAGCCTTTTTACAGCTGCATGTAATTGACTAGGCCCCTTTACAGCTGCTTTATTCTTTTTGACGTTGTTATTTTATCATATTATGTATACAGATTCTTTGCCTTTTTGTAAATGACGTTACCAAGTGTTCTTATGAATTTATGGTATGAATAAATGAATTGAATTGAATTGAATATAAATCTCCTGTCACGATGTTTGTCCGCGATGGACTCCTAAACTACTAATCCGATTTTAATCAAATTTGGACACCGTGTGTAGATTGATCCAACTTAAAAGATAGGATAGTTTTTATTTCGATTAATGGGCTTTATGTGACAATATCCGAGCGAAGCCGGAACGGGCCGCTAGTGCGAACACGAACTTATTTAAGCTATTAACAAATAGTTTATACTAGATCTATGGTTTGAAACTTAAGACTGATCACTTTAATTCTTACGATATGGTTCTATGATTATTTTAGTAGTGGTAGGACTCCTAGCAGAGTCCGCCTGGGGAAGTACCACACCTTTGCCAGTTATTCTACCGCCAAGCAGTAATGTGTAAACATTACTGTGTTCCGGTTTGAAGGGCAATGTGTCCAGAGAAATTACAGGGCTTAGATATAATCTTAGATCTCTGGGTGATGAGCGCAGTGCAGTGCTAGGTAATGATTTGGACTCTTCATGTTCAAATAGCTGCGTGTCACTGTGCTGTTATATGGCAGGCATGTTGCTTACCATCAGGCACATGTCCTGCTAGTCTCGTCACTTCTTATTTAAAAAAAAAATGGTTAGCTACAGATATTTAAAGACTCAAACCTCTAAATTTTCTTCATTTAAAATACTGGAAGGATAGTTAGAAGTATGATAAATTTACATACAGTGAATCCACCGTAACACATTTTACTTCTAAGTGTAATCTTGCCTTGACATGACCATAGTTCACTTCTACCAATTTACTTGTGAACCGAGCGAGGGAACTGCTATCGACAAAATAATGTACATCCCATCCAACGACATTTAATACCGCTATTTCGCCGCTATTGCTAGATAATTTGTTAGGTGTTGTATGAGTACGTACTGATTTTAGACATGTTCGTCACGTGCTTGCCTTCATTGTTGGGTTCTTATGCCTTATGTACTCACTTGCTTTTGTTTAAAGAATTTTTGTTTGGAGCAAAAAAAGGCTAATGCTTTGTAACTTTGTAGTGATAGGATTCTTTGCAGAGTCCGCCTGGGGAAGTACCACACCTTTGCCCGCGATTCTACCGCCAAGCTGCGTTCTGATTTGAAGGACAATGTTTCCAGTGTAATTACAGGACAGAGAGATAACATCTTATGTTTCTCAGGGGGACAAGTTCAGTGCAGAGGTATTTGGCCTCTTCATGTTCCAGTAGCTGCGTGTCACTGTACTTTTATGGGGCGGCATGTTCCTTACCATCAGGCATACATATTTATTTATTTACTGTTATTTTTATGTAGGTATATGATTATTTCTCACACAAAACTTGAATATATAAAAATTATATCTAATAATAATGATAGCTAAACAATGTAATCAGCCCATGAATAGGCCCTTTTAATTCCAGTGCATGTTGTATCGATTGATAATGACACAATGTATAAATAGTACCTTCTAAATTTTGAATATGTGTTGTCGTACCTACAATTCAAATTTGCATACCGAAAGGTTGACGACTATGGAGCGTTTTTAAACTTGTTTTAAGATCCTTTTATACCCATTTTCGCAAATAAATGATTATTATGATATGTCCTACTTGTCTCGTAACTACAAAACAAACTGCACTCGGGATATAGCTACCTACATGTAACATCATTAATACATGTATCATTGTGTACCAACTAGGGCTAAGATTGGCAATGTCATATACATTCTCGATTTTTCTATTGATAAGTATTAATATGGGCTTTGTGATTACAACATCCGATTTCACAATATCAAGGTGGCCAAAATCTAGTATTTTTAGTTTGCATCTCTGAGTTTTACTTTCATCTTAAGGGCGTGTGGGCCGTAATTTTGAATTTTTAAAACAACTTTAAGACCTTTAAAATATTGTATTAAACTCTGAAAAAAATATATGTAACAGTTAAGGATCTAATCTAGTGCAATTCGCAGTCAGTAACACGATTTAATGAATTTTACTTGATAGAAAAAAATCCCAAAGTTACCCCTTTTCAAAAAGGTTTTTCAAGTTTATGACTAAACTAATGATTTTTTTTACTAAATTTTAGTACTCAACGAAAGCCACTAAAAAGTTATAGATGCATTCGCAGAGTTTGACTTGATAAAAAGTATCAGTTATTCACTATGTTTTAGTATCTACCATATATATAGCGCGCCGTTCGGCAGGCCTGATCAGTCGCGTTTCGGCGCTCACGGACGACGGGCCTGTGCTTGATTTTGCAATTTTGACAACCGATAAATTTTAAATATTACGATCATAGTGCCACAGTATAACAATATCAGTAGATATTACTAGTGAAGCACGCTATGATCTTGATTTTTGATACCGTTTTCATTGGAATTGCAAATAGACGATGATACTAATTAGTACGCTGTTTACTTTATGTTGACCAAAAGGGGAGTCTCAAAAAAACTGACGTCAATAACACATCAGTAAAAAATTCAATGCAATGGAAAATAGATAAGTATCGGTAAAATATTCGTCCGTTAAATCAGAGATCGGGATGAGGAAATAATGAGAGGGGAGAAATCCCCTGCGTAAATCCCCCCCTAATATGAATGTGTTAGAATCTGTTAGGATTCTGTGCTGTTATGACCCAATTTATGTCAGGATAGCCTTAATTCTGTGAGCTTAGATGTGTATGTGCTGTTATTTACTTAAAGGTAGTAGGATGAATAGAAAGAACCAATTGATGATATTTGAATGTTGTTTATTCTTAGTTCATCGTTATATTACTGATAAACCCCAAGAGGGTATTCTCATTATATTAAAAGACTCTAATACCACTTTCGCAAATCCCTAGACGACAGAGAAAGAAAGTGGCCAAGAAAACTCTGCGCCATCACATACATAATCTGTACACAAGTAAACCTTAGATAATAGTTATAATACTTATCTTTACAATGTGTCAACCGTTGGAGAACAAGAACAGCAAGAGATAACAATACATAAGAGCCAGCATAATAGCAAGAGCAATAAGTAAGACCAAGAGAATAATATACAAGAGGCCCGAACAGAACGACGTTCGCTTTTATACCAGTCGTGATCAACCCCACTCGCCAAAGTCATAGCGCCGCCCCTCCAACTACACAATAACAAGTAATGGCGGAATAGCCGGTGGATTTGACCACGTTGAATTACTTACTCGTTATTAATATACGTTATACAATATCATTTATTACTTATATTTAACCTTATTATTTATAACAATGTTATACTTATTATATGATTCCGGAAATACATCAATTCCTTTCTTTTTACATAACAATATCATATAATTCTCGATTTGATCGATAATAAACACACATTTATTCACTTTTAACGTTAGGTTAGGGGTTCCTTGGAACCCCTAATCTAACACAACCAGACTGACTGTGCTGCGTCCCGAAGCACGTGAATGCTCAATAGTTTCCTATGTAGTTATACTAGCTTAGGTGTTAAATTTAACTAATGTATTTTTATACAAAAAAAGTTGTTAGTATGGATATATTACTTATAGTACATATACATAAGGTTTTATACTTTTTCTTTCTTTCATTTCATTTCATTTCATGTCATTTCATTTTATTTTATTTCAGTTTAGTGGCATTTCTCTTCCTGTAGATTGCTAATCAAGCCGGAGCAGTTTTCGTAAATAGTATATTCGCATAATTTTCCGTAGATGGCTTTGACAGCAATACCAGATGAGAACGCCGTGCCTCGTGTTTTTAGTGGCTGTACCCCATCCACAGAGTACTGTTCAAACTAAACCAAGGTTTTATATTTTAATAATTAACGAGGCCTTACACATCCTGGCCAATTTGAACAACGACTGTAGAGTGAGAACACCGTGATGCCCCGTTTGTTTTTAGTGGCCGAACCCCATCCATAGAATACTATTCAAACTGGTCCAGTTTTGTTTTTTGTACAGGGGGGACTTACACGCCCGGCCAATTTGAAAAGCGACTACGGAGTGAGAACCCCGTGATGCCCCGTTTGTTTTTAGTGGCCGAACCCCATCCATAGAATACTATTCAAACTGGTCCAGTTTTGTTTTTTGTACAGGGGGGACTTACACGCCCGGCCAATTTGAAAAGCGACTACGGAGTGAGAACCCCGTGATGCCCGTTTGTTTTTAGTGGCCGAACCCCATCCATAGAATACTATTCAAACTGGGCCAGTTTTGTTTTTTGTACAGGGGGGACTTACACGCCCGGCCAATTTGAAAAGCGACTACAGAGTGAGAACCCCGACCGATCGTTAAATTCAATAGTCGAGATCAGCAGTATTCTGTCAAGTAGGTCACAAGTCCTTTTTTTTTTTTTAGTCGGCAGGTACAGGTAACCTGTATCGATACCAGTAGCATCTACTCGCTGGCAATAGCATTACCTGTCCTGCCAATCGATCGGCCCTTCAGCGATCTCAGGGTTAGTAATATAATCACTTCACATTTATTCACATGGCCTCTACACAAAACAGAATTCTGTGCCAAAAACATGGAAAGCTTCCGATTTACAATATTCTTAACCTAATAATGATACCTAACACAAAAAAAGAGCAATCACAGTTATCGACTGTTGCCACTCAAAATCATTAAAAACTCTAGCAATATACATAAATATTAAATTTATTATATATTACCGGAACCTAGAAGATTTCTCGGCTAACAAAAGCAGACAACCGCAACAACTTCTCCCCCGTGCTAAATAACATTATAAATATAAATTATTATTTATTTTCATTATAATTCCATTTATATTTCTTTTTCAATATTTTTAATGCGATTCATGTTTATATTTTTTTAAATTAATCGATAAAGGTACTCAACTTATCACGGCCACAAAATTTCTTACTAAACAATTATACTGGAGTACTTTATATTCCGTTTGACCATCCTGACTTATAGGAACAGTTTGGTACCTGATTTTAGATGTGTGACATTCAGTAAATTCGTAGATCGCTGTACAATTGTTGTTGGACGCTCGATGTCATCGTATTGGCGCTTAATTTCTTCATATCTCCCGACTCCTTGGAACATGGGGCAGGTTGTGGAAGCAGCCAGAGTCTGAAAAACACAGTGTTTGTAGTTTCGTTTCCACAACAATTGACGTTTCATATCTCCATTTCTTTTTGAGGGAACATGTTTACTAAAATTGTTATGGGCACTAGTAGAAATTGGCAAAAGAAAAAATATATCTGCATCTACGAGAATACTAAACATAACACGAAAGGAGAAACTTAAAATGTAAGGGCTTAAATTCGATATTTGACAACTTCAATTGCTACAATTTATTAATTGATGGTAACATTCTACATCTTAATTTGACATTGCTTTTATTATTAACTTTTTTTTTTTTTATACCTAATATGTGAATACTTACTGAAAAAAGTGCTCCCACTAAAATTAAGATTAATAAATGCAACTCTATATTCTTAACTCCAATAACGCCTAGTGAAACGATTGATATAATTAATTCGCTAAAGAATACTGAAAGTTGTGGGTATGATGGGATAACCACAAAAGTTGTTAAGTACGTAAAATTGATACTTGCACCAGTAATAACTCATTATTAATCTATGCTTTGAGAAGGGAACATTCCCTGAGAAGCTTAAAACATCAGTTATAAAGCCTATGTTTAAAAAAGGAGAACGAGACAAATTATCAAATTACAGACCCATAGCCCTTATACCTATCTTATCTAAAGTAATAGAAAAGCGATATATCAAAATTTTATGAATATTTCGAAAATCAAAGCATCTACTCGTCGAGTCAATACGGGTTCCGGAAAAACAAAGATGTAAATATGGCTATTTATGACTTTCTATTAATAGTTACTGATAATATGGACAAGGGCAAATTAACAGTGGGCCTTTTCATAGACATGAGTAAGGCATCTGATCGGGTTAATCATGAAATACTTCTCAACAAGTTGCAAGCCTATGGTGTTAGAGGGGTTGCAAATGATCTAATTAGATCATATATCAGTGATAGATTTCAAATGACTAAAATAAATCGAATTTGCTATGATTCCCTCACTGAAAAAATATACTCATCGGAACTCAGTCAAATAAACTCAGGTGTCCCACAAGGTAGTATCTTAGGACCACCTTTCTTCCTTATTTATATAAATGATCTTCCTAATGTGATACCACATCCCATAACATTATTCGCAGACGATAGTACTGTCTTATACACAGGTGACAAAAAGAATATTATTAAGCTGCAAACGGAAATAAATGAATCATTGGCAAATACAATTGAGTTTTTAAAAAACATTGACTTGAAAGCTAATTTAGAAAAGACTAAAATAATAAATTTCAAACAGAGGCAAAGCTGAGTGTATCGTCATCAACTTGACATAAACTATCATGGACACAAAATAGATGAAGTTGACTCAACAAAATTCTTAGGCCTATACTTGGATAACAAATTGAATTGGGACCAGCGTGTGGCACACCTCAAAACGCATCTATCAATTTTCAAATGCTCTGTACAAGCTAGGTAAAATTGAAAACAAGGACACTACTGACAGCGTACCATGGTCATCGTCACCTCAATATTGAGATATGGAGTGATATTCTGGGGAAACGCTACAAATAAATTAACAGTTTTCAGAGCCCAAAAAAGGTGTATCAGAGCTATGTGTAGGTTACGATGTAGACAAACATGCAAAAATAAGTTTATACAAATGGAGTTATTGACCTTCCCCTGCATCTACATTAGTGAGGTGGCTTTAAAAACCCTCAACTTTTCCTAAATATGAACAAGATAGCAGAAAGAAAAACAATGTTAAATTTACATGGATTAAAGACCACTCTAATGTTGAAAAGTGTGTTTTGTATGGCACCTATTATCTACAATAAAATTCCTCAATCAATCCGTAAATGGAGTGACTATGTAAGTTTTAAAATAGACTCAATGAGTTCTTAATATCTAAAGCATACTATTCGCTGAATGATTTCTTGACGGACCGGAATATTTGATGAACATGAAGTTGCAGTAAAATTGACATGTCTATGTGAGAGATAAAATTATGTATTGTTTTTAAGATTCTAATTGACATGACTTATAATATATATATGATAATAATATTCAATATTACTAAAATTTCCTGACTTCTCTATTTAGTTTTCCTAACATGACATTGTTTGATGATTTTTATTATTGCTGTGTTGCGAGTAAATGTATTTTAATTATATTACTTCTTAATTCTGGATTTGATGTCAGTGTCAAATTATTACTCATAATATTTTATTATTGTATCCTAACTATTTAACTGCAATTAACAGCTTGCATGCTGACAAAGCGGGAACTGGAGATCCCTATTACTATCTTTGTATCATTTATTTGTAACCCAGGACCACAAGCTAAATAAATTGTTTGATTTGATTTGAAAAAAGCATGTATAATTAAATTTAGGCCGAAATAGGCAAGAACGTGTGATACAAAACTCGAATTACTTCTGTGTACGGCAGTTAATGTATGTGCTATGACCATGTTTCTTACAAATAAACGATTCGATTCGATTTGATTTGAATACCTACTTAATAAAAATAAAGAAAAAAAATCGAGGGTAGGCACAAAAAATATTTTAAAATTAATGAGAATATGATGTTTTGTTATTTTATATGTTACTTGTCAACTATGTTTGTGGTGTCAATAATTGTATTGAGACAGTTATGCTAAAAAAACTTTTCTGAAAATTGTAAATCGTTTTTTTTTTTTTTTATTCAAATTCCTATTGGTTCTATCATATCAATGGCCAAACATACATCAGGGTGGGAGTGTTTTAACAAAATACCTAGGATGGGTGGGCTATATCGGGTTGTGATAGGAAAAAGTAAACGCAAAGTAACCCAATACAAAAGGTGTAAGAAAAAAATTGGCTATTCTTAAAATATTAGTCTGACATACTTAACTGAAATGATAATATAACAAGAAAAACTACACGTGAAAGGACTTAAATATCTAATTAGTACAACTAATGAAAAAAAAGAGGTTGGAGCGTAATATGTCAATGCGATATTAATGAAAACACGCTATATTTTTCTATTCTGAAAGTGGTAAATCTCAGTTTTTCCATTCAAACTGCTATTGTTTGCATAATATAAATTGTCGAACCGAGACACATCCGGCTGGGCGGGTTATAACGAGCTAAAAAATGTGAAAGAGAAAAAAAAATCTGGGTATTTGTAAAAAAAATTTCATTCAGATTTTATCTGTATCCACATAATATTCTATATTGCTATGCCGAGTCATAATAACGTTATGTAAGCCATCTGGCTAGAAACTTCAGCTGTAGATTGAAATGTACTGCCCTTGTGATAACGAGCCATAATAGTAATTAAAAAAAAAACGTAATAAGTAGCAAACGTAAAAGAAATGAAAATGTGGGTAATTGTAAAATTATTAATTAATTCCGATTATTTGTAGGTATCCACAAAATATATACAATTTTTGTTTTAACTAGTGTATTGAGTCATGATATTACATTATGTAAGCCAATCGGCTAGAAATTTTATACAGTTGTAGATTGAAATGTACTCCCCTTGTTTTACTCCGGGTGTTGGATGTCGTGGAAGATTCCACGACGATGTTCCAGCTGGCAGTGACATGGTGGCTGGCCAGGTGCAGTGAGTCCGATTCACCGGAAATCTTTTGTCGTCATTTCATCGGTAAACCCGTTGTCGGCAATTCATCGCGGAAATTACTGGATCTGAAACATTACAAGGCATAGAGCTTCCGTTCTATCCCACTTCTGATGTTAGAATCTGTTAGGATTCTGTGCTGTTATGACCCAATTTATGTCAGAATAGCCTTAATTCTGTGAGCTTAGATGTGTATGTGCTGTTATTTACTTAAAGGTAGTAGGATGAATAGAAAGAACCAATTGATGATATTTGAATGTTGTTTATTCTTAGTTCATCGTTATATTACTGATAAACCCCAAGAGGGTATTCTCATTATATTAAAAGACTCTAATACCACTTTCGCAAATCCCTAGACGACAGAGAAAGAAAGTGGCCAAGAAAACTCTGCGCCATCACATACATAATCTGTACACAAGTAAACCTTAGATAATAGTTATAATACTTATCTTTACAATGTGTCAACCGTTGGAGAACAAGAACAGCAAGAGATAACAATACATAAGAGCCAGCATAATAGCAAGAGCAATAAGTAAGACCAAGAGAATAATATACAAGAGGCCCGAACAGAACGACGTTCGCTTTTATACCAGTCGTGATCAACCCCACTCGCCAAAGTCATAGCGCCGCCCCTCCAACTACACAATAACAAGTAATGGCGGAATAGGCGGTGGATTTGACCACGTTGAATTACTTACTCGTTATTAATATACGTTATACAATATCATTTATTACTTATATTTAACCTTATTATTTATAACAATGTTATACTTATTATATGATTCCGGAAATACATCAATTCCTTTCTTTTTACATAACAATATCATATAATTCTCGATTTGATCGATAATAAACACACATTTATTCACTTTTAACGTTAGGTTAGGGGTTCCTTGGAACCCCTAATCTAACAAATGCAAGTTAGGTATCATAAATGATAACTTGCATTTATATGCCATTTAGGTAAATTCTTTGGTAGTAAGGTACTTAGTACTTGGAAGAAAAGTCCTCACATACAGATTTTACCACTTTGAAAGAGACTTTCGCGCAAACTATTCAGTTTAGAAAAAAAATGTTAGGAACTTCAATACAATTTTGAACACCTTTCCATAGATACACGTATGGTTTTGTTAGAATTTTTAATTTTTTATTTCTTTTCCAAGTTTGTGACACCACCAAAATTTATTGTTTTTTCTCTTTTTTGTATGAAAATGTTAATATTGTTCATAGAAATTTAGACACTCGACCAAATTTGATAAGAAGCCTTTTAGGCAGTAAAATTACTCGTAGAATTTAACTCTGCACTAAATTTCCGATTCGTATTTTTTATATAAGGGTTAGAATCATTTCCTGAGCATAAAATCACAAAATAATAACAAATCCAGGAGCTTCAAGCGCCAGCACGAAAAAACGTTTTTGGCCGATATTATTGTAGAAAATAAAATTTCCCATCTTTTGTTGCCAGTAAACTTTTTTTTCGAACTTACCGATTACGATTTATTATGTCAAATTTGATGATAGCAATGTAGAAATAATAAGATGTGAATTCTGTTCCCAGTAGCATAAACATGTCCCTTTTTACTGGAATAGAAGAAGGGTTATGTTGTTCGCGCGTATCTTTTATGTTTGTAAATCTTTTATTTCACATATCTTCCAAACGGCTGCATGGATTTTGGTAACTAAGATATTCTAAGACTAGTCTGACTCGCCAAAGTGTCCTTAGATAGTAGGTAATATTTTTTGACGTGACAACGTCTTATAAATTGGTTTGCCGGGTGACACTTCAAGAAACTGCGTTACGCTCCGCTCACGTTATGCGCTCACAACGAGAGCGAGTGAGAGGCACGCGTCCCTTCCACTCGGGCATGGTTAGCCCGCCTAAGAGCGAGAGAGACATAAAAAATGAAAGGCACGCGTCCCTTCCGTAAAATTATTTTACCACTCAAAGTCGTTGTCACGTAAAACTTTCGCCCGTATACCGACTTTACAGGCAACCAATTTTTTTCGTGTAGATTTTTTTGTAGTCGGGGTTTTTAAATTAAAGTCATTCTATCATTTTGCTCGTTACTCGAATAAACAGCACCGTTCATCATCATGATTGAAGAGTTGAACGAAGAGTTTAGTCTCCACTTTTGTAATAAAAACAATTAAGCTGTAAAACGCATTTTGTGGGTTTTTGTCGAAGGTTCGAAACTTGGGGTTACGAGGTACACTGTGCTTGTTTCTATTAGAGAAACAAGTTCCATCGTAGACCACATCATTTTCATCCTTTATTATCGGCATTATCGCAATCGTATCATTAAATGGGTTATAAATCGTAAACGGTAAGTTTTACAAAAAAGTTTACTAGCAACAAAAGATGCAAAATTTTATTTTCTACAATTATTGTCAAAATATATAGTTTCCAAAATATCGGCTAAAACAGGTTTTTTCAATTGGCGTTTGAAGCTGTACCTGGACCTGTGAGCATTTTGTAATTTTATGCTCAGTAGGTGATCTTTACCTCATAGAAAAAAATTGGTTTAGAAATTTAGTGCAATAGTTGACCAAAATACCTTATATTTTTACTGGCCTTGCATTACGTTTCAGCACATTTTTTTTAATTTTTGACGAACTTGTGAATTATTAGGAAACATTTTGAAAAGATGCATGAAATTGGAAAAGCCGTTCTCAACTTATAGTGTGATCAAAAAGAAAAGGTTGAGTTTTGTATATCTACGAGTATAGATAAATTTAATGTTTCTTCGTTTATATATCAAAAAAAATCTTATCACTACACAATTCACAAAATTGTTATCACTAGTATAAACAAATCTTGAACAAAAAATGAGTTTGAATTACATAGTCCAATATTTCAATGTTATTTCTGCACTGTGGCACCGATTCCGCGGCCGGTGACGGTCGCGAGAACAAAACAGCGTTAAATGCCTAATTTGACAGAACTACCTGGCCTTAAGGTTGCCTGGAAGCAATTTCTTTCAGCAATAAGGCCGCTAGCTGTCGCACTAGTTTGCAATGATATGTTAAATTTTACTACGTGTCTTTTTTATTACTGTGTCAAAAAAGAGCATTTATTTATATATTAATCCAAGTACGAGTTCGTCATCATTACTGCTTTAAGTGTTAAGGAAGGAAGGAAAGAAAAGATCGTAAGGAAACTGATGCGTTCGAACAAAGATGTATTTCTGTCTTTCGAGGACATGTGTCTTCCATCAACCTGTACTGAGCCAGCGCAGCGTAGTGGATTTTGACTCTGGCACTATCCTTATAAGAGAAGACTTTGAATTCCAACAGTGCAAACATACATTGAACAGCTTATACATATGATTTTATTAGCTTTTATTTATTTCTACGCTGTGAGTAACTAACAGCGCCCGCGATTTCACTCGCGTAGTTTTCGATACTGTTCTTTTCTCGGGATAATAAAATAGCCTATGTGTTATTCCAGACCCTTACCTATCTATGTACCAAATTTCAAACAAATCCCTTTTTTAATAAAGACGAGCAGGACTTGTGCCTGATGGTAAACAACATGCCTGTCACACAACAGTACAGTGACACGCAGCTGAACATGAAGAGTCTAAATCGTTACTTAGCACTGTGCTCATCACCCAGAGATCAAAGATGTTATACCTCTAAACCCTGTAATTTCTCTGGAAACATTGCCGTTCAAACCGGAACACAACAGTGTTTGCACATTACTGCTTGGCCGTAGAATAACTGGCGAAGGTGTGGTACTTCCCCAGGCGGACTCTGCCGAGAGTCCTACCACTTACCTTTAGTAGTTTTTGCATGAAAGATCAAATAAACACACGAACATCCGTGCCGGTTACTGATCATCTTGAACTTTAGGCGTTACTTTGACATCTACGCTCAACTTTGATTCGAATATCAATATCGAGGCCAAGGCTAAATTAGCTGCCAAAAACTAGGTGTCAAGGTTCGAAAGTACTTCAAGTCTCAACAGTTGCTTATGTACACTCATATTATACTACAAGGCCTCCCCGGCTTCGCCCGTGGTACATTATATAGAAAATCATATATAGAAAATAATCCCGTAAATATCCAACGGTGAAATATGGACTGAAATCGGTTCAGTCATTCTTGAGAACTTTCTAACAAAAAACCTCTTCTAGCTTTCAAACTAAAAACCTCTTCAGCTACCTGGTACGCCACCTGTCGGAAATTGGTTGTACCAACTCAGACCTAATTTGATTAGCAAAGGTTTATATTCTTTATATTCAATATTGCAATCTTAGACACATGCTGTCATGTCAAAGCACGGTACGAAAACTCTCAAAAAGGAATATTTTTCCCTATTTTTGTTACATTCTTGATTCATGCTCCGCTTCTATTGATAGTAGCGTTATGTTCTATAGGTTATAGCTTTCCTCGATAAATGGACTATCCAATAGAAAAATAATCTTCCAATTCGGGCCAGTACTTCCCGAGATCCTAGCATTCAAACAAACAAACTCTTCAGCTTTATAATATTAGTACCTATAGACAAAGCACAGATTCAATCTTGTGTGCAGTACTGTTCGCATCTTTGGGATGGATCGGGTAAGTATCAACTATCGAAACTCTGGAATCGATCGAGAGGCGTGCCAAAAGGCTCATAGTCAAAGACACTCTAGTCCGAAAAAGACTTCAAAGTCTTGAACATCGCCGCAAAATTGCTAGCTTATCGGTTTTTTTTTCGGATGCACTTCGGAGAGCGTGCAACTAATTTGCATGATCTAATACCACCTTGCCCTATTTTCTATCGGAAGATGTTTCACTCTTTTTTTGTGATAAGAACGTCTAGGCTGTAGATTACGCTGCCTGAGTGGGTTTTTCGCGATGGTTATAATCTTGGTGTCTTCAAATGGAGTGTGAATCGGTTTCTTCTAGGTAAGCACACTCCATCGTAGACCGCAGCGACACTTACCATGAGGCGACATTACATACACTGGCCGCGCCAATTTAAATCGACGCCAACTTTACCCAAACCTGTTTATTTCCAGATGCCTGGTACCTGAATGTGAAGATTTACCAACAGCAGTCTTTGCCGCCGACTGGGCATACGACGCAGTTCCATCAAAAGGCGCCACTTTAGACAAATGCCACCGCTATGGAAACTCTCTCACGGCACCGTCAGCCAATGGCTCCTGTACTTCTGCGCAGTTCAACAACAGCATCGAGTTAGAGTGTCAAGAGTTCGTGTATGAGAACAAACTGTCTGTGGTTTACGATGTAAGGTTTAAATTGTATTTTTTTAGACTGGCCAGCTTAAAAACCTGAACCGATTTGGCTGATAAAAGTGGTTGTAAAAGTAAAAGGCTATGTGTTTTTCTAGATTATAATCTGTGCTCCAAGTTTCAGCGTGATCCGTTCATACGTTACGACGGGATTGAGCAACAAACATCCAAATTTTGTAATTTTTTTTATAATATTAGTAAGACAAACTACGCGCTGCTGTTTTAGCTACATTGTTTCCGTTTCCGTTGTTTTCCCGCAATAAAATAGTATATGTTCGCTATCCCAGGCGACAATCTAACTGGGTCCAAATTAATGACTGGCCTCGTGGCTTAGTGGGTAGTAGCTCTGCCTGCGAAGCCGAGGGTCGTTGGGCGATGCCCACCCAGTGCAAATATTTGTGTGATGAATTCAAATGTTTGTACTGTGTCTGTGTGTTTCTATGTTATAATAAGTATGTATGTAAAACTATATAAGTATTATATCAACTATCAGCACCAACAAAAGTAATTTCAGCACCAACTAATCCTCTCTGTATAAAGTTCCACGTATGCACAGCCTCTTCTGGCCAGCAAGATATGTGCCAATGCACAATGGCGGAACAAATCTCTAATGTTAAATACCTTGGCATTCACATAGATGAGCAGCTATCTTGGCATAAGCAAATTGAAGCATTGAGCATGCGTCTCAAAAAACTTGTATTTGTTTTCAAAAGATTGAGGAATATTGGGGACTACAAAACTATCACCATGGTCTACACTGCACTATCCAAATCTTTGTTGGGTTATTGCGTCTCTGCTTGGGGAGCAGCTTGCACTACAAGTCTAATAAAAGCGGAAATAGCACAACGTCGTTTCTTAAAAGTAGCGCACAGAAAACCGTTATTTTATTCAACTGATGACCTGTATAAGGACACTAAACAACTCCGAGTCTGTCAGCTGTTCATTCTATCATGTGCGCTACGATTCCATAGAACAGCTTTGCATACAACAAATTATTACTGCCCAGATATGCGGTCAAGGCGTACATTCAGATGGGGAATTACCAGGAAAAATACTAAGTTTGGTCAGAGGTGCTATGGCTACTTGGGAGTTTTAATTTACAAACAACTAAATGAAAAACTAAACTTAGTAAAAGACACAAAATGGAAATGTAGAAAAAAGATCAACGAATATCTACTTTCCCTAGGACACAGTCAAACCGAAAATATAATACGAGCAGATTATTAACTAACAGCAAGTTATTAACAAATAATTAGTAATATCGCAAGCATGGCTTGGATAAACAAGTCCCTACATTAACACACAAGAATACACCTCATTCCCACACTTAGTCATAAACGTTTAGGTTTCATTCTCCTAAATCACACACAAATGTACGCTTTCTCTCAACAGACACGAAAACAACTACATTCACACTCTTTTTTTTTTAAATCTTACATACACACTTATAGACATTTTTACATCCATGCACACTCTTTTCGACATAATCACACTCTTCCTCTGCTTCTTTTAACTCTTACAAAGCACTCTTGAAGGGAATCCTGTGGGGGCTAGGGCTTCCTGACTTCATTATTGTAACTGTGCATTTTTATTATTGTTAGGGTATTTTTAAGTATTGCATTTATAATCATGTTACATGTTGTTGGTCACTGAATTTTTTTTTTTTATCTGGCCGCCATAGCACAAGCTTTGCTTAGTTTGGGGTCAGATGGTATTGTGTGTGAATTGCCCACCAATATTTATTTACTTATTTATTATTATTTGTTATCTCGCCTGATAAAACGATGATGCGGTCTACGATGGCGCGTGTTGACCTAGAAGAAACCAATTCAATCTCGATTTGAAGACAAAGATTGTAACTATCGGGAAAACCCCACGCAGGCAACGTATTCCACAGCCTTGACGTTATTATCAAAAAACTTGAGTCAAATCTCTTTTCTTCTATTTCAAGTAACATATCCCAATAATCCCAATTATCTTACCTATCTCATATAATAATATATCATACCATATTAATCTATTTACTAGGAGCGCCCCGCAGTTTTAATCGCTTAGTTCCCGTTCTCGTTATTATTATATTATTATTATTTTCCAAATTTGAACCAGATCCATTCAGACATTACGACGTGATTGAGCAATAAACATCTAAATATCCAAACTTTGCTATTTGTAACATTCGTAGGATATAGGTACTTATGTGTTTTTGCTTAGTCATCTCTCTCATCCCATCCTATAGTTGCCTGAAAGAGATCTTTTTAGTGATAAGTTGCCCAATTGATATCTTTCGTTTTATTTTAAGTAACTTCTGTAGTTAAATTTAAATTTATCCTATTAATCTATATATTTTAAGCTAATCAACAAAACCGAATTCAATTTGCAGTTTGACCTAGGATGCAAAGAATGGAGTCGAAGTCTGATTGGAACCATGAGAAAAATTGGGAGTTTCATGGCTCTCCCCTCTCACTGGCTACATCTCAGACCGTTGGGGACGCCGCACTGCTCTGGTCATCAACGGTGTGAACGCGGGGTGGATCGGCGTCATGAGGTACTGGATCACCTCTTATCCTGCGTTCATAGTCTCCGAAATTATGGAGTCATTCTTCGGAGCCGGGATCTTCTCTTCTACTTATATTCTGGGTAAGAGCTCTTGAGATCTCAAACCAGATAGTCACCGCAACCGCTACCTTACGGGTTTTATCGGATACACTTTGGAGATTGTACAACTGATCTGTAGTAGAGTGTTAGAAGTTTGATACTCTCACTAACTCATTACTAATTTTTATTTGACAGTATTGGAACTTGTGGGTTCTGAACACAGAGTGATTGCCGGAGGAATCGTGTCATCGTTCTTCGCATTTGGTCATGTATTGATGGGCCTGATAGCCTGGGCGGTCCCAGACTGGAGATCTCTGACCCTCACTCTCTACATCCCACAACTCTTTTCCTTCGGCTACCTCTGGACCATCTCCGAATCAGTTCGTTGGTACATGAGCAAAGGACGTTTCGCAAAATCAGAGGATCTGCTGAAAGAAGTCGCTAGAACAAACAAAAAAACAACTATCAGAGAAGTCATTGAAGTTGCTGAAATTGACAGTAGAAGACGAAAAGGCGAAAAAGGGTCAAGAGCATTTGAATAAAAGCCAAGAACCGTGGCTTGTAGTTTTAGTTTTTCAGCATCGAAAGATTTTGACAAGATGTCTTGTGTTGCCTCTGTGGTGGGTGACAGCAACGCTGGTCTACTACGGTATGTCAATCAATTCTGTGAACATATCTGGGAACCGGTATTTGAACTACATAGCGGTATCGGCCGTGGAGATACCGGGGTTCATGGTAGTGATTGTGCTTTTAAACAAGATTGGAAGGAAACCTGTACTGATGGGAGCGTTTTGGGTTTGCGCGGCTTGCCAGTTGACGTACGTCTTTGTATCAAAGGGTTAGTATTTTAATTATATGTGTATCAAGAGTTCTACTTCTTTTAATATTTTCGAAGTGGAAACTTTTTTAGGCGCGCTGAATTTCTTTTTCCGTCATAAAATGCCCAGTTTTTGGGATGGGAAAAAGAATTGAACTAGTAATACTAGTACCGACATTGATGTGTTTGTATGTTCTCGTATGGATTTATGGCGTATTATTCACCAGTTCAGTGCCACAGTTGTCTTTTATATTATTTTACTACTTTCAACGGCGTAACGTGTATGTCCTACGAGAAGCGAAGAAGTACTGGGACGAGCAAGACATATTTATGCTTGATGGTAACCAACAACACAGTTATACACAGCTATTGGACCATGAAGAGTCAAAATCATTGCCTAGCACAACACTGCGTCGCTCACTTTCGCACCCAAATACATAATAAGATTTATTTCTATAACTTGAAATATCTATATTTTTTTGAAGTGAAAACTTTTTCCTTCTTCAGACATTTTTTTATAATAGAGCTGTGAATTGAGGTCAAGCGTCACGTTCATAAATGAAAGAAATCTTCGGGTAAACAGCCATTAGATACTATCTAGATCTAGATGGCCATGGGCCACGCCTTTCGGTTTCTCCCGCGTGGTTTCCAAAGTGAGCTATCAAATTCTAAGTTTAACTGCCAAATTTAATGAGGTCATTATTGTACATAATCGACTGAAAACTCACGAGATTCTTAGAAAATCCTTCCTTCTTTCTTACTTAAAACCCTCTCTCTCTTTTCAGATACGTATGGAATATCTCTGGCCCTATACCTTGTGGGAAAATGCGCTATTTCCATGGTGATGACGTCAATTTACGTGTACACAAGTGAGCTGTTCCCTACGAAGTACCGGCACAACTTGCTGGCCTACTGTTCCATGGTTGGCAGACTTGGGTCCATCTCTGCTCCGCTCACTCCTGCTTTTGTGAGTTCTATTAATTTCCCGGTCTTTATTATTAATGAAGTGGCATTGTTTTCATAGGCATAAACTTCAATTAAGAAAATTTCATTAACACTACACTACATAACTACCTATACCTACTTATACTGAACACATCTGTATTATTCATAGACCAGGCAAGGTCTAAAGATAGTGACAACTTCCTTTCTTTTTTTTATAGCTTAGAGTGACAAAACGAGCAGGACATGTGCCTGATGGTAAGCAACATACCCGCCTACAATAGCATAGTGACAATCAGCTATTGGAACATGGAGTCCAAATCATTACCTAGTACCGCACTGCGCTCGTCACCAACAGATATAAGGTGTTTTATCTCTAAGCTCAGTAACTTCTCTGGAAACATTGCCCTTCAAACCGGAACACAGTAAAGTTTGCATACTACTGTTTTGCGGCAGAATAACTGGCAAAGGTGTGGTACTTCCCCATGCGGACTCTGCGAAGAGCCCTACCACTACTAAATCGTTTTGTTCTTTCTAATTATTTATTATTAGATAAGCCATTTTCGGTAGGAGAAGATATAAGGGGCTCGCTTCACCGACATACTAAAGAACGTCGCCCACTTATACGACTCCGCTCCCATTCGACCAATAAAATACACTCAAATTTGGGCTTTATGCCATGCCCGTTAAGATATAGATAACGTTGGCAACATAAATTAGACGCCTGCCAGCGAGCGGTCTGTCTGTGCGAAGAGCCCACAACAAAATCAACATTCCAATCCTCAGCGATAATGATTCTTATGTTAGACAAATTCAAAAGCAAATATCATAACTTATCCAGTACATTCAATAAAATATCAATCACCATAACCAGACCATACAAACCAGTGAATATTGTACTTATTCGAATGTATACTAATTTGCACAGCTGAGATTTTGCAGAGGTATTCGATCGATAATGAATTTATATTTGTTTTGTTTTATACACATCGTTTACAAAGACCGAAACTTCACCATGAACATGATTGCGTCTCACAAAATGGTTTGCATGAAAATAACCGTTTCAATTTAGTTCAGTTTTGCCATTTTTTATGGCTCCATTGTCGAAAAGCTAATTTAAATTTAGGCTTCTTTTATTCATTGGCCATTGATCAAAAATCCCCGTCGTTGTCTTTCTTATTTTTAACCCCCAAGGGTTGTTATAATTTTGACGTCGATGTCTGTCTGTGTGTTTGTCTGTGGCACCGTAGAGCTCACACGGATGGACAGATTTCGATGCGGTTATTTCACTTAAAGGTTTTTTTTCTCCATTTTTAAAAAAGGGCAGTGCCTTTACCTGTTAACAAAACTAAAATACAATGATAACTACACACCGCTATATACCTAACTACTTAGATACATTTAAAAATTAACTTGCGGTAGTTCTTAGCTATATTTGGTTAATATCGATTCAAAATGACTGCCTCCACAAAATGGCGGACAAAATATTTCTTCACAATCTCCCTCAATATGGGTATCAAATTAAAGGACTTGTCTAGTAGAATGTTATATAGATTACAATCCGAGGTAGTCGGGGGTAAATCAAAAATTTTAATTTTGTTCTTGTTAACCCATTATTATTATTTTTCTTTTCAAGGGAGCAGCCACATTTGAAGAGTTGCCATTCGTAGTGTTCGGTAGTTTCGCACTGGTCTCCGGGAGCCTGGTGCTCCTCACTCCTGAGACCCTCGGCAGTAAGCTGCCTGACACCATGGAAGAGGCTGAACAACTTGGAGTCAAAAGTGAAACCGTTTAAATTAAGATTTGTTTTTATATCCACGATAATACTCATAGTACTTAGAATGTTTTTCTTAGCGAAAATAGTGGAGTATTTTTGTAGTGATCTTAACATTAAATTAAGTAGACGATTTCATATCAGTAGGCATTTCAAATCGAAAGAAAATAGTAATTTATTAAGATAGCTATTTAATTTCAGCTTTTACAAATATAACTTGCACCTACAAAATAAAAAAAAATATTTTTAGGTACCTACAAAATATTTTTATTTGCTATTTTAAGTAAATGACTTAGATAGATACCTTTTATATTATCTCATATAAATTGCTATCTACATATACATTTGTGGTGAATATTTCTCAGAGATCACTTACTAGCCAAAGCAAACTAAGCAAAGGTTGCATTATGGGACCCAGATAATTGTTATAATACTTAAATCATTGTAAATATTTAATATATAAATATATCTGTATGATATATAGAAACACCTGGACATTAATTTAAATTTAAAGTAGGTTTTGTTATGTCATGGTAACATGCTTTTTTCCATTAATACGTAATTTCACCTTTTTTAACATAGAGCGACGAAGCGACCAGGACAGGACATGTGCCTGATGGTGACGGCTATTGGTAAATTAAAAGTCCAAACCATTACCTAGCAATGCACGGTGTCCACTCTCTCTACCAAGCGTTTGATTTACTATTTGAAAAATAGATTTTTTATGTATATTTAACATTTATATATTTATATATAAAACGTTATGTTTTTTTGTGTACGCTTCAAAAACTCAAAAAGTTCTGCACCGATCGAGCTGAAATTTTAGAATGATATATAATCCGCATCAA
Organism: Ectropis grisescens; assembly: GCA_017562165.1. NCBI lineage: Eukaryota > Metazoa > Arthropoda > Insecta > Lepidoptera > Geometridae > Ectropis > Ectropis grisescens. Next base: position 21,061,747 of record CM029787.1, on the reverse strand, counting down.
GGATTGTTTTTATCTAATTTTTGCATCACAATGGGCCACAGCGAAGCGTGGCAGGGAGAGCTAGTAACAAATAAAAATAATTCACAGTTTATATGAACGAATAAAGCTAGTGAGATAATAGGGATGTTAACACTAATCAAAAATTAATGTTTAATGTTGATTTTATGATAGTTTGCATTAATTTAAAATTATATTTGTGTATTTGCGGGACATCCCAAATTTGGCGCTTAGGAAACTTACGATCAATAACAACATTCAACATTAGTAATGAGATTATTATTTGTAAGAAATTGTTTAGATCGTTAATCGAATTAAACACCCTCAATGGGATAGTTTTTATTTCAAGGTGGGTCAAATTACACATAAGTGACCATTTTCGTGATAATCGGTTGGGACAAATTAGGTACAACTAAGTGACCACTTTTGTGATAATCGGTTGGGTCAAATTACACACAAGTGACCACTTTCGTGATAATCGGTTGGGTCAAATTACACATAAGTGACCACTTTCCGCGATAATCGGTTGGGACAAATTAGGTACAACTAAGTGACCACTTTTGTGATAATCGGTTGGGTCAAATTACACACAAGTGACCACTTTCGTGATAATCGGTGGGGTGAAATTACACATAGGTATGTGACCACTTTCGTGATAATCGGTTGGGTCAAATTACACATAAGTGACCACTTTTCGCGATAATCGGTTGGGTCAAATTACACATAAGTGACCATCATCATCATCATCATCATCATCAGCCGCAAGACGTCCACTGCTGAACATAGGCCTCCCCCCTAGATTTCCACAACGAACGGTCCTGCGCAACCTGCAACCAGCGGTTTCCAGCGACCTTTGTGAGGTCATCTGTCGATCTAGGGGGAGGCCGTCCAACACTGCGTCTTCCGGTTCGTGGTCGCCACTCGAGAACCTTCCTTCCCCATCGGTTGTCAGTTCTGCGAGCGATGTGGCCTGTCCATTGCCACTTCAGCTTGCTTACTCTTTGAGCTATGTCGGCCACTTTCGTTCTTTTGCGAATATCCTCATTACGGATTCTGTCGCGCAAAGAGACTCCGAGCATAGCTCTCTCCATAGCTCGCTGTGTGACTTTGAGCTTCGTTATGAGGCCCACAGTGAAGAACCACGTCTCAGTTCCATAAGACATCACTGGCAACACGCACTGGTTAAAGACTTTCGTCTTTAGGCATTGGGGTATTTTGGACTCAAAGATGTACCGAAGTTTCCCGGACGCTGCCCATCCGAGTTGGATCCTTCGCTGGACCTCTTTGTCGAAGTTGGATCTACCTAATTGGATCTTTTGACCCAGGTAGATGTATTCGTCAGCAACTTCGAGTGTGGTATTCCCAACAATAACCGGTACAGGTGAGACATGAACATTTGACATGACCTTCGTCTTGTCCATATTCATCCTCAAACTTACCTGTTGGGATACTCTACTGAGGTCCCTGAGCATAGCACCGAGGTCCTCCAGCGACTCCGCTACAATGACTATGTTGTCGGCAAACCGAAGTCAGCATAAGTGACCATTTTCGTGATAATCGGTTGGGCCAAATTACACACAAGTGACCACTTTCGTGATAATCGGTCGGGTCAAATTACACATAGGTATGTGACCACTTTCGTGATAATCGGTTGGGTCAAATTACACATAAGTGACCACTTTTCGTGATAATCGGTTGGGTCAAATTACACATAAGTGACCATTTTCGTGATAATCGGTTGGGACAAATTAGGTAGGTACACATAAGTGACCACATTCATGATAATCGGTTGGGTCAAATTACACACAAGTGACCACTTTTGTGATAATCGGTTGGGTCAAATTACACATAGGTATGTGACCACTTTCGTGATAATTGGTTGGGTCAAATTACACATAAGTGCGCTTTTACACATAAGCTTTTAGCGATAAGGTCGCCATTTGCTACTATATTTTAAGATTGTTTTTTTTTAAGTTGTTTGTTTTGTTAAGTGCAATAAAGAGTTTATCTATCTATCTATAAGTGACCACTTTTGAGATAATCGGTTGGGTCAAATTACACATAAGTGACCACTTTCGTGATAATCGGTTGGGTCAAATTACACATGAGTGGCAACTTTCGTGATAATTGGCTGACTTGGTGAAGAGTTCATGCGGAACAAATATCATGGCACTGGATTATACTTGAGACGATCTTCTTAGCATTCCATGGATTCACCGTGCGGGTGCCGGGTCCATCGTGTGGCAGAGAGAGAAAAACTCGAGTAGTTCCCGAGACTTGTGACTCGGGCGTAGGTTTAAGGGGCCCCTTTCTGACGTACATCAACACTCACCTTCACCACTCGTTTTTCTCTCCCTGCCCAGCCAAATCTGATATGAGCCTACTAGTGCAGCTTTAGATACACGTTCTAGTATAGAACTTACAGCACTTCTGGATAAGCCAAGGTCTTTCAGTAGGTTATAGAGAGATTTTGCTGGTATACCTCTCGCTCCCACTTCTACAGCGTATAAACTAACTACATAGCCGTTTTTTGTTAATTCGTTTAGGAGGTCGTAATACTTATTTTGTTTCATCGCGTGGTCTTTAGGTATATTAGTTTCCCACGGTACGGTAAGTTCTACAAGGACTATGCGTTTCGTAGCTCTAGAAAAAGGAAAATGTCCGGTCTGGATGACGAAACACCCACATCCTCTGGGATTTTGTAGTGCTTTTCATACGTGTCCATTAAAATAGTCCAATCAGGTGCTGTACCCAGGATTGAGTAAGGCTTGTTCCTGGAGTTTGAAGTTGAGCCTTCTTTACAAAGTTAATTTGTCTGTTGTTTGTCGTCAATCCCTTTTGGGCTCTAGCTACCGAAAGGCTCATGGCTTCACGTATGATTTCAAGTACTCTGTCATGACGCCGTGAGTAATGACCCCATTAAGGAGCACCTTGCATCCCACCAATATGTGCCTTGCTGTACATATCGCCTCTCCACAAGTATAGCAACATTTTTCAGAGGCTTTTCCCCATCTTACCAAGTTACTCTGGTCAGGGAGGGTCATTTGGAATGCATTTAGATAAAATTTTAATAAGGCAGGGGACCAGTCATAGATCAAGGTGCGCCATTTTAGAGCTAATGGGATACAGAACTCACCTATGGTTAACCACTCACTTTGCATTTCTAAATTCATAGCGTGCACTTTGTAACCGTCATTTTCGTCTTGTTGTAGAAAGGTTTTTACCATGTCTCGGTCTTCCTTTTTTTCTCGCACCCAACCCAGCAGTATTTACTTGTGCACCTGCCATAAATTGTTTATGGAATTGAAGTCTAGATTCCAGGTCTGAAGCAGTTTTGTCTTTTGGGAGAGATGTAATTAATTCGTCTTGCGACTTTCCCAAAACATGCGTTTTGTAACTCTTAGGTGTTTGTAAAGTTCAGACGGTTTCTTTAGTTTCAGCCCAAAACTATTGTGATCCCTAAAAGAGTAGAGGATCAGCCGGATGTGCCAATCCGAACCATGACTTCAATATCTTTATGACATTGGCATCTAGCTTTGCCAGGAGAGTTTTACCGATGTCATATACTAGGAAAGGCCAAGTGAGGCGTGATGTGAGGTAGTTGTCATACATCCATGCTTTTTTGATATTGCTGATAGGCTGCTGGTCTACCTTATTGAGGTTGTTCATGAAATTTTCAACAACCACCTCTAATGATGGTGTACGTCCTTTGTGATCTATCTTTCTACCAAGAAATTTGAAAGGCACTGCCTCTGCAATTGTGGCAACTCCTTGGCCACTTATGGAGAGTCCCGGATCGTAAGACGTATATTTGGTATTTCTTCTACCCAGACAAAGACAATGACATTTAGATGGTTTTGTCCTCATTCCCTCCGTCCATGTACAGAACTCATCGACTTCGTTCAACAATTCTTGACACTGTTTGGGATTACGTGTAAGTATTGCAAGGTCGTCCGCAAAGGCCAAGATTGACTCAGTGTACTTATTGTTGATTTTAAACCGGTAGCCCCATTTCTTTTCACGGGATATTAATTTGTCTACTATATTATTAGATATTAGAAATGTAAATATGTAAATTTCCTATATATAAGTATAATTTAATTATAAGTAAAATTTTAGAAACTATAATGAGAAAAATGTATGTGTTATTTGATCGATAAAAACTTCACAAATGTACCTATGTAATTTTGTAAAAGATTGAATCAAAAATTTCCGTTTTGAAATAAAGAAAATAGCGGCCGATATTTTTCTAAATAACTACTAGATTTATCATCGAAATTAGAAATATTAATTTTTAAACACATGCACATGCTACAATTTTTTTTTTAACTTACTTGCTGATGTAGCGAAAACAGAATGTTCTCAATAGTGGATCACAATCTATTGTGTTATATTTATTTTAGCAAAGATTAAATAATATGATGGATATGAATATGAAAAATGTATGTTTTTTATTTGCAGCATAATGTATATTTTTAATCAAGTTCAAATACGTTTTTTTCCTTTTTTTAATAATTTAATATTTCGGTACTGTGTTGTGTTTAGTTGGGGTGTTTTTGTAACCATAGATTTTGTTAAAAAAATCTACTAAGTAGGTACTTACCTCCTTATGTATGAAAAAAAAATTGTATGATAGCTGGGTCAAAAATGTATCATTCTAATTAGTCTGTCAGGTAGATTATGGACAATTATGGCCACAGTCAAATATGTATTATCTAATTATCGACAACTTTTTTTTGTTTATGATTAATTTTGATGTATAGAATAATTTATAGTTATAAATAAGTAGTAAATATAATATAAAAAATATAAAACCATTCGGACCCTTGATCGAACGGTCAAGGGTTTAAGCCTTTCGTTGAGGCTTTTCCCCTGTAAATAAGTTACTGTATTATTATATTTAATCTTGTACTTAAATTTTTAATTGAGAATATGTTATCGACAAAGATATAGATCATAAAAATTCCTGAGTTGGGGGTGTTGGCGTTTACGTAAAAATTGCACAATTAAGTGACGTCACTCAAACCTTCTGACCACTTGAGCAACTTTTGTTTGTAAAACAAAAAAAATTAACATGTAAGTACAATGTTTCTTTAATAATATTACTAACAGATTAATTAGTTTTTAAGCTATTATGCTTATTCAAATGCCAAAAGTTTTTGAAAGATGTCTTTCTTGGGACATGTCTTCACGATGTTTTCCTACGCCGTTAAATACAGTGGTGATTTCGAACTCGTACATGTTGTTTTAAATATTTATTGAAATGAGTTCACAGGATGTCCTATGTGTCAAATAAATAAATATCAATCGACAACTAATCACACAACACCGTCTAGCCCCCGACCAAACAAAAAAACCTATGCAGGTACTATGAAAGTCAAATTGTGACACATACATATCCTTTATAAAGCAAAAATCTTTGACAAATTTATAACAACTTTGTTCACCTGTAACGTTGTTCATTTGTTTTTTTATAACTTGTGGCGAGTTTACTTTGAATGTATGGAGTATACAAATTGTGTCGAATTTACTTTGTGGCTAATCGCCTATAACCCCTTTTTTTGTACATAATGGAGTGACGAGACGATCAGGCCATGTGCCTGGTGTTAAGCAACATGTCCGCCCATAACAGCACAGTGACACACATCTATTGGAATATGATGAGTCATTACCTAGCACTGCGCTGCGCTCGTCGCCCGGGAGATAAAAAGAGATAAATCTCTTAGCCTCGATGAAAGCCTCCTACGTTCATAGGGGATTGAATGAGTTCCTGCTGTGGGAGTACCTACGTCTACAGATATCTTGTCATAAAATAAAAGATAACACAAAACCTAGAGACGATGATGACCCATTATCTTAAGTAAGTAAGTAATAAAACTAAACTTAAAGTAATAAAAGTAAACTTACTTACTTAAGTAAGTAAGTATTCGCTTCATAGTAAACCGCATCATCACCTAACATCGGGCGAGATAGCGGTCAAGTGTACCTAAACCTCTGAAAGTAAAAACCCCCTACCAAGTGAAGTACTTCAGTTTATTTAAGTTACTAAAACCAGTATTACATGACCCACTAGAAACAAAATCCTGCTCCATATTTCCATTTCTTTATATCACTCTCATAAATAGCCAGATAGCTACTTTCAATTTCTTTTAACCTCCCCTACAAAATAATTCCTATTATATCGACACTAAATTTCCATACAAGTCGTATGGATTCTTTGAAGCGTAAATATGAGAAAATAGAATACCGCCGTTTAAGGGGATGTTCCCGGAAACACGTCATATCTATCCATTTCCTTCCTGCTTCCTTGTCACCGGATAAGGAATGTGGCGCAAATTCGCGTAAATTTCATATTAATACGGCAACGCTACTACTTAAAGGTCTTAAGGTTAAAATGTATATAAATAATTGTTACTATCAAAAACAAGGTTATGATTTGAGCGAAGTATGAGTCGTGATTATGTCTTACTTTTTAACCAACTTCAAAAAAGGAGGTTGTCAATTCGGATTTGTGTTTTTCTTTATGTGTGATACGATAGCTCCGCCAACTCTGAATTGATTTTTTATGATTATACCTACTCGTACTTTTATTTCGTAGATCATAGTTTAGAAGTGGTCTCATATAAATTTTATTGAAATCGGTTAAACCACGGATATTCGGGTTGAAGCTGTTTTTGAAATAGAAACAAAAAACTAAAATTTGCTGTCATGTATGTTGTAGATAACGTGTGTATATAGTTATCAAAGAGTTTACATAATTATACTACGTATAGAGTTGGCACGAACGCTTTATACCGAAAGCACGGATAACATCTTTCTTGCCTTGTCGCTCTTGTGGAATTGTCATACTTTTGTCGCGGCACAATACTCTGTTGCCATAGAAAGTATGCACATCATCTGCTTACGATTGACACAAAGGAACCGTGCGGTAAATCTAACTCTTTACGTAGTATGTGTAAACTCTTTGTTAGTGATAGATTCTTATAAAATTTGGTAGAATATATGAATTTAATTTAAAATTGAAGTCGGTTTTTTGTTTTTCGGAAAAAAACAATTTTTGAAGTTACACTTCATTTAGAGCATTAGGGCAAAAATAATGAGAATAAAATTTTACGCTGCGCGCGCGCACCATGACGAAAAACCGACACCCTGGAGTCAGCTATTCAACATTTTAATAAACATTCTAACTAACTTCAAGTTAGAAAAGAAAATAAGTGTTAACTTCTTGCGTCATCATCGATACGATCTAACACAATAAAACCAATGGACCAACCCTCCCAAACTTCAGGTGCACGGAATTATGCCATCGTTGGAAAGAGAGCTCATTCTTTCCGTTCTAGTCGGTTGCAGGAAGCGGTGAACGCCCGACGTTTTTTACCCATCACCATTCGATGCAAACAACCAAAATAAGAACCACAGCATACTTCTTTGTGACTTTTGATAAAGTGTTACATTATCCTACCTCGCTGCTAGCGATTCTAAGGGTCAAGCGAATTGGTGGTCTGTAAACCACTTATGCTATAGACACAAACGTAGTTTGTTACAATTTCAAAGTACTCAGACCGTATCTAATGGTTTATGTCGATGTGCGTTCATAATCATAAGAACACAAAGGCCCTCTTCTATTCTGTCTCAAACATACATACAAATTAACATGCATATAAATTCTACCCACGTTATAATATTGAGACCAATTATTTATTTGCAATCGTAGAATGATTATAATTTGGCATAATTTAATTGCCGTTTGCTCTTTATGGAAACTGAAACAAACTATATTGGTTGCGGCGGCAGCATCGTTTGTTATTCAAATATGAATATCAAATTATCATCACACATTAATTTTCATAGGGTCACACAAAATGCCACTAAACCGAAAACTACGCATTGGACCCATATCTATGACAAATTATTACTATGGTCTATGCTCTAATCAAGTAATCAACAGTTTTCATTGAAGAAAAATTGGCAGTCACAGAGAATGCCCGTAGATGTGAAAACTTATAACTTAGAATTTTAGTAAGAAACTAATTGTCTACCAATATTTGTCCACCACCACCGATGTACAAATAATATTAGTGGGTGGACAAATATTCACACACAACACCATCTGACCCTAAACTAAGCACATTCCCCTAAATGTATCAAATTCTTCTTTTGTAACTGGTTACAAAACACAGTTACGAAGGCGGCCGAAAGGCTATAGACAACCAAAAGGCGAGCAACCTTTCGATGTAGCACAGTCGTTCTGTGTATTCTTGTTTTTATTAAACTCCGTAAATAAACATATTCCATTCCAATGCAAATAGGCATAATTTAGAAATGCAAAACCATCAAAATTATCAGGAAAGTCGATTAGAGCGGCGCCATAATATGAAGGGGGTGAAGGGATGTAATTCAATAATTATTTTGTGTGTTGTTAGTGCGAAAGTTAAGGGATAATGTGATTTTAGTGTGAGTTAGTTGAGAGGGTGTTCTGAATGGCACAATAATAATTAACGACTTATGTTGTGGAAGATCTCTTTGCAGATTTGCCAACCATTGTGAATTTGCCTTGCTCACCTCGTCATTCTACCTTATACGTTATAGAAGATACGGACACATAAATTTACTTAAATAGAGTAAGATCCCAGGGCCACCAGACGTCACATATTTTCTGATGAATGAAATGTGGACGATTGAGTAGAGTTAGTACGTACTAAGAACACATGCTTACCCGCTAACTTGCTTAGACGGCCAATTTTGAGATATGGGGTCCAGAAGATACATTACTAACTTCACGTATTTTGTGATAACTGATTTTCGCGTATGTTATAGGCGTCATATGGTCTTTAAAAATAAGGCCCCAATACTCCCAGACACTTTCCGTCTGCCGTTTTGCTTAACAGACGCTTTAAAATATACAAAATAACTCTACTCAACCGTCCACATTTCATCCATCAGAAAATACGTGACGTCTGGCGGCTCTGGGATCTTGGACTATAAAGAGAAGTATTAAATTGTTAATCAACTTCAAAAAGGGAGGTTCTCAATTCAGCTGTTTACTTTTTGAAGCGAAAATTTCTTTTGGCGCACCACATATAGATTTTTCGTGGACTGTGAATGGAATTCTAGCGTCACGCTCGGGAATGATAAGAAATCTTCGGGTAAAATCGGGACCATGGCCACTGACCATCTAGGAATGCGTCAGCATTTTCCATTGGAAAATGGAATGCTGACGCATTTCTAGATGGGGTCTTGGTCATGGCCACGCCTCCGGTTTCACTCGCGTAGTTTCCAAAGTATGCTATAAAATACTAATAATGATGATAGAAGTGAAAACTTATAACTCGGAAGTTATACATTTTTAATTCTATCGGCAGTTCCTATAACTGCCAATTTTTTTTTGTATTATTTTACGCGATAGTACCGCAACATGTTAATCATTTTTGATCATGAGTTTTTTGATCGGTAGATCATATTTCTGTTTGACGAAACTAAAATATTTCAGTTTAAGTAGGCACGTGTAAATTTTATCGAAATCGGTTAAGCTGTTTTCCAAGAATATACAAAAAACTAAAATTTGCTTACATGGATGATATCTATTAACATAATTTATGTTGATATCATCGAACAACAGTACGTAGTAAAACTAAAGATGAGAAGTTAGTGTCTACAGAAAGTAAGTATCTGCTAATCGCCGCGGAATTCCTAGCCTATCAGTTTTTTATCGGATACATTTCGGAGAGTGTGCAACTGATCTGCATGATCCATTACCACCTTGCCAATTTTTCTATCGGACTGCTCGAAAAAGCGGCATCGTTTCACGGTTGAAACATCAACCACACGAACCTTTGAAACATCAAAGACACGAACGAAGAGGTTTGACGAACGTCTAGGCTCTAGGCTGTGGAATGCGCTGCCAGAGTAGGTTTTCCCCGATCAATACAATCTTAGTATCTTTAAATCGAGAGTGAATCGGTTTCTTCTAGGTAAAAACGCTTTATCGTAGACCGCTACCTATAAAAAAAATGCCTACAATTAATATTTGTTTGCGATTGACATAATTGAAACATTGTTTCATTTAATTTGATCTTAAAGCCTCATCGCCAATTCTTGAAAGCCGGTAGAAACAATTAGGTACCGTTTGGAACTTCTGTTTCAACTTGTATTACAACTACATCAGAAATCAACGTGGGGCATCCATTGTACAGATTTTACGAGCTCGTTCAAACTCTCAACTGCATTTAATTCGAACTTAATTTCCAAAGTGCAAAGTGCTCGAACAATGCTGCGGGAAGTTGGCAGCCACGATCAGATCTAGAACTACATTCTCTAACCACAAATTCAAAACGCAAACACTCTTATAGTTAGGAAAATTGGTTTAGTGCTTACAAACGATTCTGTAAGTAGTAGAAAACATCTCAAGTCAACTAAAGGGCTAAAATACCTGACCATTGCGCATTGATCAGTGACTAATTTTTTATCCGTCTTCAACCAAACCCGTTTTCTACATTATGAGATAATTTTGTTTAACGCTGTTTGATATGCGCTACTCTGATGGAACCCCGCGTTAAGCAGCGTCAATCATTTATTGCTTCATTATGTTACAGTAATACATAAGTACATTTAAAACAAAATTAGTACAAAATTAGTCGTAACACAACGTACCCCAACCGGGCATTGCAATTTAAGTGTCATTTTGGAGCAAAGCGTTTCATTTCACAGTCAAAAAGGTACTTGGTTTTCTTCCTCGAAGGTTTTTAGGTCATCGGTTAAAAACTCGGATAGGCTATAATAGGCTTTTGACAATAACAGATCTCTCAAGGTCCTGACAAACCTACGCTTGTCTTCAGTTTCCTTAAGTTTATTGGGAAGTTTATTATAAATGTTTGTAGCCATCGCATGCGGACCGGTACTATGTAAAGTTAGTTTTGATGTTGGTGCGTTTAAGTTGTATTTGTATAATGTCCAAATCGGGTAGCGCCAGTTGTCTGATACTTTACTAAATAAATTTGGATATTTTTTAACAAATTTGCAGTTTTCCAATATATATAGTGATGTCAAAGTAAAAATTTTGTAGTCAATGAAATAGGGTTTGTGAAAATGTGGTTTACTTATATCGGGGAATTTGACGTTGGCGAGGATACGCACGCATTTCTTTTGTAGGATGAAGAGGTCGGCGGCATCAACACTTCCACCCCAAAGTAGGATCCCGTAGGTCAGCCTGGAGTAAGCGTACGCGTAGTAGGCCGATAAGGATGTGTCGAAGTCGGTGCTTCGTCGTAGCTCTCTTAGGGCGTAAATGAAGCTGGATAATTTTGATTTTAGCTTCTTTACGTGAGACTTCCAATTTACGTGTGTGTCAATGTCTATGCCTAGTAGCGTAGCTGCGTCAACAAATTCTAGAGTATTATTATTATATACGAAATACGTCTTACTGAATGTGAACAATAATACCCATACCAAAGGACAAGAAGGAATAAAGAACCGCTATTACAAGTTCTCCAAATGTTGTAGGCGCTATTCTCCAAGTATATTTGCAGCAGACCCGGCTAGACCTCTGAATCAGTAATGTCTACCCATTCCCCAAATGGGGACGTTAGTTGAAAAGTTTCATTAAGTCGTTATCCGCTACCCTTTTCGCTTACTGCCAGCAGAAACAGTTACAAACTATATACCTTTTGTGTATCGGTCACACCTACGCGAAACATGTGTATGCATGGGTTTCATTTTTAGCATTACAGCACTGAACCCAAAATTATGTTAAGAACTCTTTGCAGAGTTAGCCTACCGCCAATATCGGACTGTTTGTAGCTCGAAATAGTGACATCGTTTCATGGTTGACGTTCCAAATATTCGAACGAAGAGGTTTGACTCTACTTCTGTGATAAGAACATGTATGCGTTGGAATGCGTATTCTGAGTGTAATCAGTGTCTTCATATGGTGAGTGATTTTCTTCAAGTTAAGCACGCTCTTAGTCCGCATCTTTGTTTAACATCAGACAAGTTAGAGGTCATTTGTAAAGTAATAAAAGTTATTATTAAAAAGTAAGTATTAATATTGATTGAACGGCAAAATTGATAAGAGTAAAAAAATATGAGGTACGGTCGCCCTAACATAGTGAAAAGCATTTTGCTTGTTAAGAAGCTTCTGTGCAGACGCGAGTGTCTACTTAAAATTAAATAAGCAAATACCTAGTTTATGGTTGAAATTTAGTATCAAAAAACCTACTTGGTACAACCATGTAATACATGTGGAATTTTGTACTTTAGTTTCTTCTAAAAACGGTACAATTTGCAGTCGAAATAGCTCAGGTATATCCGAACCAAAAATTTCAATTTCATAAAAACGGTTCATTTAACGATAAAGTAGAAAATAAAACAAGACGTTCTTCATTGTAACGAATTTTAATTATATCTCGGACATTGTATTATTTTGAAAGGTTCGTTTTTGTAGAACAAAAACACATTATGATTTTGTGTGGCTTTGAAACGATTTTACGTAAATCTCGGTCATAATTTTTGTAACAATAAGCTTAAAATAAATAAATTCAAAGAAATATTCGAATTGTTTTTCGAAATGAATGAATTGTTTTATGAAATCGAAATATCTTATTTGTGAATAGGTGATTAAAAATCCCACTAATACTATAAAATACAAAATGTGATAGGTCTTGTTGGTAAAGGTATTGTTTGTAATTGTTTTGATATTCGTTGCTTATTCACATCTGAACGATTGAACGGATCAGTTACAGCATTAAAAACATAATTAAATTACAGCGTGGAATAGTACACAGGTTATTTTTAGCTAGAGAAAAATTACGGGAACTTAAAATACGTAGGTAAAACCGTGGAGCACAGCTAATAATATAAAACTCACCTTGGAACTTGCATAAGTAGCATCGTAAGATGGTAAGGAGGTTTGAACTCCACTTGCACCGTTGAGTAAGTATTTTTCCAAGAACTGATGTAGGTACGAATCTGTCTTCCATGTCCTCTCGATGTCATTAAATCAAGAAAAAAAAATTAAGCGACTTTCAATTCAGTTAACACGTATGTTTTTGATTTGCATGTATATGTACATATTACTAATAAATAAATATTGGTGGACAATCCACACACAACACCATCTGACTCCAAACTAAGCAAAGCTTGTGTGATGGCAGCCAGATAGCTGATATAATACTTATATAGTTTTAAATACATACTTATTATAAATAGAAACACCCAGACACAGTGCAAACATTTGAGTTCATCACACAAATATTTGCACTAGGTGGGAATCGCACCCACGACCCTTGGCTTCGCAGGCAGAGCTACTACCCACTAAGCCACGAGGCCAGTCTGTTATTGTACTATTATTGTTACTGTTATTGTACGATTTACAATAGCGCAGCTATTAAATTTGTGAATCGATTTTCTTGGGTTCCATTATCAAAGTTTTCATGGGGATCCCTAACTTTTTGGAAAAAATATCTACCCTATGTTCATCCCAGATAATTTAGGCTTACCTATAACAGTGAAGGAATTTTTCAAATCAGTTCAGTAGTTTCGGAGCCTATTCGATGCAAAGAAACAATCAAGTGTTTCCTCTTTATAACTATAGTATAGATATAGAATAGTAAAGGATTGAAATCGATTTTTGTTTTTTAGGAGAAAATAAATTATATTGTATTCAAATAAAATACATTAAGCTGCTAGCTACAGTAGCTGCCTAAGTCGAGTTTATCGTAATCGAGCCAATCTCATGATTGTTGGCAAGTTTGCTTCCGGGTCGTTAGCGGTCGATTTCAAACTTCTAAATATTTAGGGTTAATCACTCGAGCCGGGAGGCGGGGCGCCGGCGAGTAGTTTCATTCCATGATTATACCTACGTAATTTCTAAACCAGACACTATTCTATAACATCACAATACTATATTTATAGCTCAAAGTTGCGCAACGGGCAATGGAGAGAGCTATGCTAGAGCAAGTTGAAGTGGCAATGGGCAGGCCATATAGCTCGCAGAACCGATAACCGCTGCGGAGTAAAGGTTCTCGAATGGCGACCACGAACCGGCAGACGCAGTGTAGGACGACTCCCCACACGATGGACCGATGATATTGTCTCGGTCGCGGGAAGTCGGTGGATGGAGGCGGCACAAGATCGGTCATTGTGGAAATCATTGGGGGAGGCCTATGTCCAGCAGTGGACGTCTGCAGGCTGCAGATGACTATATTTATGACCCTGTAGTCATACATACCTATTCGTCGCCCTAGGATACATTCTAAAACACTTGGACAAGTCTAAACTACTTAGTTTCTTAAATACACAACGAAGCGCCTCATCATTTCATCCGCGGAGTTCCCGATACCCATCACTATTTAGTGCGATAAAAGGTAGTCTATATGTTAGTCCAGACTATCTATCTATGTACCAAATTTCATCTAAATTATTTCAGTAGTTTTTGAGTAAAAGAGTAAGAAAAACATACATACTCACATACTTTCTAATTCATAATATTAGTAAGATTACTTATCACAAGTCGTCGAGATGACATGTCGGACAAATGTACCTAGTTTAAAAAAAACAAGTTTACAATACAAAAATAATGAATAATACGAAACAGAATAATAAATGACAAATCCTTCTCAGAAAACTCCTTTTTTAAAAACTCTATGATAGTCGCTCTTAATTGGCCTATACTGCCTATCGAACTTTGGGGCAGCGCAAAAAACGCAAGGCTAACGTAAACTTACAAACTACACTTTCACAAGAAACTCGCTCACAAACTCACTTCATTTCTCAATGCGACAGGAAAAAACTAGAAAACCATTTTCTCTTCCGCCTTGACAAGGTAAGTTTTGTACAACAAGCGAGATAAAAAGAATTAATGAGGGGCCGCAACAAAACGGAAACTCATTTTGCGTTTCGTTTTCGTTCGCTGGCTGTTTGTCATCGGCGTTCCAATGCCCCTACTTCTTGTTTGATCGATCGATGTTTGAAGTTACGGCTGGTCTAGTCGGGACGGCGCCTGCCGATCCGGAAGCCCCGGGTTCAAATCCCACGTGCACCACTGTCTTTTCGAAGTCATTTGAGTAATGCCACTACTTCACTACTTGCAACGGTGAAGGAAAACATCGTGAGGAAACCGACATGTGCTTAGAATCTTTCGAGGTAATGTGTCATCCACCCGCACTGGGCCAACTGGCACAACTGGGCGAGAGGCCCCCGAGTCCCAGCAGTGGGAACATTGAATTGTTAATGCGGAGTTATGAAATGGCTTTTGGTTTTAAACATTAATTCAAGGCAATCGAGCCAAAAACCTTACAAATTTTTGAGTAAAATCAAGTCCTTTTCGTTCGCCTTTGGTTTTTGATGTTGAATTTTCAAGATTTTGCTGTTTCTTTCTTGAATTACAAAATTAATTGTAAATAAAGAATTATAGGACTTAAAACAAGTCTTGTCAAAAATTAAACTAAATACACTACTATTAAATTCACACGGTATTTTGATCACACTGCTCTCCTGAAAACGGATCGCAAACCCCTGGTACCCCCAATCACCCGGGACAAATAAATCTAATCGAGTCCGCGTTCGTTTGTACACGGCTCCCGATTTTTAATGGACAGCGCACTGCATGTCGGATAACATTCGATAGCATGTCAGGGTCCATATTTTTGAACTCACACGACTTTGATCATGTGTGATCCTTCAATTCTTTCGCGAAAATCAAACTACGCAACCGTCAAACTAACCTGCTTTTCTTTTTCGTAAAGAGCAGTAAGCATCGGATGGCCTCTACCTCTTACCGAACTTGGTCATACTAGTCGCATTTTTAACTTGCCCAAAGTATTTGTAACGAGCATAGATAGCTGCGCCGCGCCGTTCGTTTTTAGCAACACAGCAACATACTATTGCTCTATAATTTGTGACGTCAAGACTCCTTATGCATAGGTTTCGTTTGAGTCACTACTGGAACTCGGGGTCTTCTCTCATATGGAGAAGAATAAAGGGTGTAAAGGTTGGCGGATATGTCGATATCCTCACACTTATTTTTCACCGTTCAAGCTCAAGACAAGCAGACGGACCAACACAAAAAATCAAAATAGATTTACAACTACATGGCCGGATCACATCAGACGTGATCGATCAAACGCAAACAATAAACTAGCATTGATCGTCCCCCGTTCGATTGAATTGACCGACAGCGTAGTGACTAAAAGTGAATGGTTTTAAAAATAGGGCATCAAAATTTGGGAACATCCGGAAACATCAGAACCAATTGCCGAATAAATCCCTGCATGTTTATTTAAAACTCGCGTGATTACAGTTTGTTTGCTGTCCAGATATGGATGCGAAACGAATTTTTGGAATTTGATACAGTGCCAATATTACTGATATACTCGTAAGTACAGATGGGTAGTCAGAAGACGAAATTGTGTCAAAGTTGTAATGCAACGTACATTATTTAAAAAAAAAGATCTTATTGATAACCTCGGCCTGTTTCAACTCTGTTAAAAATCTAGAATTTTTGCAGTCGGTAAGTGGTAGAAATTCACCATAAAGCAGTATTCTCAATTTGAGTACAGACTTAACCAATAAATAAATAAAAGCTGCCAAGTCCGAGTCGGACTCACCCATGAAGGGTTCCGTAGCAGCAAGCAAGAAAGGTGTCATTTCATGTTCCAATAGCTGTGTGTCACTGTGCTGCTATGGACATGTTGCTTACCATCAGGCACGTGAGTGACCTGCTCGTCTCGTCTCTCTATATTACAAGTATAAAAAAAATTTGGTAGTAGGGTACCCAAATTTTTAAATTTCTCGAACTAATAAATGAAACTTATCGACCAATCCCAGCGGTTATTCATACAATTCGCCCTACTCACTACGACCGCAGTTATAATTAAAAAGTTAGCTTCCCCGGGTTATGCAATTACATCAGACCGACGAAGAGTAGTAAAAATAATAGTTAATTTGTAGAACTGCGGTGAAATTACAAGTGCTTTGACGTTAAGTTACTTTCTCAGTAGTAATGGTCGCAGTACGTGTAGGTTTAGTTTTATCCTCAAGTATGTTCAGTCTGAGCTCATAGGAGAGCTAACCGCTTAATTTTTGAAGTGAAATCTCCTTTGCTGCGTTAATCCATTTTTGTAGGGGAATATCTTATGGATTCGAGTTACCGACATGCAATTTTAGCGTCGGAGGGTCATCGGGATCTTTTAGATGGATGAAATGTGGCGGGCTCGCACGCTAATTCTAATAATTAGAAACAGTTACATTAATTCTCATTCAACAGCACTGAACCTATATCCGTAATAGGTATCAGTTAATCAGAGATGTATAAGATACCCTATACAAAGTATCTGAAATACAAGATGCAAGATACTTAAGAAAAAAGGATTTCAGATACCAGATACAAATACTTTTCTAAAAAGGTATCTGAAATACTAGATACAAAATACGTATCTTACAAATACTTTTTAAAGATAAAATACTTTTGTCAGAAAACAACATATAATTGAACTTAAGTTTATTCATCCGAGAAAACAATTTTCGAATAAATATATCGCGTTGATAACAAGGATCAGGTAAATGAGAATATAGTTAGTGTTTAGTATATAAATCAAGGAAAAACTAAACTTCTTAACGAAACTTTCAATAATTATTCGGTCCAGATTTCCAGATGCATTAAAGTAGGGACTGACCAAATTATAAATAATTGACTTGGTATTACATGGATCTCAGAACTTTTTAAGTTAGCACAACTGGCGAGACTTGTTTTTTTACGAAGATTGTTGTTTTTAACCCCCGACCAAAAAAAGGGATGTTATGAGTTAGACGTCGATGTCTGTCTGTCTGCCTGTATGTCTGTCTATCTGTCTGTGTGTCTGTCTGTGGCACCGTAGAGCTCAAACGGATGAGCCGATTTAGATGCGTTTTTTTTATTTGAAGGTTAATATCCGTGCGGATGTTCTTAGCTACTACGTTTGGTTAATATCGATTCAAGATGGCGCCTCCACAAAATAGCGGACAAAATATTTCTTCACAACCTACCTCAATATGGGTATCAAATGAAAGGGCTTGACTAGTAAAATACTATACACTATAACAAATTTCAAATCCAAGATGGCCGCCACCACAAAATGGCGAATTACATTATTTTTTCACTACTACCTCAATATGGGTATTAAACGAAAGGGCTTAACTAGTAGAATACTTTGCACTATGTTAAATTTCAAATCCAAGATGGCCGCCACTACAAAATGGCGAAATACATTTCTTTTTTCACAACTACCTCAATATGGTATCAAATGAAAGGGCTTGACTAGTAGAATGTTGTAAATATAACAAATCTGAGGTAGTCGGGGATTAATCAAATTTTTTAATTTTGTTCTTGTTGATGAAATTATTTTATGTTTTAACATTAGATATATTGGATGTTTGTTGCTCAATTACGTCGTAGTAATCGACATGGAAATAAAACATCGATGTGTTTTCCGATGTAACATCCGATATATCCTGCTAGTCCTACTAATATTATAAATGTCGTTATATGGATGTTTGTCGCTCAATCACGTCGTAACTTTGGAACACTTTCAACCCCAGTCTGGACGACATTTTTATCCCAAAAAATAACGGGAACTACACGGGTAATACCACGGAGTACTGATAGTTAATATCATAAAAAGAAAAGATTTTATTCTTTAGTGCGAGAGATTAAATATATTTTTTCTTATTTTGCACACAACATAACTTGGATTAATATATTTATCTGAGCATATCACTTTTACTGACTCACCTTATTTACTATATTTATTATTTAAAATATCGATGCATAATCGATATTTTAAAATTAACGTTATATCGGTTTCGAATCGATGAATGTATGATGAATCGATGCATCGTAAGAAAACATCGAGTGTTTTAAAATCATTGATATATGTATATATAGTCCGTTCCTACTCCTGTGCCAGTTTAAATTAAAATAACAGTAAACAAATTTCGTAATTTTTTGTACAGAAAATATCCATGACTTTAGATATCGATGTTTTTTGCACATCGATGTTTTTCTAATATCGATTATCTATATTCGAAACACCATACAACACGAGCATACGAAAAAAATACGGAATGAGTGACAGTTACAGGAATAGACAGGACATCTTAGTTGATGACATTTGTAGAACGATGGTGTCGCCATTATCACTTGGTTCCCGACCATATCCGCGAATTTTTTTTAAACGACGCGCATCTTTCAGTTGCTTTCGGAGAGAAAAACTGCTTTTTTTTAAGTTTATTTTAGTAAAAGTATCTTATGGAAAAAAGTATCTTCAAAATACTAAGATAACTGGTAAATGTATCTAAATAAAAGATACAAAATAGAAAAAATAAAAAGTATTTGAAATACAAGATGTAAATACGTATTTTGTATCTTGTATCTGTATTTTAGATACTTTTATCTAAGATACGTCACATCTCTGCGAGTTAATACATAGATAGATCAGAGGTAGACAGAGAGGCAGACAGAGGTATATCCCCAAATCCCACAATACCTAGAATAAGCCCAAAGAGTTTACATACCAGGCGAGGTCCCAGCCTCGAATTAAAAGCCCCCTTCTCTTCGGACCGCACATGTTACATAAAGTACCTACGTATAGAGTTGGCACAAACGCTTTTCACCGAAAGTACGGGTAGCATCGTTCTTGGCTCGCTCTTGTGAAAGTGTCATACTTTCGCGGCACATCACTCTGTTGCAAAGAAGTTGGAAAATTAACTCTGTTGCCATAGAACACAGATTACACATAGAACGTACGCACGTCATCTGCTTACGATTGACACAAACTTCTGGAACCGTGCGGAAAATCTAACTCTGTACGTAGTATGTGTAAACTCTTTGCATAAGACAGATAATGGACACACCTACGTATGGATCAATAGAAGCGAATCCCTAAGTGCACTAGCTTCAAATAACCCATGTTCGAATTTCCCGCCAGTCTTTGTCGTAGTCCTCATAATATTCATTATTCAGTTTACATGATATTATAGTCACCATGATTTGCAGTCCTCTGATGAAGCGGTCCTAGAATAAAATAAAAAATGTTTCTTGATTGCGCCAAAGGTGTTAGTTATTCATTTTGTTAAACATTTTATTTTATACTAGATGCCCGCCCCGCTTCGCCCGTGGTATATTATATAGCACTCATCGGGATCCCGTACATATCCGACGGTGAAAGAATGACTGAAATCGGTTCACTCATTCCTGAGAATATCGTTTTCAAACAAAATACCTCTTCAGCTACCTGCTACGCCACCTGTCGGAAATTGGTCGTACCAACTCAGATTTAGAAAAAAAAATAGCAAAGGTTTATATTCAATGCACAGATTACTGAAATTCAATGACGCAATCTTTGACACATGCTGTCATGTGTCATGTCAAAGCATGAAACGTACGAAAACTCTCAAAAGGGGAATATTTTTTCCCGATTTTGTTTCATTCTTGTTTCATGCTCCGCTTCAATTAATAGTAGAGTTATTTTCTATAGCCTAAAGCCTTCCTCGATAAATGGACTATCCAATAGAAAAATAATCTTTCAATTCGGACCAGTACTTCCCGAGATCCTAGCGTTCAAACAAACAAACAAACTCTTCAGCTTTATAATATTATAGTAAGTATAGATTATGGAGTCTTCATACCGGGACGAGCGTACATTTTCTTGATCATAAGAGACACGCCTATACTATTAGATAAAGTAAGTTTACGTTGTACCTATAAGTAAACTCTTTGCATAGGCAAATACTATATAATACTCATAGTAGCACAGTACCAGCTAGCTGGACGTCTACTCTGTTCATTACGTAATTTCGAAATAAACTCGCGATTTTTCTACTCCGGTTCTACTTCGATCCGTCATTTCGTCCCTTTAAATATTCTCTTTCAAATTACGTAAATGCTCACGTTTTTCGTAGAGAGTAGACATCCTGTTTGAGAAGAGACAGTGGTGCTGCATGGACTAAGTAAGGACGTGAGCAAAGTTGCATTTGCGATACCCCCCTAGAGTGACGAGACGATCAGGAGCATGTGTCTGATGGTAAGTAACATGCCTGCCACATAACAGCACAGTGGCACGCAGCTATTGGAACAGGAAGAGTCCAAACCATTACCTAGCACTGCACTGTGCTCATCACCCAGAGATATATGATGTTTTATCTGCAATGTCACTGGAAACATAGCCCTTTAAATCGGAACACAGAAACGTTTGCACATTACTTCTTGGCTGTAATAACTAGCAAAGGCAAAAACTACTTCCTCAGGCGGACTCTGCAAAGATTCATACCACTACTACACATTTTGCTTTCGCTAACAAATCTCTCACCAACAATAAATATCTTATTAATAGGACTAGGAGGTAAATCTAGGAGTTTTCTTTTGTTGTTATTTCGGGTTCAGAAGAAGTACCTATGGCGCATTTTTCTTTTTGTTTTTATTTAGGTACCTAATTGAAAATTAAACAGGGATTTTAAATCTAATGACACGCGAGACTTCTCAAAGTGCGAAGCCGTAGGCGAGGGCCTACTTCACCTACGTCTAACTACGCCACTGTGTAGAGACCGAAAGCAAATCAACAGAAATGTATGTATGTACAATGTACATATATACACAGAACAGAATTGTGTTAACAGAAATATATGTAGGTGCATACAATACATAATTATGAATTGACTTACTCTTGAGTTTCATTGTCTATTAAGATGATGTTTAGTGTGATTCATCAATACTTGGTTAAATTCTATGGAAATTAGCGATCCGCCCCGACGCCCCGGCTTCGCACGGGTGCAATGCTGATACTAAATATAAGTACCTACTAATAAAATTCCGGTCCGGCGGGAAGACGTTTCGTTTTACTTAGTCACATAAGTCACAGTTATGGATACTTTTTTGGCGCGACGGACGAACGCAATGTGTTGATTGATGGAACGAAACGTGCTTCACACCAAAGATTGCGACAGCGGTTTGTTTGTCAGTGCCATCAGAATTTAACGAAATTCTCCATAATCCGAATTTTGTGGACATATTATGTCGTCGACTCAAAATCAATCAATCAAGCAATCAATTTTTTATGTTTTGTTATTCATATAAGGTTTCGATCAAATCTACCGTACCCCTTGACAAAATTATTAATATAGATAATATGTTTCAAAACAAGTGAATTAGCTTTGAAAGTTTTAGAAAAACGAGAATGGTGGCAATCCCGAAACAGAACTATTAAAGGCAAGTTAGAGTAAAGCTGTAGAATTACGTCGGTGGCGCAAGCCGCGTCCGCTACTGGGAAATGAAAAAAGTTGCGTGATTCAGTCATCAGTGGCTTTTATCCTTTGTGGCAGTTCTGAGTAATAACTATTTAGCTGGCCGACGGTTAACAAGAGTTATGTTATTACTTTGTGTACTTATGGGGCACAAGGCACAGGACTAACCCGAAAGGGTACACCAAAACGAAAGAAGTGTGTTATTATCACCTTTAGTTTCTAATTTTACTAAGTAGTTTTTCAGTTATTGAAGTAAAGTTTCTTCAGCTGCGATGAACAGTTTTTCTTGGGGGGTTGTAGTGGTAGGACTCCTTGCAGAGTCCGCCTGGGGAAGTACTCGTACCACACCTTTGCTAGCTATTCTGCCGCCAAGCAGTAGAGTGCAAACATTACTGTGTTCCAGTTTTAAGGGGCAATGTTTCCAGAGAAATTACAGGGGTTAGAGATATAATATGTTATATCTGAGTGATGCGCGCAGTGCAGTGCTAGGTAATGATTCGGACTCTTCATGGTCCAATAACTGCATGTCACTGTGCTGTTATGGGCATGCATGTTGCTTACCAGCAGGCACATGTCTTGCTCGTATTGTGACTATAAAAAAATTGCAGTCATAGGAACTGCCGATAGAAGAGAAAACTTATAACTCAGAATTTGATGGCTCACTTTGGAAACTACGCGGGTGAAACCGGAGGGCGTGGCCATGATAATGGCCACGGGATGGGGCATGGCCATGGGAAATGCTGACGCATTTCTAGATGGCCAATGTCCATATTTGGTTCACCTGAAATTATCATTTCCGAGCGTGACGCTAGAATTCAATTCAAAGCCCGAATCTATCTGTGGCGGTCCTAAACAAGTTTTCACTTCAAAAATGTCTAGTCTTTCAGTTGTTGAAGTAAAAAGTACTTCAGCTGTGTTGAGCACTTTTTGGTTGGGGTTAATTTTACAGATTCGCATCACCGACTTGATAACGTAGAGTGGCGACGGCGGTGGCTTAGCGTCTGAGTAGCGACGGAGCAAAGGAGCGCATTAAACGCTTTCTGGATCGGTGAAATCTTGTGAGTTACGAGGCAACTATATCCGTATTAGAAGTATATCTGTAACTGTTCAGGTGTCGTATTGTGCAACGTTGTCGAACGTTGCGTAAATGCAATCGCCTCACACAAAAAAGGTTATAGAATCCGCCAGACGTCACGTATTTTCTGATGGATGAGATGTGGACGATTGAATAGAGCAAGTATCTACGTACCTACTAAGAACACATGCTTACCCGCTAACTTACTTAGACGGCCAATTTTGAGATATGGGTCCAGAAGATATTTCACGTATTTTCTGATAACTGATTTTCACATATATTATAGGCTATATCTTTAAAAATAAGGCCCCAATACTCCCAGACACTTTCCGTCGGCCGTTTTGCTTAACAGACGCTTATAAAAATAGTTAGATTAATTACGAACTGACGGCGAGTACAATTTTACGACGAAATTTATGTATGTATGTTCGAAACAATTTCAAGCAAAAACTACAGTAGGGAATTTGATGAAATTTGGACCATAGCTAGATAATAGCCTGGAATAACACATACGCCACTTTTTATCCCGGGAAATCAACGGGATCGGGAACTATGATGGTTAAACCGATGATAGCTACACAGTTTCTTTTTCTTTAAACTATCACGAGTTTACACTTGACCCTGACGTTAAACGTTAACTTAACCTGACTTTTAACTTGACCTGAACTGAAACGACGATGCGGTATACGGAGAAGCGTGTTTACCCAGAAACGAAGTATACTTACCCAGAAAACACCGATTCACTCTCGACTTCCAGACGCCAAGATATGAGATATGTATGGGGGTTTAAAACCCCTTAACATTTGAGTAAAGCATTCTCGTTCGAGTCTTCGTTTTAACAATATAACGATGTCGCTTTTTTGAGCTACGAGCAGGCCTATGGACAAAAGTAATTAACTACATTATATATCTTCATCTTCTCTTCTCTACCATCATCAGCCTATCTTAGTCTACTGCTGGATATAATCCTCTGACATGGCTCGACACTTAGCCCTATCCTCGGCTTTACTTCTCCATCCACTGCACGCTGTGTTCCTTATATTATTTAACTAAACAATCAAGGAATCTATCGGTCGGCTTTTCTATTACTCACACAAATCACTTCAGACCTTACAGGATTGCACATTTGTCCGTCGTCCAGCAATTCCATTACCGCGCCTGTAGACAGCTTCCATCCATCAGCATACCTCAGCGCAAACTGTTTAATTGCATCTACATCGATCCTCTGATAGACGTTTCGGATAAACACTTCGACTAATTGCGTAGCTAAGGAGCAGCGACATGTAAACGATAGACAAGTAATGTGTAAGTAGAGTAAGCATTTGGCTTAAGAAAACCTAAGTACTTCACATACTACGCTGACGACTCCGACGACGCCATCGGCCGGTTCGTGCGGCGAGCGTTGGCTGCATCACCGAAGACCGTCTGTGATTTCTACCTACAGATGGCCATCAGAGACAGAAATGCGGCCGTTGTGGAGGCTCTGGGCCGGGAGGTGGCAGCTTAGGCAAACACTCGATGTCAAGTCGATTACTAGCGGAATCCCAACCGTTAGTGATCGGCTCTACAGACGAGCACTAGAATTAGATTTTAAATGTATCCAACTCCCCCCTATTTTCCTCTTCTCCTCCTTATCCAAGAAATGTGTAAAAAAAGATAATTGATATGACAAAGATCACGGACCCCGGAGTCTGTGGAGTGGCTAATTTAAATAAAATTAAAAAACCTAAGTACTTTATTAACCGACTTCAAAAAAGGAGGTTTCTCAATTCGACCGTATGTATGTTCCTTATTTTTTTTTTTTTTTATGTGTGTTCGCGGATAACTTCGTCGTTTATGAACCGATTTTGATGATTCTTTTTTTGTTGTAAAGGAGATATTCCAAGGGTGGTACCATGATAAGGAAACCAGGATCTGATGATGGTATCCTAGAGAAATCGAGGATAACTTTCGAAAATTGTAAAGATGACTAGTGCGTTACTTAAGTTTTTGCTTGAGCATTTTAAAGCAGTATAGTTTAAAGATGGTCTGGAGTCGATCTGATGAGGGAACGGGAAGACGGTCGAGGAACTCCTCGACGGTACATAGTAGTTACCTTGTGTTTGGGCTCGATGAATTTGTATTGATGAGAACTTTTACATAGATGGGTTGTGACTGTCATTAGTGGTCTGATGATGAAGATAAAGGACAGTCAAGGGAATTTCTTAACGGTTTACAGGAACTACCCAGTGTTTGGGTTTAATTCATGTATTGAGATCTCAACACGAAATCGTGTAAACACATTAGTGAAAACTTGTTTAGCACTAAAAGGGTAAAATAAACTATTTTTACAAAAAATTAAACCGACTTCAACACCACAAATAGACACTCAAAAGCGAAAAATAATTTAATATAGGTAATTATTATAACCTCTACTCACTCATCTATATGAAGTCGGTGCCAGCCAAATCTAACAGGTAGTAGATAGATACTACTTACCTATGCCTACTTACTTACTACCTCGTACATAGTATATCTACTAAGTTTTTAACTAGCCTGGCACCGACTTCATATGGATGAGTGAGTAGAGGTTATAATAATTACCTATATTAAATTATTTTTCGCTTTTGAGTGTCTATTTGTGGTGTTGAAGTCGGTTTAATTTTTTGTAAAAAATAGTTTATTTTATATTCTCACAGTTGGGAATCGGGACCTTCTTGTGTCATCCACCAACCCGCACTGGGCCAGCGTGGTAGATTATGGCCTTGAATCTCTCCTTGCGAGAAAAAGCCCCGAGTCCCAGCAGTGGGAACATTTATTGGGCTGTTTATGCTAAGTAGTTAAATGTCGCATAGTACAATCTTTATTTTAGTTTTGGGAAAATTTGTATCGGAGTTATTGAGGTGCCTACCTTTATACATACAAAATACCAGCAAACCATATCTTTCCATACCATACTCACCGTACTCACTGAGTACCTACAACATCTCGTGTAACGACTAGAGCAAAAGACCCTCATAAGTGATTCCCCACTATCACTAGGTACTTACAGGGTTACGATGTCGCGTCTATGTCATCATGCAATGGCCGACGGCTTTCAACTTGGTTAACTGCATTGTCGCAGACGATTATACGTTCGGTCAACTAGAAACTCATCGGTAACATGAGCCGTGACCGGAAACGATCGCGATAATCAGAATATCGAGTGTTTGGAATTAAAGCGTGTTGTTCTAATCTAATGGTTAGATGAGACGACTACAAGAAAGTAATTAGGTCGTCAGTAAGATTAGGGTAATTCCGGGGGAGATGGCCGTACAGGAAAGATGAATAGCAAAAAAATCAGGCTAAACTCAATAGATGACGCTATTATAATAATAAATTTTCATTTCATTTTTATTTTTTATTTAGTTCGGTTCGTAAAAAAAAACTTTATCTAAATATTGTTTTTTTTTTTTGCTACGCCTTTGGTTTCGTTGCTTGGAAGAGGTATCACTGGATATTAGTTTAAAAAAATGGAAAGATGAGTGGTTTTTTTTAAGACATGTTTGATCTAAGCTAAAGAGTTAACATATTAGACTGCAGGCCCGTGAACAAAATATATGGTTCAAATGAGCCCCAGCAGGAGACCTATGTAGGATGATAGATGGGTGTAAAATAATAAGATTCAGCACTATGCCGTCACTTGTAAGCTGTCCAACTGAGTGCAGATGAGCATTCAAAAGCGCAAGTAGAGTGGTAAATTTTGGTCATTTGATTTTGTACGGCATTCTTACCATCAAATAGATCCATGAAAAAAAATGAGAAAACGCGTAGTGCCGTACAAAAAAAGTGGGCCACCAAATCGAAAACATGTTTGATTTAACGGCAATTTTCAGGGAAAATTTGGTAATTTGATACTGTACGGCATTGGTTCCATACAGTTGCAATAGCTTGTCTAACCCATTATTCGCAACGCCGTACAAAAATAATGCGACAAGAAGTGATCATCCTACATAGGTCTCCTGCTGGCTCATTTGATTTAATTTGATATTAACAGGCTATCAAAGCTAAAGCCATCTCCCCCGGAATTACCCAATAAAAAAACGTAGGTACTATCAAAGCTAAAGCCTTAACTTTTTGAGTCCCGAGTCCCTTTATGGTACTATATTTACGAAAAAGTGACGTCACGACCCTTATTACGAAAGTTTTACGATCTACCTATATCTTTGTCGATTTTTAATAATTGGAAAAAAAAATGATGAATCCCACATATTTTTTCCATAATCTAGGTACCTGTCGGACTAATTAATAAGAATGGGATGTTTTCGACTCAGTTATCATTCCAATTGTAGGGTAATACGAAGCCCCCGTGAACCTCTGAGTATTTTTCAAGTGAAGATATAGAAGTTTGTCCTTAGCATTTAGACTTTAGAAAAACAACATAGAAAAATTATAAAAACCTAGTTTGCCGCCAGCAGCGGCCATTATTATTAAAATTGTAAAAATGACGAGGAATGATTCTGAAAACAATTATTACTAAAATAATTTCGTGTGGTTCTTGCTTTTGACAGTTGATTTTATATCATGTAAGAATAGGTAATATTAAAAATATCAATTGAAATGTTAATGGTACTTAACCAGCATAACTCTCATTAGTGTAAGTCGTTGTTTATAACGGTGCTGATTGATATATAAATAAATAAAATAAAAACATTTTGCGGTACAGGAAAACATCGTGAAGAAATCAACTTCTATGAAAGTCATCTTTAGAGAACGTGTGACACATGTGGCAATCGCGCACTTGGCCAGCTTGATGACTTTCGACTTTCGTATGAAATTACAGGGCATAG
The DNA here is from genome assembly GCA_017562165.1 of Ectropis grisescens. NCBI lineage: Eukaryota > Metazoa > Arthropoda > Insecta > Lepidoptera > Geometridae > Ectropis > Ectropis grisescens. The sequence goes on along the minus strand of CM029787.1, from coordinate 21,033,598 downwards.
AGATAATTATATATAATGTACATACCTATATATCTCTGGGTGACGAACGCAGTGCAGTGCTATGATATTTTATTAAATGTTTCACCAGCGGCGTGACACCATGCTGATATGTCCAGGTGTATTACTTACCATCAGGCACATATTATGTCGTGCGTGTCCCGTCGCTCTATATTATAAAAAATCGTCGCTGTACCGGGCTTCACATTAATCCGTAATGTTCCGTAAAACTTGTCACACAGCTCTCTTATTATACGAAGGTGCAGAACTGGCTGGCAAATAGCAGGGAAAAAAAATTGGTTGCCTGTAAAGTCGGTATACGGGCGAAAGTTTTACGTGACAACGACTTTGAGTGGTAAAATAATTTTACAGAAGGGACGCGTGCCTTTCACTTTTTATGTCTGTCTCTCTCGCTCTTAGGCGGGCTAACCATGCCCGAGTGGAAGGGATGCGTGCCTCTCACTCGCTCTCGTTGTGAGCGCATAACGTGAGCGGAGCGTAACGCAGTTTCTTGAAGTGTCACCCGGCAAACCAATTTTTAAGACGTTGTCTCGTCAAAAAATCCCCCAATAGCCATGTTGACTCATTTTTGATTTAATGTGCCCTCAAAAGGCTACTTTATAACTGAAACTACGGTGAAAGAATTACTTTGTTATCTTAAAAACTTCCCGTGATATCACGATTTTAAAATCACAATTTTGGACTTTCCGAAAAACTCTTCATACAAAAACATCACTAAAGCGTGACGTCACTGTCTGGTATTTTATATGCGTCGCGCGTAAAGTTTGTATGTTGGTTATATTAAATATTGCGTTTAGGAAACTGATTTCATAACAAAAGTCACTTAAAACTGAATGGACTATCCAATGGTAAAAACATTTTCTAATAATTTCGTACTTTTAAAATAGACTTGCCCCTCCAACTTTGAATGATCTTTTTTTATAGCATAGAGTGACGACGAGCAGGACATGTGCCTGATGGTAAGCTACATACCTGCCACATAACATCACAGTGACACGCAGCTATTGGAACACGATCATAAAGTAAGTTCAAGAAAAAGATATACAAAATGAAAGTTGTTACACATTTTATTCTATTTAAATACTGTCAATATATCAAATAATTTAATATAATTTGAGGGTCAGCCGTCATGCCTATTTTGATCACCTGGCAGATAGAAAGTCACACCAAAATGATCTGTCTTTTTGAGAATCCTTATCTATTAATCATATATAATATCTAGCTAATTAAAATTTCGAATTGCCTCAACACACATTTTTTATATTTTTGCAAAAACACGCTTGCACGCATCTGGATATGTTAAATCGCCGACGCTTCGCCTGACTTATAATTTTTTAATTCTTTAAACTACTACATATAAAAGTTGCATACTGCCTCAAATTTTTTTATAGTTTTTTTCCTTCATGATTCATTTTGGCCTGCTACTTACCAGCCAGGTGTGCAAGTCTCAAATTTTGCTGTCAGCTCTCTAAAGGGGATGTACACAACAAAATAAAAACGCACAAAATTGTTAGTAAAAGTTTTATTTAATTTTGGCAAACAACCTTACCTACTTACTCCCTTTAATAGCAATTAACCTTCACCGTTGCTCTAACTGTTATTGTATCTCCAATTTATACTAACTTCATATCAATTAAATATAACGACAGAAGTAAAATAGGCTTATGATAAAATTAAGCTAATTGAATCTAGTAAAATTTCAAATTGTTGAAATAAAAATTTAGTAATAATAAAGTATCAAGGTTTGTATAAATTCTATGTACGTTTTAAATTATAATTTTACATTCAAATAACCTAAATAAAATCTATCAACTAAAAATATGACTTAAATTTATAAAAAAATTAACTTACTCAAAACTTTGCTCAAACCTTGAGCATAATTTTAAGCTATATAGGTACATAACTAAAATTAACTTAAATTTCTTATACAAACATCATAATATCAACAGCTCTGATTCTACCGATTCTTACAACCGGCAGAAACAGCTTACGATCAGACAGTCAGTCATCTGCTTGTTACTCTTGTTATTTAAAAAAGAATCTTCGTGATTTTGCTTTCATTTGTAGAATGAGATAGACAGTTACAATAAATCGAAAGACTTTTATATGAAGTTAGGTACTTATTATTAACTTACAGAAAGACAAACTCTTTATTATGCACACCAGTAAATTACAAACACTTAAACAATAAACTTAAAACTTAAACTTATACTACGAACTACTATGTATGGACTTATGTATTCAGAGTTCCTCTAATATCCACAACTAAAGTAGCACACACATTGACAAGAACTATGCAACCCTTTGAGTCCAGTTTAGACATTCTGTGTAGTGTGTACCTTTTACAAAACTACACAAATATTAAAATAAATATATAATATAACTAAAATTCTAATTAATTAATACTAATAATCTGTAGAAATCTCCACAAAGATTGACCTAACTCAAGTCAACTAAATACTTTTGCTATCAATTCCTAAATGGAAAAAATTAAACGGTTATAATTTAATCCTACAATTTTGATTGAAATAATATATTATATAGAATAAAAAAAATGCTATTTAGTAACTAATAGCTCATTTAGTATTATTAAACATATAAAGATTTCAAAGTGCTATGAAATAATGAAATGTTATTATTATTATAACCTTAAATTACTCTTATCATTAGTTGAAAATCCTTAACATTACACTTATTTTAACTATTAAAATGTAATAAGAAACTAAATCTATATTAGAAAAAAATACTACATCCATCCATCTATTATTTATACATAGAGATATTATAAAGAACAAATTCAACTCAAACTTCTTAAAATAAGAACAACTATGAAAATATTTTGTCTCATTCCTTCTTTGAGTATTCTCTAGTCAAAAGAAAAAGATAACACTATTTTATCTATTTACCTTAATACTTTAATGAGATTTATAGATTTCAAATAGTACCTAATACTATTTGCATCTCGCTCATCAAGTCAAGAGCGAGCGAGAAACCAATATGCATTATTTTAAAAGAAAACACATACCTTATTTTGCTTCGGCATCACATTATGAACCGTAGTTCACTTGAATATAATATCCTTCGATACACAGGTTGTTGTATGACGCTGAAATTAAATCGGTTAAGGAAATTGCGTAGAAATTAAAGAGTTTACATATACTACGTATTTCCCCTCTTCCCCTCCGTATTTAAGTTCCCGTTTCACGTTTCTATGCGACACTCATTCAATAAATCTTAGGTCTTCTACAAATCTCCTATTATCTACTTCAGCTCATGCAAGCTCCTTTTACGGTTCGTCGTTCTGCGTGCAGGCTGTGGCCTTATGGAATGCTCTTCCTGCGGCCATTAGACGTGCGCAGAGCGTCGCTTCGTTCAAGGCTCGGATTCGGCAGCATTTTCTGACAAAAGTTGTTCACTGATAATTTGTGTTTATTTTTCTTGGATTTTTGTGTTTCTTATTGTATAAATACTATATACCTATATATACAAATATATATATTTAAACTTATTTATATATTGTACATCTATTATATGTATTTTGTTATTCTATTTTTAATGTCTATATAATTTATATATAATTAATATACGTGTTTATTTGTATTGTTAGTCGCACCACTGCCCAATATCTTACAAATCTTGTTTCCTCATAAATCAAAGGTTATCTGGAAGAGATCGCTTTTAGCGATAAGATCACCTTTTGTGCCCATTATGTGTTTGTTATTTTATATGTTACTTATTGTCAATTTTGTTTGTGGTGCCAATAAAGTGTTTTGTATTGTATTGTATTGTACGTATAGAGTTGGAATAAACGCCGAAAGCACGGGTCTGATCGCTCTTTCCTTGTCACTCTTGTGGAAGTGAAATACTTTTGTCGCGGCACATCACTCTGTTGCCATAGCAAGTGTGCATGACATCTGTTTACGAATGATACAAACAAAGGAACCGTGCGGAAAAATCTGTGGTATTTACTTATTCTCTATCTAAGGTTAAAATAAATGTATATTGAAAATTCCTATTGAAAAAAACAGTAATATTTTAATAGCAATGATTCATTATAATGTGTTTACGTAGGAAAGAAATACTAGCAGCGCCCCACGGTTTAAGCCACACAGTTCCCTTCCCGTTATTTGATAGTGATAAAAAGTAGCCTCTGTACTATTCCAGACTATTAAAATTAAAATTATTAATTATGAATAATTATTAATTTTTTATTAATTTTAATATCTCAATTCAATTCAATTTATTTCAATGTAATTATTATTGTTTTATTCAATTTAATGTACCTAATTTGGATTTTTAATCTGGAATAAATGACTTTCATTTCATTATCTGCGTTATAAATGTCACATCGATTCGTTCAAACGTTCAAACACGATTGATCAACAAAAACCCCACCTTTGGAATTTATAATATTTAGTAGGATACCAGATAGCTGGTCTTATAGTAGGTACAAATTTTGCTTAATTTTGTTTCAAACAAAAAATTCGCAGTCACAGGAACTGCCGATAGATGTGAAAACTAATAACCCAGAATTTGATAGCTTACTTTGGAAACTACGCGGGTGAAACCGGAGCGCGTGGCCATGATCATGGCCATCTAGAAATGCGCCAGCAATGGCCAATGGCCATGGTCCCGAGTTTACCCGAAGATTTCTTATCATTCCCGAGCGTGACGCTAGAATTAAATTCACAGCCCACGAAAAATCTGTCTGTAGCACGCCAAAAGAAGATGTCACTTCAAAAAAAACAAAAAAGTTATAGCCTGCCCTTCCACCGCCTAACTAAAACGGCTTTCGTTTTGTTATTGCGGTCTCTATCATTTCAAGCGGAACGAAAAGAGAGAGGAATGTCAAAGCTAAGACAGTTTTACTCGTAGTTAGGCGGTAGACCCTCGGGAATAGAACCTAGGTTTTTATCTAGGGAAAATAACGGTAATTACTAATCAGGTAAAACCGCGGACCACTGCCAGTAAATGGTATTCTGTAAAGGATACTGTAGCAATAATCAGCTTGCATCTTGTTAGCGAAGGTGACGACAGCTGCACCCGGGGTGGTCAGTTGTAGAGAGACCACCTGCCCGCAACTCGCCATTTTCTCACACAAGATGGCGAATGTCGTGGACGGCGGAAGCTGAAATTAAAATAAGATTAAATTTAAACTTTAAAATATATAAAAAATTACATTTAAACTTTATAGAGTATGATCCCAGGGCCGCAGACGTCACGTATTTTCCGATGGATGAAATGTGGACGACTGAGTATAGTTAGTACGTACTAAGAACACATGCTTGCCCGCTAACTTGCTTAGACGGCCAATTTTGAAATATGGGGTCCAGAAGATACATTACTCACTTCACGTATTTTCTGATAACTGATTTTCACGTATGTTATCAAGGATTTTCCTTGATCTAAATAAAAATGAATCACCAAAATGTGTTGCGTGTGCACATTTCCGATCGACTGCATCAAATTGGATAACTCTTATTTTTGTGTTTGTTATTGTCAGAACAAACTTTATATGGGAGAAAATTTTGAAATGTATGTTACACTCCGCGAGGTATAAGCTGAGCTTTGCATTAGTGTGAGTGATCACCAATCAGGCAGGAGCTTGAAATTTTGTCCGCGAGGTATAGGCTGAGCTTTGCATTAGTGTGAGTGATCACCAATCAGGCAGGAGCGCGGCGAGACAGAATGGCGCCGCGCCTAAGGCCGGTTGTCACACCTACACTATCCATGTACACTCACACAAATGCAAAGCTCAGCTTATGCCTCGCGGAGTGTAAGTGTATGTGAAAAAAAAAATATGGCGGTACGAAGTTCACCGAGTCAGCTAGTTACTAATAAAAGGAAAGGAAAATAATACACTACTGAAATAAATGATTCAAGAAATATACTCACATTACTTAATTGCAACTGAACTGGTTGATTTGGATCAAACATTTGCCCCACTGGGTTCTGCATAGGTGTTACTGTTGGAACTTGCATGGGTGCTTGCATTGTGCTCTGCATGGGTGCTTGCATTGTGCCTTGCATGGGTCCTTGCATGTTCCCTTGCATGGGTCCTTGCATGTTCCCTTGCATGGGTACCTGCATAGGACCCTGCATGGGCCCAGGCATAGGAACTTGCATGTGTCCTTGCATAGGGCCTTGCATGGGGCCTGGCATGGGTCCCTGCATGGGTCCACCCATAGGGCCCATTGGTCTAGGTCCGTGCATCGGGCCCCCCATGGGACCAGGGGGCCTCATAGGTCCTGGGCCATTCCAGATCGGTCTGCAACAAGTGACATATTTATAGTTTATGCAGATTAGTAAGTTTTAAACGAAGTTCCTGAATATGCATAGTAACTAAAAAACTAATTAGTCCGACAGTTAGATTATTAATAATAAATAAAAGTGGTCAAGTGCGAGTCGGACTCGCCCATGAAAGCTTCCGTAGCAGCAAGTAACATAATATAAAAGTTCTTGTAGTTCGTTGTTACTTTAATCAGTATATAGTCAATGCATGACGTATTAAAATAAAACTACTTACTAGATCTCATTTAAACCAATTTTCGTTGATAGTTTACATGGCAATGTACATCATACACTTTTTTTATTTTTATCAATCTCTTATTTTAGAAGTTACAGGGGGGGGCACTTTTTACCACTTTGGAAAAGGCCCTTGCGCACTAACTATTCAGTTTAGAAAAAAAATATGTTTGGAACCTCAATATCATTTTTAATGACCTATCCGTAGATAACCGAAAAGTATGGTTTTGATCAAAAAAAATTTTTGAGTTTCAGTTTTAAGTATGGGACACCCCTAAAAATTTTTGTTTTTTTTTTGTATCAAAATCTTAATGCGGTTCACAGATTACATCTACTTACCAAGTTTCGATAGTATAGTTTCTGAAAAAAAGTTGCTGTGACATACGGACGGACAGGCATACGGACGGACAGACAGACAGACATGACGAATCTATAAGGGTACCGTATTTTGCCATTTGGCTACGGAACCCCACAAATATGGTACACGTAGTTTTTCTTTGATTTCATCTTTCGCTTTCACTGTCGCATCTCTAATAATAGTGATTTATTTGAATAACCATTATGATAGATGCGAAAGTTTATAATATGTTTATTGCTCAATCACGTCGGAAAGTTTGAACGGATTGCGTTTTAATTTGGAACACGGTTAGATTTCAGTCTGGAATAACACATTTAAACCGCGCGCCACTGCAGTAGTGATCTGAAAAGGTTAATAAGCAATATTGGCACATTGCAAAGTTCCGTAAAAAAATAATATTTTCTGAATTCGAACAAATTTATGGGTAGATAGTTCATCATAAAATCATAATTACCTCGGCCCATGCCCTGGTCCGGGCCCATTCCAAGCAGGCCTTAGCCCAAAGTTGGGCCCAAAATTCTGTGGCCCTTGCGTCCTAACCGAAGGCGTTTTACCCGCTGCCTTGAACGTTACTGGTATAGGCTTTTGTTTTGTCACATGGGTTTTTGTACCAGGCGGGTTCACGTCAGATTTGTTTTTTTCCACTTCACTCTTAGGCACAACATATTCAAAACTCTCAACTCTTTTTACTTGAAAGGTTTCACCAACGATCAGATGATCGTTTTTGGGAACTTCTTCGAATGCCTCAAGGTTTATCATACTGGATTTGTTTGTGACATATCTCTGGTAGTGTTCTACTATGTTCCGCTGAGGCTTGCCTTTGGCTCCTAGTCCTAGCCCGATGGTGTTTAGCCCTTTTTGGTAGTAACAGTGTGTTGACGGGACTACGCTCCATGACTACTTTTAGGGGCTTCCCGTAGAAATCCTGTCCGTTTAGTAATGTTACAGCCTGAAATTTGGAAAAGTCAGCGTGTTTTTATTATTATAACTACTAGCGGTCCGCCCCGGCTTCGCCCGTGGTACATAAATAGCCTATGGCTAACTAACGGATTATGTATATGTCCAACGGTGTTTTTTTTTAAATCGGTATATATTTCAAATTACATTTTACCACACCACGGACACTCCACTAAAATTCCATACAAGCGCCGCTGTGGAGCTACCTACTCTTCACACAACTACGCAGATGTCGTTCGTACACACGCGTGAATGTGTGCGTTAGAGCTAGGGCTACTGAATTGTTTTATTGAATAGTTGTGCCCCTTGAGTTCACCTGGTGACGTAAAGTAGTCTATAAACTTGCTATAATGTTGAGTTACATAAATAGAATGGAGCCAAATTACACTATTCTAATTAAAAGGGTGTTTGCACAGATTTATAATTGTTTCAGAAATCTGTGGGTGTTTGTATTGCCGCGTAAAATGAAACGAAAACGATGATAGATTAGATCAGGTACCTAGATATCTCTTTCCGTTAGTAGGTACACATTCGCATTTTATTTTACACTTACCCATGAAGGAAACTTTATTCTGTAACTATAATTATTCCTCCAGGCATTATCAATCCGTGCTTGGGCACATAAGTTACTGGCTGTGTAAGTTACGAACTTTGAGTTAAAAAAAGACTTCGTTATTATAAATAAATAAATATTGGTAGACAATTCACACACAACACCATCTGACCCCAAACTAAGCAAAGCTTGTAATATTATAAAGCAACGTTATTGAAAAGTTTTTATCATTAGGAAATTAAATAAAGCTTTTAATCTTGTCCCGTTTACGGACAGCCGTAAACAGCACAACAACCCACCATGATGATATTTCGTTAGGAATTAGATGTTCGATACCAGCCCTTCGTTGAGTGCTCATAGCGTATCCGAAACGGCCTGAGGGGTGAGGAAGCTTGATATTGGCGGGGGGTGGGGAGTGTCCGTTCTATCTATATTATCTATTATATGATTTTACCATTATATAAATATCGACATCAATAAATAAATAATTGGTGGACATTTCACACACAACACCATCTGATATATTCAGATATATCATAGAAAACATATCTAATATATAAAATTCTCGTGTCACAGTTTTCGTTGCCAAACTCCTCCGAAACGGCTTGACCGATTTTGATGAAATTTTTTGTGCTTATCCGGTATCTATGAGAATCGGCCAACATCTATTTTTCATCCCCCTAAATGTTAAGGGTAGTCCACCTCAAAAATTTTATTTTTATTTTTTAGACAACATTTTTAATTTCTATTTTTTTATGATACAACATACAAAAATATATACAATCCTCAATTTTCACCCTTCTACGATCAACCCTTATTTTTTAATAGCCATTTTAGTAATTTGATCATTTTTCCTCTCTGGTCGAAAACTGATCAATCGTCATTTAATTAGTTATCCCCGCCAGATGTCTACAGGTGTCACTTCTGAGCCAGTAAACAGCACGATAATTTGGGGATCTAAAGTAGCCTATAGTTTATATATAGACTGAACACGCTAATCTCGGGACCTACTGGAACACCGTTTTTTTCATATGTTCGTAATCCTTGAACGCCGTAGGTTATATATATGTACCACGGGCGAAGCCGGGGCGGGCCGCTAGTCGTGATATATGATTTCACAATATACGATGCTTACGTCAGAACGTCACTCAATTGTTTTGCCCTCCTGGAACCTCTCCACTAACACCACCTAACACTTTTTAATAGGGCAATTTATCGATATTTTTTTCGACATTTGAAAAAAATGGCCAAATCGGTCCAGGCGTTGCTGAGTTATGCGCTTACCAACACATTTTGCGTTGCATTTTTATATTATACACTAGCGGCCCGCCCCGGCTTCGCCCGTAGTACATATATAACCTATGGCACTCTGGGATTACGTACATATAAAATAACGGTGAATGATTTTTTAAAACCGGTCCAGTAGTTCCCGAGATTAGCGTGTTCAAACAAATAACGTCTTATAATATTAGTAGTACCTGGTTGACCGAGCTTTGCTCGGTTTAAATGCGTTTATAAAGGGTTCTAAGTAAAAGATTTTCTCAGAAAAATAGGAACAAAAAGAAAAGACCCGAGTGTAAACATCAGGATTCGAACCGAACTGTTGATTCCGAGGGCGAGCATATTCCGTCTGAGCCATTTAGACTTAAACAACAGTGGCGAAATAAGTTACGTATTCTAATGACATTGTTGAAAGGTTTTCATTGTCTAAAAACGCCCATAAAATTATGTTTTTAAAAAATATAACCTAGCTAGATCGATTTATCGTCCCCGAAACCCCCTGTATTCATAATTTCATGAAAATCGTTCGAGCCGATTCCGAGATTCAGATTATATATATATATACCTACAAGAATTGGTCGTTTAAAGGTATAACATAAGATAAGAGAGATGCACATCAAAGATACGTTTAGACATATTTCAGGTGACATTTTACCATCATATAGTTCAGTTCAGTTCTTGGTTTACGGCTTGTACAACTTCATGCCAGCGTCCGTTACCATCATATAAATATCGACATCAATATACGATGCTTACGTCAAAACGTCTCCACTAACACCACTTAAACTTGAACTTTATGGTATGGTTGAACTTAAAAAATATATTACTCAAGAAACTTACTATACAATAGACGAATATATTGCCGACAAATTAATAATAGAATGTGTCGATCCCGCTCCGCACGATACGAATTATATTGCCGCACCCAATCAGGGTCATTATGGTACCTAACTATGACATGTATTTATTAATAAGAAATTGTACCATAATATTAGCAATAAATTATTGAGTATTCAGTTTGGTGCTAGCCGGTATTAAATGTCCACCAATATTTATTTATTTAGTTAGCCATTATACTGTCTGAACTATAGAGAGATTTCTTAGTGTAGGGTGTTACAAACCTGGACGGCCTCTAGCGGATGGCTGTACATGACGTTAGCGTACTTGGGGTTCGGATAAAATACCGCACACATCACCACTCGGCCAGCGATCTCCATCGCGTCTCGGAGGTCCGCCTTATCACACCGAAACTGAAATTGGAAATAACAAGAATATATTATTATGTTAACAAGAACAAAATTAAAAAAAATTACTAACTCCCGACTACCTCGGATTTGTTATCTGTACCACATTCTACTAGTCAAGCCTTTCAATTGATACCCATATTAAGGAATTTGTGAAAAAATTAATGTATTTCGCCATTTTGTGGTAGCGGCCATAGTGGATTTGAAATTTGTCATAGTGCAAAGTATTCTACTAGTCAAGCCCTTTCGTTTGACACCCATATTGAGGTAGTAATGAAAAAAATATACTTCACCATTTTGTGGTGGCGGCCATCTTGGATTTGTTTTTTTTATAGTGTATAGTTGTTTTGTTTATAGTGTTTAATAAACTATTTTCGTACAAAAAATTAAAACGACTTCAAAACCACAAATAGGCACTCAAAAGCGAAAAATACACTAAAATCATTATTATAAGCGCTACTTACTCATCTATTTGAAGTTGGTGCCAGTCAGGTCAAAAAAATATTAGATTGATGCTTTGTAGGCACACAGTAAGTAGGCACAGGTAAGTAGTACCTATCCCCTACCTGTTAGATTTGGCTGGCACCGACTTCAAATAGATGGGGTTCCTCAGGGAAGTCTACTAGGTCCATTATTATTTTTATTGTATGTCAACGATCTTCCTAACTCCCTAAAACACAGCTCAATTCTATTTGCAGACGACACAACCATAGTAATGAAATGTAAAACGGAAACTGATTTAGAGAATGAAGTACAAAAATGTCTCCTGGAGGTTTTAAATTGGCTTAATTCCAATAAGTTAAGAATAAATATCGGCAAAACCAAAGTGATTCATTTTCGACCAAAGCTTAAATCATAAGGTAGAAATCAGAGTCAAGTATGAAAACGATGAAATTGAGCAAGTTGACGTAGCTAAGTTCTTGGGAATTCATATTGATGCAAACTTGACCTGGGAAAATCATATACTTAGGTGTAATCTGCTCAAGACTGAATGGTTACGTTTTTGCTATGAAGAAGTTACGACGTTGTGCACCACTTAAAACTGTTCTTACAGCATATCATGCGTTTGTTTCTTCCCTGGTTCGCTATGGCATTGTAATATGGGGTAGTGCCGGAGCTACCTTGATAAATAATATCTTTATAGCACAAAAAAAGTGTGTTTGTGCCATATTTGGCATGAAGTGGTCTGAATCGTGTAAGCCTATTTTCAAATCAAATAAGTTATTGACTTTGCCTTGTATTTACATTTTGGAAATGGCAAAATTTGTAAGAAATAACTTTTCATTGTTCAGGCCTTTTAACAATATTGGTAGAAGATCGGTGACTTGCTTGCGACTCGAGATGCCTAGTGTGAGGTTGGAATTGTTCAGGAACAGCTGCGTTTACATGGCACCACTTATTTATAATTCCTTGCCAGACTCAATTGTTCATTTGCCTTACAGTAAATTTTGTGTAGAGTTGAAGAAGTGGCTTGCGAGTGAATGTTATTATTCAATCAAAGAATTTTTGGACAAAGCATCTTGCCGCTTGTATAATTATTTCGGTAAATTTTAGCATAGTATTATAGAACTATACACTTGACTTGGAATTTATGAACTTACTGTATATAATTTGAATGACACGTATAATATGACTGCAATGTTATGTATTTCGACATAATGTATTCTGATATACCTAATTGGATTTGCATACCTAATGTGAGGTTGTTTTGGCTGTATTTGTAATTTTATAAGATATAGAATAATGATTTTAGTTTATTTTTCGCTTTTGAGTGCCTACCTATTTGTGGTTTTGAAGTCGGTTTAATTTTTTGTACGAAAATAGTTTAATTCATAATATTTCATTTTTATTCTCTTTGACAAACCCAACAATCAATTTCAATTTAAGAAGCTTACATAATAATTGACTTTGATCGATCATATCATGAGCAGCTAATTGTAATAGAATTTGTGAAACCAAACCTGATATGGCTAAGCCTACAAAAAAGTACTACTCCAATGAGACGAGGTTTCGGAGTAAACGAAAATATGTAGTTGTATTATCTATGTACTTATACAACTTTTTGGTAATAATAGTTGAATGCAAAACTATCCTACCTTTCAAGTTGGGTCAAAATGCACATGGTGTGCAAATTTGATTTAAATTGGTAAAGTTAGTGGTTAAGGTAATTATTTTAGGAGTACATCGCGAACAAACAACGTGACTCGTAATTTATATCTCTATACAGGGTTGAACATTTCTGTGGCCTCTCACTGGTCAGAAATTGTGTAAATAGTCTTTAAAATTATAAGAAAAAAATTTTAAAAATATTTTTTTTTTAAAACCTAGAACACTTTATAGTCCGGTCAATTTAGACATTCGAAGTTACATAAAGTCCCAACAAGCTGAATTTCTGTGAAGTTGTTCAAAACATAATTATAAACAATGTCTAGAAGGTCCCCATCATTCCCCTGTAAGGAAAAAATTTAATTCAAGGTCAAAGGTAAAAAAAAATGAGTATTTCGCGATTTTCAGCAAAACGGTAAGTTTTATCATAAAAGTACCTCAGACAAAAATTATAGATCATAAAATTATCTATAAAAATGTATGAATACTTTTTTTCTTACGAGCCACCGTTTCTGAGATATAACGATTCAAAAAGTTATAAAAGTTGTTATCGTCATAATATGCACACGTTTCCACCCCACCTATGAGGTAGTGTACTAAGCGCGTTTTTTTTTTGACGTTGTTTCCCCAGTAGGCCTACTCTACGGGTCAGTTGTGATCCTGTTTGATGTAAAACTATTGCAAAATAAAGGAAATTTTCAAAGATTGGGAAAGATAAAAGCGATGTAAATGAAAAAAAGTGTTGAAGTTTATTCGTCTCATTCGTAAGTTTCAAATTCTTGTTTTTCTTCTTGTTCTTCTTCTCCTGATTCTTCTTCATCTTCATTTTGGATGCAAGTAAATTGCGTCAATAGCGATGTTTCGCATGATACTTCGTCGGAGTCAAACGAATCCTCCATTGTTTGTGATTAAATATTAGAGCACGACCGGCCTTGACAATTTGTGCATGCCAAAGAACAAGACAGTCCGACTTTTTTGCAACCACATTTAGCACTGCTTCCCTTTTTGCAGTTGCAAAAAATAGTGTTCAGCAGTTTTTCCGGCGCAGGTGGAAGTAAAGTTTGAACTGGCTCTAATATATTGTTGACCAACTTCCAACCCCAGTCTGTAGGGTCTAGCTGATAACCAAGCCACACTTGAACTTGGTAATATACTCGAAAAAGATGTTGGTGAGCAGCAACTGAGGTTGGAGGAAGACAAGCTAATTGAACTTGTTTTTTATTTTTAGTATTTTTAACGAAACATGCATATCGATGCTTATCTAAACAGGTAGTTTTTTTAGGAGCTCCGTTCATAGAAAGAAGTAAGCGGATGCCGTTGGTACTAACTTCTTGTTGAGTTGAATTACTCTTTTTAAAAACTTCAGCACATTGAATTAAATCTTGTTTTTCAAACAATTTTAAAACTGCTGTTTTACCCCTCCTGTAAAATGCAGATGTCGTATCACAGCCAGTTATTGCGTGTAAAAATAGTACATGATCTTTACACTTTACTAAAGTAAATAAACTTTTTGACGAATATGTATCTGATTGATGCTGAGCTTTTCCTGGTTTTAAGAAAAAAATAGTTTTTTCAGTTCGCGTTCGAGAAGTGAGTAATACAAGTAAGTCAACATCTTACCAGATCTTCTTATCAGACCAACAACAATAGTTTTATTTGTCAAATTGAATTGCTCTATTGCTGTTTCAATAATCAATACATCAGCATCATTATTAGCTTGTTTTACCAATTTATTTTCAGCCGTAAACTTTTCTTTCAACATTGAAATGAACCGAGACTTGTTGTGGGTATTTGTAAGAAATTTTAACTTTTATAACTTTTTGAATCGTTATATCTCAGAAACGGTGGCTCGTAAGAAAAAAACAGTGACACATTTTTTGTAGATAATTTTATGATCTACAATTTTTGTCTGGGTATTTTTATGATAAAACTTACCGTTTTGCTGAAAATCGCGAAATACTCATTTTTTTTTACCTTTGACCTTGAATTAAATTTTTTCCTTACAGGGGAATGATGGGGAACTTCTAGACATTGTTTATAATTATATTTTGAACAATTTCACTGAAATTCAGCTTGTTGGGACTTTATGTAACTTCACTCTCATTTTTTGGTCTAAATTGACCGGACTATTAAAAATAAAAATTGGTTCTTGTAAAGTCGGTTGGTTTAACGTGACAACGTCATAACAGAACATTGATAGATGTTCGCAAGCGTACAATGAGCGTAACGGGAAACTTTTTCGTGCATGTTGCGTGTTCATCAATTTATAAGACGTCGCGTCAAAAAAATAGTTTTTGATATAATCATACATTGAATCGCTGACACGCCAAGAAGAAGATGTTTCAAAACCTGCTAACCAATATTATCGCTTCACCACTGAATTATGATGTACCAAACAAAAAAGAACCATCAAAATTGATTCACAATTGGCAGAGCTATGGCATTACAAACAAAATAAATATACAGCCAAATTGAGATGGAGAATTTTAAGCGATTTTTTGAAATCGGTATAAAAAACAAATCAGTACTTACATTCGACACCTGTACCCATTTGTCTAAAGGTGGAGTGATGCCGATAGATTCCAGGAAACTCTCTTTCAGTCCGTATGTGCCATTGGGATCTATTTCCCACATATCCAAATCCGGTTTCCATGGCGTTCTGAAAATAATAGAATTTTATTTATATGATTCCAGTGTGCATACTTAATACTTTCAAAACTAAATAACAATATTGTATTGTATAATTTTAATATATTTACACTAGAACAATAAATCTAATAATTATTATATAATTCTTGTAATATTAAAAACTATTATTTCCTTCTAATGAACTGGATATGTCAATAATAATAAACTGCTCTAACATATTTTCGATGCAATTGTCAACTCTGTACATCTTTGTTTCGATTTTGATTTTCACATGAGACACATGATAAATAAATAAATATTGGTGGACAACTCACACACAACACCATCTGACCCCAAACTAAGCAAAGCTTGTAAAATGGCAGCCAGATAGCTGATATAATACTTATATAGTTCTAAGTACAAACTTAATATACATAGATGTAAATATTTTTGTGTAACTTGTGGAACGGGCTTCATGTTCGTTATTTGGACCAATAGCAACACAGTCAACATGTAATTGTTTGTTAAGCTTATTTGTCCCGTCACTATAAAAAAAGTGCAACTTATTATCTACTAGCGGCCCGTTCCGGCTTCCAGGCGCGGTCCGAAGGTCGGGGTGTCACAGGAGACATGACCCTAAAATCGCATACGTTAAATTAAAAATATATTTTAATGTCTTATATTTTTATTTTTTTTGTTTTTATTGTCCTATTTCTTGTCATATTCTCCTATTTACTGTCCTATTTAATCTCGCGCTATTTAGCTCAATTCGCGCCGGCACTTCTTTTATCAGTCGTTAAAGATGGCGCACGATTTTGCTACGAAGAGTTCGATATTTTTAGACAGGGAAAATACACTTCATTTTGTAGGGAAAAATAATTACGAATTTCTATAAAAGTTGATATATTTTATGTGATTAACATGACCTTAAAAAGATGCAGGCTACAAGCCGACCCTTTATCTGAGTCCTCGCCTGCGCGGTACAGGGGCGCGGGGGTAGACGACAAAGGGGACTGAGACAGGCGGGCGGCGGGCGAATTTTTGTAATCGCTCATTTCACTAAGCACCACCGCCGCCCGCATAAGTATAATTACCAATGACCCTGTATTAAGGTAAAACACACTAAACAGTAAACTTTATAAATCTTACGTTATAGCTGGGGTGTTGTGTTCTTTGTCGACAGTTTCTTGCTTTATGACAGTTTTTTTGAGTCGTCACACTTTGTTGTGTGACATTTTCTGTTT
The DNA here is from genome assembly GCA_017562165.1 of Ectropis grisescens. Lineage (NCBI taxonomy): Eukaryota > Metazoa > Arthropoda > Insecta > Lepidoptera > Geometridae > Ectropis > Ectropis grisescens. The sequence continues at coordinate 21,016,684 of CM029787.1, read as the reverse complement.
TTTTGTTAGTTTCAGGTTTTGATTCGACAACTGGAGGAGTTTCAGGTAGCATCTCACAGTCTGATAGATCTACAACTGAAATAACAAGTGCCTGTATTAAATATTTAACCCCCCAATGCATAGGAATAAAGACTGGATCAAAAATAAACCATTCTAATTAGACCGTCAGGTAGATCATGGAAACTCGTATTTTTTGTTCTACCATATCAATAAAAATCAACAAAGATATAGATCATCAAATTTCCAGAGTGGGTGTGGTGACGTCATTTATTGGTAAAAATCGTACCATCAAGTGACGTCACTCTTACCATTAACCCTGTATATAGTTATAGATATACTTCAATTGCGCATGTCAATGACACGGTGACGCGAAATCATCAGACCAGTACTACTAAACTAGACAAGATCAAATACCAACAAGTACTCAACAGGACTAAATAACTTTTCAATAATATTAGTCAGAAATAGTATAGATTTAATTCTCACCACTCAAGGAGACAGTAAGTTTGTTCCCTTCAATCTCTTTGCCCGCGAGTTTGGCCATGGCCGTCTCACAGTCCTCTAAGACTTGGTAAGATAGACGAATCGCCCCAATGCCGGTGTCATCATCGTCTTTAATCATTTCTATTTCGTCCACTGGACCACACTGAAAATCAATACATACATTAAATATATCTTATACCTTTAAACAAAGCAATTCTTGTATATACCTATATAAATACTAGCTGTACCCTGGCACGCTTCGCTGTGGCACATTATGATGGAAAAATTAGATAAAATTTCAGCTCTATCGGTGCAGAACTTTTTTTTTAGGTTTTTGAAGCGTACACAAACCAACATAATGTTTTTATGTATAGAGATATTATAGAATCTGAATCTCGGAATCTGCTCTAACGATTTTCATGAAAGTATACAGGGGTTTTGGAGACGATAAATTGATTAATTCTTCATTTTAATAAAACGCATTTTATGCGAGTTTTTACACTTGAAAACTCTTACATTAACATTAGAATGTAACGGTATCTATATAATATTTCGCATCGTTACGTGACAGTATAATTCATAGCTCAGGCGGGAAGTTGGGCGGTCATGAAAGAGTAGATCCGAGTTCGAATCCAGACGGCTTCTCTTTTTTTTTCAATTCCCTTATTTATTTATTTTTTAGAATATCTATTATAGCCCTTTATCTGTACCTAGTTTTTTTTTCATCACTTCGATATAAGGCATAGTCGATGCGGCATCGCTCGAGAGACAGAAGCACTGCCCAGGTCTCGATGGAATCGAAAGCTTTCGTATAGTCCACATACGCTATACAAAGTGACCGATTATACTCCTCGGTTTTCTGTATAATCTACGGAAGTGTGGTATATTGTGCTGTCGCATTTTTGGAAACTAGCTTGTTCGGGGGGCTGGAAGTCGTCAAACCCGCGTGCGAGACGATTCGTGATTACCCTCGAAAACAACTTATAAACGTAGCAGAGAAGTGAGATGAGTCTGTAATTCTTCAACAAGGTGATGTCACCTTTTGTGAAGAAGAGCAGCACCACACTTCTACTCCAAACTTTTGGCGTATTACCGCTTCCGGAGGACTGTAAGTACCGGTTTTCCACCTGCTCTCAGAAGCTCAGTCGTAATTCCGTCGTCGCCAGGTGCCTTATTTTTAAGTTGTTTGAGGGCCATCCTAATCTCGTACAGACTGACTTCCGGCATATCTTAGGAAGTGTCCGGTCAGGTCAGGACAGGTTGTCCTTTCGTAGAGGTGTATAACTGTACTGTTCATAGAACCTCTCAACGTTACCACTATCGGTCTTCAGTTTGGTCAGCTGACTTTGCCCATGAGATGGATTTCTTGCGAATACCTTCGAGCCTTAATTCTGCTTGATCGCTTCTTCAATACTCGTAGTATTGGAGCAGCGTATGTATGTCACGCCGCACGCAGGTAGAGATCTGTCTATTGAGCCGTCATGTCGACCGAAGACTGCAACCGCATATCTCACCTACCCGCCATGAGATTTAGAGTATGATCGCCAAAGCTTTTGAGTTTTATTTTGGTGTCGGCTCTTATAGAATTGTCTATCACCTGTGAACTAGCCTGTCGTTTATTTCGACCGCTGCTACGCACTCATCTAAGGATTCGAAGCGATTTTGAAGTTTGATTTGAAAGATATAGGGATTTTCGATTTGAGCTTAATTTGGTCAAAGCGTGGACTTCATTAGACGTGATACGAACTTAATGTTTAGATTCAGCGTACCTCTTACCATACAGTGATCGCTGCCGGGCTACGATAAGTACGATAGTATCAGTAGACGATAAGTAGGTATATAGGATAGGAGATTCGCGGGTAGCGCGGACGTGATGAGTCGGTACCACGTTTTTAATTAAAAAAAAATAGAACAATGGCTCATAAGCCTACAGACCCAACCTTACGCGATGTGATGAAAGCTGTGAACGAGCTGGCTTCAAAAATTGGTGCGATAGAAACCATCATCATCAACTACGAAGCAAAAACTAATCAGTTTCACAACATCGTAAAAAGTATCAAAGAGGTGCTGGAGGGTAAGTCTCCCAAAAATACATTAACAAATGCGGGTAGCACAGATGCTACAACCCCGACCCAGCAACCGACAACACTGCGACCCGTGCGCCAAGCGCGGTTAAAGGCGGCTACTACGTTCATTCATGCCCAGGTGCCGAAAAAAGGTAATGTGCCGACACCCACTATTGCCACAAAGCCTCAGACATCGTTTAGTGACGAAGTTAAAACTACGGACGGGAATCGACCAATAGTCATATTCTCTGTCAAAGCCAGTTCAATAATAACTCCGGGTGTGGCCACGAAACCTGCGATCGAGGTTGATGTAAAATGACGACGTCACAGGTGAACCCTGGCACACGGTCGGGAAGAAAACGCCGAAAAGACGACAAATAATTACTGGCATAGGTAAATCCGACGATGTACTCCAAGCTGTGGAACGTCTGAAATATATCCAAGCCTGGCAATTTAAACCTGATACCACCACGGAAAATGTGACGAAATACATTAATAAATTACATAAATGTAATAATTACTACGTTGAGAAAAGAGAAATAAAATCTAACTGGCATTCCGCGTTTATTATCGGGATCCCCGAAAGTTTGTACGAATAGATTAGTTCGGCGAGTTCTTGGCCCGCCGGCGTACGAGTAAGTAAATGGATTTTTCGAGCACGGGCCTCGGCCGGCGCACGGCCGCAGTAGCGGACCCGTGCGCGGCGCGGCCGTACATTGTGAATGATGCTCGACCCCCCGGCGATGACTCACGGCCGGCGGCCGGTAACGGACAGCTGCACCACGCGCCAAAACGTACGCGGGTATGACACCCGTGGAAAAAGTAGTGCAATTCAAAGTTCAATTGTCATTTGCCATCAAAATATCCGTGCTATATCTGCAGATGACAAAACACGAAAGCTTGAGATACTACTAAAAAGTGACATTAAGTGCGATGTGTTAGCATTGTCGGAGCACTGGCTGACATTAGACAAATTAAACTGCGTACAGATTGATGGCTTTAAATTGGCTTCGAGCTTTTGTAGGAAAGTGGCCCAGCACGGCGGGTCCTGCATATATGTGAGCGACAACACTACGTGTGTAGAAAACCAATCGTTGACAATGATGTCACGTGAACAATGTTGCGAGATATCGGCGGTAGATTTAATAGATTACAACTTAACCGTTGTCTGTATATACAGAACTAACTTAGTCACTTCTAGTATATTTTTTTGACAATCTAGAACGTCTGCTCGATAAAATCAATCTGTTGAGTATAGATTGCATTATAGTAGGCGATATGAACATAAACACGTTAGGTGACGTAAACGGTGACGTAAAACGACTGCGTAAACTATTGCTAGACCATCATCATTCATCATCAGCCGCAAGACGTCCACTGCTGAACATAGACCTCGTGCTGATTGCTAGACCACAACATGACAAACGAGGTAGACTTCCCGACTCGCACTACCGGTACTTCCTCCACGAGCTTGGATCACGTGTACTCGACGCTCCCGTCCGGCGCGGTGCGCGCCGCACCTGTCGTCACCAACCTGAGCGACCGATGTCGCGGTGAGGTGCGAGGTGCATGGCGCTGGGGGCGGTCAAACGCAATCTCCTCTCTATGGACGTAGTTTTTCACAATCCAACCGAAATAATTTTATCCTGGCGCTGGATAGTATCGACTGCGGCGTGAGCGGTGCGTCTCACGCCTTGCTGGCGGATCTCATGCGGAATAGGACTCAAATTGTGGTGGCGTGCGGAGGCACGGAGACGTCTGGGGCGCTGACTACAGAATTGGGAGTAGCTCAAGGGTCGTCGGTATCCAACGTACTGTTCTCTTTGCTCCTAAACGATCTGTCGGACGCTGTGACCACAGCTGAATTTTTTATGTACGCAGACGATGTCGCCGCCGTGGTCACGGCCCAGTCGATTGATGTTCTGGAGCAGAGACTGAACGAGGCAGCCGATGAATTAGCGCGGTTCTTTGGTTTGAACGGACTCTCATTAAACCTGAACAAGACACATTTCGTTCATTTTGCTCTCTCGGGTCACAAAACACGGCAGTTAGTCGTTCGCTTGAATGGCACGAAGCTAGGTCAGTCAGAAACAACTACCTTCCTAGGGTTCGAAATTGACCGGGGCCTAACGTGGGGAGCACCACATTAACAAACTGTGCGGCAAATTAGGCAGCGCTTGCTTTGCATTAAGCCGTGTGGCGAAAATCGTATCCGCCGATGTGGTCCGCTCTTGTTATTTTGCCACGATTCACTCCCTCGTTCAATACGGAGCCGAGCTGCACGGACGAGCTGCGGACCGGGATCGAGTGTTCAGACTGCAAAAGCGAGCCGTCCGTGCCATTGCTAGAGTACCGCAGGATGAATCCGCGCGACCTCATTTTAGGAGGCTTGGTATATTAAACATTGCCTGCACTTGTTATTTTTCAAGTCACAGTGTACGTTAGGTCGAACCAAGCCTCTTATAAAACACTCTGTAATGAGACTCGCAGCAAGGGCAAGCTCGTGGAGGTGCGTCGCACGTTGAAGAAGTCAGCCAGGTCGACTCATGTGATGGGGCCTACTGTTTACAATAAACTCCCGGAAACTTTCACCTCTGCGTCCACAATGGGCAGTTTCAAATCGCGACTCAAACGTTGGCTTATCGAGCAGACGTTTTACAGCTATGATGAATTTATACAATTGAATTATTGATGTTGATAATGAGATTAATTAATTTGTGTTATGTTTATAAATTAATTTTAAAATAATTATTAAATTATTTTTATATGATTAGGTTGAATAATTTATGTGACATTTTTCATTTTTTTTATTATTTATTGTGAAATGTATATTAATTAACTTTTGACATTTATATTGATTGTAATTGATCTAATTTGTAGATTTATGCTACATTAAGGTACAATTTTATACACCAACAATGTTTAAGGAATGTATTATGTGACGTGTAACAATGGTTATGAATAAATGATTATGATTATACCTAGGTACTGGACCCGGCCCCGCGGGGGCGGTCATGACACCCTGGATCCGCGCCTGCTTGCACTTGACTTCCGGCTCGCCAGATGTTAAGCGATGATGCCCTGTACAATGGAGCATGCTTACCCAGTAGACCGATTCACTCTCAATTTGAAGACACCACGATTGAAACCACCAGGAACAACCCACTACCGCAATGCATTCCACAGCCTTCACATTCTGTTAAACTGTTGATAAAAAAAATTACGTACCTGTAAATCCACATAATTTTTTATATCCATGAAGCTCCAACTATTTGGCAGATTTGTGACAGTCAAACAAAACTCTATGTCACCACTTAGTGTGTCAATGGTCTGCTCTGTTGAACTCACTATCTCTGCATTTCCTTCTTTTGCCTCTTTTTCTTTCGTTAGAGCCTCCTGTATAGCTAACCTACGTCTTTTTGATGGCCTCATTCTAGTACGCTTCTTACGTTTCAACAAGGAATTTTCTTGGCCCATTGCTTCCATACAATGGTTAGTTTGTCCTTCTTTTGTTGCCTTACCATTTGCTTCGCCAGACTCTATGACGGCATCATCTATTGTTGATGTAGTTTTAGCTGAGTCATTAGCTGCAATTTCCGTGTCGCGATCTATAAGAACAGTTTTAAAACTTTTTTTATTAAGTAAAGAGTGACGAGACAGACACATTTACCTGATGTTAAGTAAAATGTAATAGAACATAAAGAGTCCAAAACATTACATAACACAGCACTTTACTCGTCATCCAGAGATATAGGTGATGTATCTCTTTGCTCTGTATTTTTTGTAACCTTCAAACCAAATATTTGTAATTTACTGACCCCAGGGTCTAAGAGGCCAATCTGGTATTACGTAAGCATTATAAGGGGATGGGGGTTTTTGTTTTGCTTATTTTTGATGACATGAGTGATGGCGGGTCTAGATAGTGAGTATGCCAGCAATTTTGAAGAAAATGCATAAATAGCTATGTAAATATTTCGTAGATATTTTAAATAAATACACGGGTAACTCACGTCTAATATAGTCAGTGCTAAACGAGCTGCGAACCCGCGCGCGCACTCTCCATGTAAAGATCGCCGGACGCGATCTAAACTTGAGTCGGACTGGACTGACTATATTAAACGTGAGTTACCCATATTTATTTAAAATGTGTAATAAACACGTTAGTTTTCACACTAAAATTTCGTAAATACGTTATTCTACTGCCAATCAGTAATGTGCAAACATAACTGTATTCCAGTTTCAAGGGTAATGTTACAAAAACCATTTTAGAGCAACGAGATAAATCATCATCATCATCAATCATATCTCTACGTGCAGAGTACTCAGCTGTTGCTGTGCTGTGCTAGGCAGTGCATTGAACTCTTCATGTTCCAATGTTCATGTTCCAAAAAGCTGTGTGGCACTGGGCTGTTATGAATATGCATATTCAAGAGAAGTCATACTGGTTACTCAGTAATTTTTATAATAGCATCAGAGGTAAAATAATAAAATAAACTTAAAATATTTGAGAGTGCATCATGTATAGTATCATATCCATGCAGTGCCCAGAAAATATTGCTCTAAGCACAAAGCAATAAGGTCCCCATTAAAATATCTAGCGTATTCAAATATGTTTTTAAATTTCTTTTGTAATGTTTTTATTGGCTTTCAAAATGAGAGTTTTTTTTATCTTAATACTATAGTGACATTAGCTTATTTAATTCTATTATTATAATAAATTAAATAACATTGTCAGACAAATCATATTACCTCTTTCCTGTTTGTTTTCTAATTTTGTGTCTCTATCATGAGCCGACTCATTTTTTTACTGCATCTAAAAGATCGTCCACTAACGCTTCCTCAAAAGATGATAAGACATTATCTGTCTCTTTCTTCACATCTGTATTACTTAGTGTATCATGGCTTTCATTACTTGTGCTATTGACCTCCTTGGATTTTGTAACATTTATCTCATCTGTTACTACTTCCATTGTGTTATCTGGTTCTCTAAGTGTATCTGTAAACCAGGACAGTAAAAATTATAAGAGATTTGATATTTCAGCAGATTTACACGACCTAAAATTGCCTTCCCATTTTAGATCCCAAAAATTCATACAAAACGGTTTGAATCCACTTTTCTCGTACATACAGCTTTAGAGTGGAAAATGTTGCAAGCCTCCTTGTTCCCTGAGAAACACAATCTAGAACTTTTCAAGGTCAGAGTGAATAGGTTAGGGAGTTTCTAGATCAACGTGCATCATCTTCCACACTGTCAATTACCATCAGGCAAGTTGGTAGTCAAACACGGACCTATTCGAGATAAAAAAAGATCAAACCTGAGATTACTCAATCATCTAATTCTAATTCAGGGTGGGGGTGATAGACCTGCACTGACGCCCCGCTAGGAGTGTATTGTGCACTTCCCCCCGGCCAGCCTATCCAAACCAGCCTAGCTCTTTAAAATAGCGGAGAACGGCCTCCAGAGTTCCACTTCCATTTTGTCAGATGTTGTTTCACTACTCCACAGTTTCATTCTCCCGCAAACAGCCTCTGCATAGGGGATTGTCAGTAGATCCTATTTTGTGAAGATGGTGGTTTAACTCACAGTGACCTGTGATCAAACCTATCATCAGACGAAGATCTGATCTTGATAGATTTAGGAGTTTATTGGTAACTTTTCTATCTATCAGTGGGAACACCGTTTTAGTGTGTTTACACTTTACGGAGTTATCCCAAAGTTTTTTGCTCTTTCTGTGTGTAGACATAGCTTACTCAATCATCATAAAGATAATTATACATTCATGAACATTTCTCATACAACACCATCTGGCCCCAAACTAAGATAGGGATAAAAATCTTGTGTGTCAGATTACACAAATAATACAACACACACAATGAAACAATCAATAAAATTTCCAAAATCCCAAGGCGTACAATAGAACTAGTTGCAATAATTACTCTATAAAAATAGACACCATTGTTCAAAAATTCATGAGAGAGAGACGATCTTCTTAGCATTCCATGGATTCAACGTGCGGGTGCTGGGTCCATCGTGTGGCAGAGAGAGAGAACCCGAGTAGATACCGAGAGTTGTTGTGACTCGGGCGTAGGTTTAAGAGCCCCTGCTGATGACGTCATGATGTTCATTTGTATGAGACGAACTTCTTAGCATTCCAAGGATTCAGTGTGAGGGCGCCGGGTCCATTGTGTGCTAGGTGGACCCGGCACCCGCATGGTGAACTAAAAAAAGAACTAGTAGCAATATGATTACCCTAACAGTGTCCATTGTTCAACAATTCATATTTGTATCAGTGATCTTTCCTATCTGTAATGTAATGTAGCAATGAATGATGGTTTTGAGTATTACAATGCTGTAATTATTTAGTTAGCAGTAGACCTGAGAATTATTTAGTGAATAGAGCTGCAAGTAATAGTCCCGAAATACTAACTGTAGCTAATTGCGAAGTTGTACAAAATTATATTTATCTCGGGTCCAACATATCCAACGAAGGAGGTTGCATGGACGAGATTAAACGAAGGTTTGCCATAACCAGATTTGCAGTGGAGCGGTTGGGAAAAATTTGGAAAGACAAGAGGATAACCAAAAACACAAAGGTCATGAAATCTCTTGTATTTCCAATATTTCTTTACGGAGCTGAGATCTGGTCCTTGCGGTTACTGGATCATCGAAAAATTGACGCCTTGGAGATGTGGTGTTGGAGGCGCCTTCTTAAGATCCCATGGAGCGCTTTCCAAACTAATACATCTATTTTAAAAGAACTTAAGGTTAAGGAGCGACTTTCGTCGATTGTGCAAGCACGAATAGTTAGTTTCTTTGGACATGTGACTAGGAATGAGGACTCAAACTGAAAAGACTGGTGATCCAAGGCCAGGTGGCAGGGAGAAGGGGTCAGGGCAGATCACCCACACGATGGACAGACCTCATTAAAACAGCCACACAGTCTTCCATATTAGAGTGTTCTCGTGATACGAGGAACCGATCAACGTGGAGAAGTATTGTGAGATCGGTAATTAGCCGCCGAGAAGATTGAGGACGGACAAGACCCTCCATGTATCGCCATCTTATGAACCACGACCACTCTGTCAAGAGTGTCCGACTCAGAAGAAGAGACCTGAGAAAATTTGTTCAAAATCTACATTCATTGGACCCTGTTCTGAGGCCCATTTATTTGTCTAAAAGTAGTATACTAAGCCTTTGGGTTATAAGACCCAGGGCCAGTTGCCCGGTAGTTAGCTAGATACTTTACCAGGGCTCTATTGAATACCGGCCATTCCCGAACAAAACTTTTGTAGCAGATACAGTAACATCAAAGCCAAGCCTAATATATTCCTGTGATAACTTTCAATAGGTATGCATGATTTCATCGGAACGTAACTTTGGTTTTCACCAAAAGTAAGGTGTGCACAATCTTACACACCTTTCATTATTTATTTACTATTTCAGTGTCCACAGCTCCACACACAAAACCACAGAGCCACGAAGCCGGCTAGCACACTGAGTCACTGGTCACTGATATTTCGTTTTGCCTATAGGTCATGCGAAACATTTAGGGACTACCACATTAATAACCAGAAAATACATTTCACCAACATTGTATTGGATTATAAATTTATTTAATATTTTCAGTACTTCACACTGTTTGTTTTTATTTATTTATAGTGCCCAGTGCCCACCATGGTGCCCACAGCCCAAAGAGAATGTAAAGTCCTCTGTCATCCGTGACATTCACCATTCGCTCTTCACAGATTCGCATCCAGAATCAGGGCTGCCAGATGCGCGACCCGATTTTCTGGTTTTCTCGTAGGGTAAACCACCCAATCGTTGGCACTCCTCCGGTTATTGGCACTTTAGATTTTATTTCGAAAAAACAAGGAAACCATAGATTATTCACGCTTGGAACGCATTTAAAAGTAAAATAGAATATTTTTTCTTTTCAAAAGTGGCAACATTGATCCAAAAACTAATATGGCGATTTAGAAACGGCAGCTGACATTTCGCGCTAGTGATATGGTGAAGTTATTTTGTTTTTTTGTTAAGGTAAGAGCTTGATTCAATTTAGGTAAATCGCGGCTATTTGGCTAATTGGTAGTATTGAAATAATTTAACAAAACTAATTGGTAGTGTAGACAGTAGATACATAAATTATTTCTGCAATACTTTTATCACATTATATTTTATTCCATGTGTCAACATATGGAACAATGATTTCGTCAAATTCCCTTTATTGGCACTAGTGCCAATAACGAAAGCTAATTATTGGCAGTAGTAACGGTCATAGAAATTTGAATTCTAATAATATGTTTTTATTCGTTTAGATTTTGTTGTGAACAATGAAAACGCACAATGAAAAAAGAAAACAACAAAAGAAATCAAAAGGAATAGAAAAAAGTACACGAAAGCAATATAGTGAAGAAAATATTAACAAAGCTATCGACGCGATTAAAAATGGCATGGCTAAAAAACAAGCAGCAAGAATTTATCAGGTTCCTCGAGCCACGTTGCAGTTTCGCATCAAGAAACCTGAACATAAACTTCAGCCTGGTCCGAGTCCAGTACTCAACGAAGAGGAAGAGAATAAACTTAAGAGTTGGTTAAATATTAGCCATGCAAAGGGTTTTCCTAAAAGGAAAGAAGATCTTTTAAATAGTGTAGCAGAGTTTATAAAAAAAGCGGTCGTTCTAACCCATTCAGAAATAACATTCCCGGGGATAAATGGTACAAACTCTTCTTAAAGAGACACCCAGATATTACCGTAAGAACACCTGAAGCAGTAACAGGGGCAAGTGCTGCCGTATCAGAAAACGACGTAAAAGGATGGTTTCAGGCAATTGAAATATACCTGAAAAATCACAATTTGTTTGATGTTTTATCAGACCCGAAACGAGTTTTGAATGGTGACGAAACCAATTTCGTTCTTTGCGCAAAAACTGGTGTGGTCTTAGCACCAAAGGGTGCAAAAAACGTTTACGAGGTCGACCACGCCCCTGCTAAAAGTTCACTAACAGTGATGTTTACTTTTGCTGCCAATGGTGAAACCACCCCACCCATGGTAATATTTCCTTACAAACGTTTGCCAAGTGAAATTGCTTCAAAAGTACCATCCGATTGGGGTATAGGTCTCAGTGACAATGGCTGGATGAAAACAGAAATTTTCGCTCAATATATAGAAAAAGTATTACATCCGCATCTCGTGCGTAATCAAGTACCATTCCCGGTCATTTTGTTTGTGGATGGACACAAAACTCACCTCACTTATGCCGTCAGCGAGCTTTGTCCCTCATTGGATATTGTGCTCATAGCACTTTATCCCAATTGTACTCGATTGATTCAGCCTGCAGATGTCTCAGCATTCAGACCTTTAAAAGGTGGTTGGCAGAAGACGGTCTTAGAGTGGCGGCGTGAAAATCCATCACGAGCTCTCACAAAAGACGATTTGTACCACTATTGGAAAAAACTATTGCTAAAAGCGTAAAACCAGATACAATTATTAATGGATTCCGGGCTACCGGTCTTTGTCCATGGGACTCAAATGCTATAGATTACTCGAAGTGCTTGGGGAAGAATCTAAAGAATAAGCCGGAAGGTGAAGCAATACCGGTAACTTCGAGAGTGATGAGCAGAAATGATTTTATCAGATATGCAGGACAGTCGACAATAACAGATCTTATAAACAAGCAGGATTTGACAGCTGCTGAGAAAATTTTACAAAACCTGTGGTATTTTTTTGATGAAAACGGAAACAAGCAAACATGTGAAGAAAACCTTGAAGAAAAAAGAGTGAGAAAACCAAATGAGAACTCTGATACAAATAAAAAAGACGACAATAAAGAAATCTATGGGACAAATACCTCGGATGCTTCTCTTAAAGAAGAAGACCTTTTGGACATTGAAAATATGGATTTTATTATGTGTGATGAATTTGATAGTACATGTAACATTCCTCTAGCTCAAGAAACACAACAAACACAAACACAAATGACATCATGACCATCAAAGATTCTCGGACTGATTATTTTTCAAAATACACTGAGAACATGGATTTTTATACACCCAAAGAAGATACTGAAACAACAGAATGTATACAACTTACTCACATTGCTCAAATTGAAACACATAAAGAAAGGAGTCACTACAGTTTAGACAGTAGTTCAAAGAAATCAGTCTCTAGTAATGACGTCGTCCGTCAAGCTCATCAGGATTTTAACAAAATTGAAGTTCTAGAAACTGCAAGCAATCCTATTTTCATGACCCCTATTAAGATAAACTTACGTGAAACAAAACTTGATGACATATTGGTGTTTCCTAAAACACCTCAAAGGAAGGGAGTGAGACAAACTAAGAAGACACCTTATGTTATTACGTCAAAAGAATTCAAGGATGAGGAACGTGAAAAAATTAAAGCAAAGAAAGAAAAGGAAGAAGGCATACAAAAACGAAAGGAGCAACGACAACAAAAAAAACTTGCCAAAACTGAACAAATGTTAAAAAAAGAAGAAAAAATTGTCAAGAGAAAAGTTGATAAAAACCGTGAAACTGCGGAATTTGCAAAGAGAATATTATTTTCAAAAGATTTTTATAATTTAAACGATGATAACCATACTAAGATAAAAAAAGAAAAATGTGATACTATGAATAAAATAACTAAGAAACTAAACAAACCAACAAAAGATGATTCTAAAATACTATTTTAAAAGATATTTTAAATTCTGAAGAAGCATTTAGTGACACAGTGGAAGACAAGACATTTGATGATGGTCATAGAGCTAAGACAAAGCTTAGCATCACTGAAATCGAGAAGATATTGACTGAAGATTAAGATAAGCTTTAAGGTTACTTTTTTACTATTTCCATTGATTAATATTTTGTAGGTGTTAAAGTTAAAAGATCTCAAGGGTAGCCATCTAAGTATTGATAAAAAAGACTGCCAAAACAAGAACCTAGAATAAGAAAAAGTGTTTATGTTATAAAAGTTGATTATTTAAATATTTTCTGAAAATTATAAATATGGGTAGATAATTTACCTCAATAAAAGCAGACCTAGTAAATAAAAATATTGTTTTAATGATACTCTAGGTATCTATTTCTTTTAATTTTAATGGTAGGAAGGTATCTAACTACCTATTTCAAACTACATGCCAATAATTAGACGAGTAGATGCCAATATTGAGGATTTCGATGCCAATAATAGGATTTTCTGTAGTCTTTTTGATTTGAGTATAAAATGATCATTTAATAGTATTCATTGAATAAAAAGAGGGTATGAAAACAAACATTAGAGTATATACTTTGATTCTCTCACATATTTTGGTTACTAGCTCTTGCAATTGAGGTTTTATGGCAATTTAATTTCAGACTGACACGAAGCTCACTCTTAAAGTGCCAACAATTGGGTGGTTTACCCTACAAGGCTCCCTAAAATCTCGTTTTTCCTCGTCTTTACGCAAAAAAAATCTCGTACACGGTGTTTTTCTTTAAACCTAGTTATTCCCTTACTCCATTCACACAGCTTGTACTAGTAGGTACTATTTCTTGAATTTAGTGTTAAAATGTACGGCATAATCAAACACCATACGGTCCAAATACTAAACTATTAAGTACTACCATAGATTAGACTTACTCATAAATCATCATATAAGCTATTTCTAAAATTGCTTTAATTACCTACTCCATTATTGTATCAACATCTTCACGTAAGATACGGCGTTTCATTTTTGCATTATGTTCACTGTGTAATACGCCGTGTTCGGTAAAAGCTTGAAAAAAAACTATAAAACCTAGCTACAGTGTTTCCACTTTAATCATTCCCTTTCCCCTCGCCTCAATTCCCCCCCCCCCCTTCATGCCTCAATGCTTCAAGCTTTCATGCCTCATCGACAACCATATTATAAGAAACATCGCTGATATCTGACTAATTATAGGAAAAATTTCCTCAATATGACGAAGTCAAAGTCAAAGTTATTTATTGGTAAATGTAACATTTACAGGTCAGCCATAAAAAATTACAAAAAATTGTGTAATGATAACAATTATCCGTGCTGTAACTGAACATTGGAAAAATAAAATTTAACAACAATGTACAACAATGTCATGATCATAAACATAATTACAATAAAAATAATGTCAAATCAGAATAAAAAATCATACTACTAATTAATTCCTTTATAATAGGTAATTAAATTTTCAACTTTTAAATTGAGAACAATCAATAAATAATAATTATAATAAAAACAATGTCAAATCGAAATAAATAATTCATATTTTTTAAATAATATTATAATACATACTAATTAATTTAATTACAACAATTAAATCATTATTTTACCGTCTGTCCTTAAAAACTCTTCATAACTTTTGATTTTACTTAACTTCATAACTTGACGAAGTTTTTGTGTTTGTTTGATTAGGCATGAGTTCCCATTTACACCTCTTTCCCCTTTTTATTCCCCTCTGGACCCTCATTTCCCCTCAAAAGGGGAAGTTCCCCTCATTGTGGAAACACTGCCTAGCTATATTAATTACCCCATTTCCCCTCGTCAATCCACTCCAAAAATGTTATCCTTCAAATTTTCCCCATTACTATTAAAATCCCCATTTTTTGGGGTTATTCTCCCCGATCTGGCAAGTGATACTGGTGTAGTGGTAGCATAGATTACACACCTCAGTGGTAGTGTAGTGGTAGGCTGGTAAGTACCACAGATTAAGTAATATATACGGTAGGACTCTTTGCAGAGTCCACCTGGGGAACTACCACACCTTACCCAGTTATTAGCCAGCCAAGCAATTACGTCTGAACATCAGTGTTCTGCCTTGAAGAGCAATGTTTTCAGAAAAATTACAGGGTATAAACAGTGCCGGATTAAGCCAGCGCGGGGCCTGTAGCAATTTCTGTCAAGGGGGCCTTGGTTTGCTTAGGTTTAGGAAGGGTAGGGTCAAGTTATGCAAGATATTTTCGCTACATATTTACAGTCAGACAGACGTCGGAGCGCGTGTTCCCAGTTTGCACGGGGGCTGTAGCATTTGCTACTCTTGCTATATGGCTAATCCGCCACGGGGTATTGTTAGCAATTTTAGTAATTTATATAAGTTGGTACTGAAAGAATAGTAAGAATACCGAAATGCACTCTATGGCAACCCTAAAATTCCGGGTACATATGATTTGTTTGTAGTCTGTGGGCTGCGATAGTTTTGACGGGAAACTAGGAAGCTCACGTTTGTCTCGTCGGAACTCGGAACATGTTTATAAAAATCATATACGGCAGCAAGTCTAAGCGAAAGGTTTAAATTAAAAGCATATTGTATTAAATATCTATATATTATATTATTATAAGTATACATGAATACTATATTATTATAAGTAAATATCTAAGTAAAAAGTGATAATTGTACATCTGTTATAGTATGAAAACTAACGTGGTTATTACAAATTTTAAATAAATGCACGGGTAACTCACCTTTAATATGGTCAGTCCAGTCCGACTCAAGTTTCGATCGCGTCCGGCGATCTTTTTCAAGGAGAGTGCGCGCGCGGGTTCGCAGCTCGTTTAGCACTGCTAAATGTACTTAATGTACATCTGTTACTAAATTTAAGGTACTGTAAAGCGTTTTTGTTAATTAGTGCAATATGGATATGAAATGTACCTACTACTTGATCTGCACGAGGCAGCTATGAATAAGTTGGTATGAAGGACTGACTCCCGAAATACAATGCTGTGGACTGATCATAGCTGTTTTATTTATGGACTAATGGTGTTCTCAATTTAGAATAAACTATGTTCCTAATATCATAGAGATAAAACATCTTTTGTCTCTGTGTGACGAGCGTAGTGCAGTGCTAGGTTATGATTTGGTTTCTTCATGTTCCAATAGCTGCATGACACTGTGCTGTTATGGGCAGGCGTGTTGCTTACCATCAGGCACATGTCCTGCTCGTCTCGTCTACTATAAACAAATATATCTTACTGTTTTTTTCTTAACCTTTAACTGTGGAAGTAAGGTCTCAGATGCCCCTCGGGTTCTGAGAATTTGCCAAATAGGTAAGTCACTTCCCCGCTCCCCACAGCACTGAACCTCTCAGTACCTTTCCCTTTAGTGATGAAACAAGCATAGATGGAGATAGTTAAGTCGCCGGCTTCAAAACACATGAGTATTGAACTTTCGAGATTTCGTCGTCGTCGGCCTCTGACACCCCACGTGCACGTTTCATTAATATTGTTCCAGCGTTTATTATTTCAGGATTTTTATAAAAAAACATAAAATTGATGAGTCAAGTACGTATCCTGAGACGAGAAACGTTCAAGTACCTACATCAACTACCAACCGACAAGTACAATCCACCTTGTTTGGTTTCATAACAGATAAAACATTATGTTCCTTTATTCCAAAGAATGGAACATCCACATTGCCACGGTCCATAATAATAAACCAGAAATCATACACTACTAAAATCCAAAAAAAAGGTACGCCTTTTGAAGAAATGTATTCCTGTAGGTAGGTACCTACTTATTTTATTATTATAGAATTTTGGATTTGAGTAGCATCAATACATATGTTTTTTATAACCAACATCAATCAAAATACATTGAACGAGGAGACTTCCTTAAGGAATTGGCGAATGTGAGGTGTTCGGGAGTACTTCCTCAAATGCAAAGGTAAATTGTAAACTACCTACCAAAAGAAGTGAGAATGACTTTGACCCGCATAGTGGGTCCTGATATGCTTTCTAATGGAACCGTGGCTGAAGACGTCGTTCCCAGTGCTCAAAATTTACTTATTATAGTTTGTGATTCACGAAAAATTAAAGGTTTAATTTTGTTTTCGAAATTTCATCCAAATTGTATGATCACATACGTAAGTGATATGATGACGCTAAAAACTGAAATACGCCTAACAGTTCTAAAATTAGTTAAAATTTTATTAGTAAAAATTTATAAAAAGTTAATTTAAGTCTATTTAACAAAATAAAGATATTAAATTTATGTTATTACAAAAAAAAATTGAGATTATTTAGCAACCATGAAGTACAGAGGTCTCAGAGACCCCACGTCCACGGAAGTGTAACAATTGACGTCCACAGTTATAAGTTAAGCCTTTTTTTTAAAGGTATGATAATAAGTTAGATTATATTTATGGTAAGATGAGAAAAAATATTTGAAAGAGGTAGGGGAAAGGTGTACAAGATGATCCCCTTAAGCGAGAATCGAAGTAAGACATGCATATTTCTATGTGGAATAAACAGAATGGCGTTTCCTTCTGTCAAATACGAGGGTCAAACTGAAAGTTCTTAGAAAATCAAAAACTGATTACATTAGCCAGTTATTAGTTTTATTATATCTTTTCAAAATATTGTCCATTCACGTCAATACACCGCTGCATGCGATGGAACCACTGGGAAAAGCACTTTGCCCACTCGTCCTTAGGGGTCTCTTCAATGGCATCGCGATACGCAGCCACCGCTTCTTCAGCATTCATAAACCGCTTTCCTTTAAGTTTTTCTTTAATTTTTGAAAATAAATAAAAATCACAAGGCGCGAGGTCGGGGCTATACGGCGGGTGACCCAGTAATTCAACGTTTCAATCTATCTAACTTTTGTCATACTCAGAATATTTAACTTTTTCAATTTTCATAAAAATATGTTTGTTTTTTTAAAATACTACAAAGTAATCATCTTATACACCCCGGTTGATAAGATGATCCCTTTGGTTGGGGTAAGATGATTCCACTGATCATCTTACCCTCCTTTTTTCTAATTTTATTTAAAAATAAAAAGGTAAATAAAATGTATCAAAAGTATATGTATTTATTTAGAATAATCTCAGAAATTCAACTTAACGTGAGCTACAGTCTGCCTGAAGAAGTACTACACATTTCCCACCACCAAGCAGTAATGTGCAAACATTGCTGTGTTCCTACCTATATTGTTTTTAAACTTTCGCGATTTGAACACATATTATTTATATTATCTAATTAAATAATTTTAGTTCGTGATTAAGTTCTGTTTCATATAAATAATTTTGCTGTGTTCCAGTTTGAAGGGCAATGTTTCCCGTGAAATTAAAGGGCATAGAGATAAAACATCTTATATCTCTGGGTGACGAGCACAGTGCAGTGCTAGGTAATGATTTAGTATCTTTATGTTCCAATAGCTGCGAGTCACTGTAGGTACTGTTATGGGCAGGCATGTTGCTTACTATCAAGCACATGTCCTTCTCGTCTAGTCACTCTATATATACTATTTATAAAAAAAATGTATACAAAAACAACAATCGAAGGCCTTTTCTGTAAACTTAAAAAAATCTGTATAAAAAACATGTACTTACTCAATGTGTAAAAGTTAAGGTACGAGATGATCCCCCGGGATCATCTTGTACACAAGGAAGGGGATCATCTTACCCCAAAGTTAACTTTTTTACTAAATGTCGAATAACCTTACCTATAGCAACGTGACTAGTTTGAAATGGCCTAAAAACAAAAATTAAGGATATTAGAAAGTCACAAACACAACACTTTTTGTATTTAACAGTACTGAATAAAAGTATCATGAGGTTAAAGTTAATCTTACCTTAGATAAAATGACCATAATTTATATTTTGCTACGTAAAAACGTCCAAGCCGCTCACTCCGCCATTGCTATTGAACTGAGGTGAGGGGGCATGCGGGGCTACGTTTTGCCAAAGAAATAAAGTAGATGGCGTTAGCCGTTTGCTTGCAATCTAAATGGATCATCTTACCCGTTGGGATCAACTTGTACACCTTTCCCCTATAATTTATTATTAGATTTTTAGGAAAAGATGGTGTGCGTTTTCTCAATCCCAGCTTCATCATACGTTACAACCGAGGGGGTGTCCCCAGACCACTAAACTAGTCTAAAATTATCAACAGACCATAACGGGCCACCTAGTAGAACCTCGATAACTCAAACCTCGGTAACCTCTATAACTTCAAAAAATAATACGTTCCCTTCCCATCAGAGCCCAATACCGAAACCCTTGATAACTTAAAACCACTATTACTTAAATAATTTTTGTTTCCTTTGGACTGTAACTTATCGAGGTTCTACTGTACCTTTAACAAGCAATTCTGTATATATACCTACAAACCTACATACCTCACATAGGTACACGTATGGAATCTGAATCTCGGAAACGGCTCGAACGATTTTCATGTAATTATGTATGTAGATGTTTCAGGGACGATAAATCGATCTGACTAGGTTTTATTAAAAAACGCATTTTTTGCGCGTTTTTCGACAATGAAAACTGTTACATTATCATTCGAATGCGACGGTCAATTTCGCAACGTTGAGCGGTAGTATAATTAGCTCAGGCGGGATGTTGGGCGGTCATGAAATACCTAGTAGAATCGGGTTCGAATCCAGACGGCTCCTCTTTTGTTTTTTGAGAAAATCTATTACTGGGAGCCCTTTATCTGTATTTAACCCGAGCAAAGCTCGATCACCCAGGTACTAAGTACTGAACGGACAATAGTAATGCAGGCGGGTTGCTTGCCATCAGACACATAACCTGCTCGTCGCTTCATTCAGTATTACAAAAAAAATCGTCGCTGTACCAGTGCACCGGCTTTCACATAAAACCGTAAAGGGAATAAATATGCTCAGGAAAAATAAAACGCACAAAGTTGTTAATAAAAGCGTTTTTAATTTTGTCAAACAACCTACCTACTCTCTTAAAAAGAAATTAACCTTCAACATAGCTCTAACTGTTATTCTATTAATTAAAACTAAGGACAGATGAAAAGGAAAATGAGCTTAAGATAAAATTAAGCGAATTTAATCAAGTAAAATGTAAAATTTGATTAATCTTTCTAAAAAAGCATCAAGGATCTTATAAATTCTTTGTATGTTTTAAATTATAATTTTACATTCATATAGCTAACCTTACGGATATGCTAACCTCAATAAGATTGAACACCTAAAATAATTATAACTTAAATTTATAAATAATCTAGGAAGTCATATAACTCATACTCGCTCAAAGTTGAACCTTGGGCATAATTTTAAGTTAATAACTAAACATAACTTAAATTTCTTATATAAACATCTTAATATCGAGGAAATATCAACATCTCTGATACTACCTAATTTTACAACTGGCAGAAACAGCTTACCATCAAATGAACCGTTTGCTTTTTACTGCTCTTTTTATCTTGAATAAAATCTTCGTAATTTTGTTTTTATTTTGTACAGTGAGATAGACAGTTAAAATAAAGAATGACTTAAAAATGAAGTTGGTTATTTTTAACTTATACTACGAACTATGTATGAACTTATGTGTTCAGAATTGGTCTAACATTAACGACAAAAATAGTACACATGGACAACCATTGTGCCACCCTTTGAGTCTAGTTTAGGCAATATTATATACCCTTCACAAAACTACACAGATATTAAAATAAAATATACACAAATATATTACTAAATTTCTAAGTACATTTCGAAGGAATAAGAAATAATCAAACTTTATTTTTATTATAAACTTAAATTATCTTATCATAAGTTAATTACACTTATTGTATAAGAATAAAAAACTATGTCTAAACTACCTATTATAGTTTATCTTAGTACATACATATATTTAAATAGAAAAAGGAAATTTGAAAGAACAAATTATACTCAAACTTAAAATAACAAAATCTTTTGTCTAATTCTTTCTTTGAATATTCCCTAGTTAAAAAGAAAAAGACAACACTAGTTTATCGATATACCTTAATATGGTACTGAGATTTATAGAAAGTAATATTAAAATACGCTCAAATAGGAATCAATAATACTATTTGTATCTCGCTCTTGAAGTTGAGAACAAGCGAGATGAAAATATGAATTATTTTAAATTAAAAACACATACCTGAATTACTAGTTTCACCATCACATTATGAAGTGTAGTTCACTTGAATATAATATCCCTCGATCCACATGTTGTTGTATGACGCTGGAATTAAATCAGTTAAGGCCAGGTATTTCTATCAAAGTAGGCATTTAATGCTGTCTTCTTCTCGCAACCGTCCTGAAGCGCGGAATCGGTGCCACAGTGCAGAAATAACATTAAAATATTGGACTATGTAATTTAAACTCATTTTTTGTTCAAGATTTGTTTATACTAGTAATAAGAGTTTTGTTGCTATATAAACGAAGAAATACTAAATTTATCTATATACTCGTAGGTATACAAAACTGAACCTTTTCTTTTTTGGTCTCACTATAAGTTGACAATGGCTTTTCCAATTTCATGCATCTTTTTAAAATGTTTCCTAATAAATCACAAGTTCGTCAAAATTAAAAAAATGTGCTGAAACGTAATGAAAGGCCAGTGAAAATAGACGGTTTTTGATCAACTTTGCACTAAATTTCTAATCCAATTTTTTGTATGAGGTAAAGAACACTTACTGAGCATAAAATTACAAAATGCTCACAGATCCAGGTAGAGCTTCAAACGCCAATTGAAAAAAACTGTTTTAGCCGATATTTTGGACAATATATATTTTGACAACAATTGTAGAAAATAAATTTTGCATCTTTTTTTGCTAGTAAACTTTTTTTGTAAAACTTACCGTTTACGATTTATATAATGATACGGTTGCGATGATGCCAATGATAGTGGATGAAAATGATGCGGTCTACGATGGAACTTGCTTCTCTAATAGAAACATGTGTACCTCTTAACCCCAAGGTTCGAACCATCGACAAAAACCCACTCTGGCAATGCGTTTCACAGCTTAGTTGTTCTTATTACAAAAGTGGAGACCAAACTCTTCGTTCAACTCTTCAGTCATGATGATGAACGGTGCTGTTTTTTCGAGCAATATGATAACTTTAATTTAAAACCACCGACTGCAAAAAATCAACACGTAAATAATATTACATACTATCTAAGGACACTTTGGCGAAAGAGACTAGTTTTACAATATCTTAGTTACCAAAATACGGCTGGATAGCCGTTTGGAAGATACGTGGAAATAAAAGTTTTACAAACATGAAAGATACGCGCGAAAAACATAACCCTTCTTCCATTCGGGTAAAAAGGGAAATGTTTATGAGTTAACATCTTATTTTTTTACATTGTTATCATTAAATTGGACATAATAAATCGTAATCGGTGAGTTCGCAAAAAAAGTTTACTGGCAACAAAAGATGGCAAATTTTATTTTCTACAATGATAATAGGCTTTATAACTTTTTCGGAATATCGGCCAAAAACGTTTTTTGTTATATATATAAAACCTGGATTTGTTATAATTTTGTGATTTTATCCTCAGGAAATTATTCTATAACTTTGTATAAAAAATACAAATCGGAAAGTTAGTGCAGAGTTAAATTCTACGAGTAATTTTACTGCCTAAAAGGCTTCTTATCAAATTTGGTCGAGTGTCTAAATTTCATTTTAAATAAATAAGTTTTAAATGATCGAAGTTGGGTTTTTAGGGCTGTCTAGCCAAATTTCAAAATATGGGACCCTATATACGTTATGTCTGTCCATCCGTATGTCACAGCCACTTTTCTCCGAAACTATAAGAATTATACTATTAAAACTTGGTAAGTACCTACATGTATTCTATGAACCATATTAACAGTTTCATCCAAAAAAAAAGCAAAAATAATAAATTTTGGTGGTGTCACAAACTTGGAACTGCAACTCAAAATAAAAATTCTATCAAAACCATACGTGTATCTATGGATATGTGTTCAAAAATTGTATCGAAGTTTCTAACTTTTTTTTTCTAAACAGGTCTCTTCCAAAGTGGTAAAATGTGTATTTCCTTTTTTATTTAGTTGTTATATGAGGACTTTTCTTCCAAGTACTAAGTACCTTACTACCAAAGAATTTACCTAACTGGCATATAAATGCAAGTATATGTATAGGTATCATTTATATTAGGGGATTTACCCAGGGGATTTCTCCCCTCTCACTATTTCCTTATCCCGATCTCTGATTTGACGGACGAATATTTTACCGATACTTATCTATTTTCCATTGCATCCGCATTTAATTTTTTACTGATTTGGTATCGACGTCAGTTTTTTGAGACTGACTGATTGGTCTACAACATAAAATAAACAGCGTGCTAATTAGTATTAGTGCTTATTTGCTATTCCAATGAAAACGGTATCAAAAATCAAAATCATCGCGTTCTTCACTAGTAATACCTACTGATATTGTTATCCTGTGGCACTATGATCGTAATATTTAAGATTTATCGGTTGTCAAAATTGCAAAATCAAGCACAGGTCAGTTGTCCGCGAGCGCCGAAACGCGACTGATCGGGCCTGCCGAACGGTGCGCTATATATATTGTAGGTTTTTTAAACATTGTAAATAACTGATACTTTTTATCAAGTCAAACTCTGCGAATGCATCTATAACTTTTTAGTGGCTTTCGTTGCGTATAAAAATTTAGTAAAAACATTCATTAGTTTAGTCATAAACTTGAAAATACTTTTTGAAAAGGGGTAACTTTGGGATTTTTTTCTATCAAGTAAAATTAATTAAATCGTGTTATTGACTGCGAATTGCACTAGATTAGATCCTTAACTAATACATATATTTTTTTCAGAGTTTAAAACACTATTTCATAGGTCTTAAAGTTGTTTTAAAAATTCAAAATTACAGCCCACCCGCCCTTAAGAAAATTTCGTAAAAATATACAGCTATACTCCGACTTACACCACCCCCGTTTTACGAATTAGGAGATACGCTGTTTTTAGGGTTAGCCAAACAGCAAAATAAATTTATAGATTCGTCATGTCAGTCTGTATGTCTGTCCGTCCGTATGTCACAGCCACTTTTCTCTGAAACTATAAGAACTATGCTATTGAAACTTGGGAAGTAGATATATTTTGTGAACCGCATTAAGATTTTCATACAGAAAATAGAAAAAACAATAGATTTTGGGTGTGTCCCATAGTTATAACTGAAACCATTTTTTTTTCATCAAAGCCATACGTGTGGGTTATTTTATGGATAGGTCTTTAAAAATGATATTGAAGTTTATAACATTTTTTTTCTAAACTGAATAGTTTGCGCGAGAGACTCTTCCGAAATGGTAACATGTGTCGTCGTCCCCCCGTAACTAAATAAGAGAATGACAAAACTAAAAAAAATGTATGATGTACATTACCATGTAAACTTTCAACGAAAATTGGTTTGAATGAGATCTAGTAAGTAAGAGTTTTATTTTAATACGTCATAAATTATTCCGTATTGTTAAAACACTGACAGAACAAAACAAAACAAAAGTAACAACGAACTACAAGAACTTTTATATTATGTTACTTGCTGCTACGGAAGCCATGGGCGAGTCCGACTCGCACTTGACCACTTTTATTCACCACTCCGCATTGTCAGGCTTCGGTTTATGACAAGGTCGGGTGTATTCCTCGTGAAATAGTTTTACGTGTGCAGTGCACATCAATGTATATTTAATTAAGTCGCCCAAGGAACCTAAAAAAGTCCCGACTACACAAACTTTATATAAATTTATAATAAAAAAAATTGAACCCCGACTTACGCGACTATCGCGTAGGTCCGAGGTATTACTGTATTGAAAATTCCTATTTAATATTTTAATAAAGTTGTAATATTTTAAAAGCTATTATGGGACAGTGAATTTCTAAAATTGTAACGTATGAAATACTAGCAGCACCCCGCGGTTTAACTCACACAGTTCCCCTTCCCTTTATTTTCCTATGATAAAAAGTAGCCTATGTACAATTTTTTGTCTGTATTATTATTGACTACTATTTATTATCTGTGTTCTATATTTCAAATCCATTCGTTCAGAGGTTCCGACGTGATTGATCAGCAAAAGTCTATACTAAATATTTATAAATAACAAACTTAGTAAGATATCAGACACTAACTGGTTCTAGCAGTACAAGTTTTGCTTAGTTTTGTTTCAACAACAAAAAAAATCATATCAAAATCGGTCGATCCGTTCAGGAGCTACGACGCTACAGACAGACGTTAAAGTCATAACACTCTTTTTGCGTCAGGCCTACTATTATTGTAAATTCGAAAGATTGGATATTATTTAGATGTTGGGTACTCAATCACGTAGGAACGTCTGAAGGGATCGGATTGAAATTTGATTATAATCTGGAATACTCCATAAGGTACTTTTAATCACGGGAAAATAACGAGAACGAGAAGCAAAACCGCACGGCACACGAGGACCTTCACATACTACGCTGACGACACCGACGACGCCATCGGTCGGTTCGTGCGGCGAGCGTGGGCTGCATCACCGAAGACCATCCGAGATTTCAACCTACAGATGGCCATCAGAGACAGAAATGCGGCCGTTGTGGAGGCTCTGGGCCGGGAGGAGGCAGCTTAGGCAAATGGCAAAAGGCAATTAGGCAAACACTCGATGTCGAGTCGATTACTAGCGGAATCCCAACCGGTAGCACACCCCCGGACACTCCACTAAAACTCCATACAACCGCCGCTGTGGAGTTGCCTACTCTTCACACAACTACGCAGATGTCGTTCGTACACACGCGTGAATGTGTGCGTTAGCGCTAGGGCTACTGAATTGTTTTATTGAATAGTTGTGCCCCTTGAGTTCACCTGGTGACGTAGTCTATAAACTTGCTATAATGTTGAGTTACATAAATAGAATGGAGCCAAATTATACTATTCTAATTAAAAAGGGTGTTTGCACAGATTTCTAAATTGTTTCAGAAATCTGTGGGTGTGTTTGTATTGCCGCTTAAAATGAAACGAAACCGATGATAGATTAGATCAGGTACCTAGATATCTATTTCTGTTAGTAGGTACACATTCGCATTTTATTTTACACTTGCCCATGAAGGAAACTTTATTCTGTCACTACAATTATTCCTACAGGCATTATCAATCCGTGCTTGGGCACGTAAGTTACTGGCTGTGTAAGTTACGAACTTTAAGTTAAAAATGACTTCGTTATTATAAATAAATAAATATTGGTAGGCAATTCACACACAACACCATCTGACCCCAAACTAAGCAAAGCTAGTAATATTATAAAGCAACGTTATTGAAAAGTTTCTAATCTTACGTTATTTTATCATTAGGAAATTAAATAAAGCTTTTAATCTTGTCACGCTTAGTTGACGGACAGCCGTAAACAGAACAACAACCCACCATGATGATATTTCGTTAGGAATTAGATGTTCGATACCAGCCCTTCGTTGAGTGCTCCTAGCGTATCCGAAACGGCCTGAGGGGTGAGGAAGGAGGAGGAGAAATTGGCGGGGGGTTGGGAGTGTCCGTTCTATCTATATTATCTATTCTATGCCGGTAGTGATCGGCTCTACAGACGAGCACTAGAATTAGATTTTAAATGTACCCAACTCCCCTCCTATTTTCCTCTTCTTCTCCTTATCCAAAATGTGTGTAAAAATAATAATAATAATATATAATTGTATCCCGCGGAAGTGTGGAGGTCGAGGCTTTTTAAATGCCAAGAACCTTCACAACCGCGAGGTATGCAGTCTTAGGGATTATTTCCGCAACAGTGAGTCCGGGATGCATCGTGATGTTGTGGCAGTTGACAGGAGCTTCACGCCTCTTTCAATGGCAAACGAGAACTGGCGCAAACCATCGGTGCACAGCACTGATGATCGCAAGGAAGTATGAAAGAGCAAGGAGCTGCACGGGCGGTTCTATCGGGGCCCTGACGGGCCCCGATATGAATTTGCTCGCGTCGGTGAACTGGCTACGCTTCGGGGACCTCTTCGGAGAAACCGAGGGTTTTGCCTGTGCAATTGCTGACGAAGTTATCAAGACGAACAATTACCGGAAATACATAATGAAGGACGGTACGGTCGACATTTGTCGGGCATGCCGCCGTCCAGGCGAATCACTTCGTCATGTTATTTCCGGTTGTTCGCATCTTGCTAACGGCGAGTACTTGCACAGACATAACCTAGTAGCCAGGATCATCCACCAGCAGCTTGCTCTTCGATACGGCCTTGTCGAGTCCGAGGTGCCCTACTATAAGTACGCACCTCTGCCAGTTCTCGAGAATGGTCGTGCGTTGCTCTACTGGGACCGCTCTATCATCACGGACAGGACTATTGTCGCCAATAAGCCTGACATCGTACTGGTAGACCGGTCTCAGCGCCGGGCTGTAATCGTCGATATCACCGTACCACATGACGAGAACCTCGTGAAAGCTGAGAAGGACAAGCTTAGCAAGTACCTTGACTTGGCTCATGAGGTTACCGCCATGTGGGATGTTGATTCGACGATCATAGTCCCAATAGTTGTGTCGGCAAACGGCCTTGTAGCGAAAAGTCTCGACCAACATCTCAAGAGACTTTCGCTAGACGGTTGGATTAAGGGTCAGATGCAGAAGGCGGTCATCCTCGACACGGCGCGCATCGTCAGGAGGTTCCTCAGTCTGCAGCCCTAACCACCGGTAGCTTGGGCCCTGCCCCGCTGCTGGCGGCAAACTAGGTTTAGGTTTTTATAATGTTTTTATGTTATTTTATATAAATATTATAAAAACTTAGACTTAAGGAAATAAAGATATACGTGAATATATAATTGTAATGACAAAGATCACGGACCCCGGAGTCTGTGGAGTGGATAATTAAAAAAAAAAAAGCAAAACCGCAAGCCACTGCTAGTAAATGGTATTATGTAAAGGATACTGTAGCAATAATCAGCTTGTATCTTGTTAGCGAAGGTGACGACGGCTGCACCCGGGGTGGTCAGTTGTAGAGAGACCACCTGCCCGCAACTCGCCATTTTCTCACACAAGATGGCGAATGTCGTGGACGGCGGGAGCTGAAATTACGAGTAAAATAAGATAACTTTATTTCCCCCGAAACAAGAACAAAATTAAAAATTTTGATTTACCCCCGACTACCTCGGATTTGTAATTTGTACAACATCTATATACATCTAACCCCCGAATACCTCGGATTTGTACAACATCTATATACATCTAAATAGAAAAACAATTCCCCGAATAATTTCCCGAGATCCTAGCGTTCAAACAAACTCTTCAACTTTATAATCCATATAACCCACAATAACCATTCTTATTAGTACCATATATACATGTATATTTAGTATCATTGCAACCGCGCAAAGCCGGGGCGGGTCGCTAGTTGTACATAAATTTCATCATCAAATTGGATAATACTTGTTTTATTTGTTTTTTATTGTCAGGACAAAGTTTGTATAGAAGAACATTTTGAAACATATATAAAAGTATGGCGGTACGAAGTTCACCGGGTCAGCTAGTTACCAATAAAAGGAAAGGAAAATAATATACTATTGAAATAGAGGACTCAAGAAATACTCACATTACTTAATTGCAACTGAACTGGTTGATTTGGATCAAACATTTGCCCCACTGGGTTTTGCATAGGTGTCATCGTTGGACCTTGCATGGGTACTTGCATTGTGCCTTGCATGTTCCCTTGCATGGGTACCTGCATAGGACCCTGCATGGGCCCAGATATAGGACCTTGCATGTGTCCTTGCATGGGACCTGGCATAGGTCCTGGCATGGGTCCCTGCATGGGTCCACCCATATGGCCCATTGGTCTAGGTCCGTTCATCGGGCCCCCCATGGGACCCGGGGGCCTCATAGGTCCTGGGCCATTCCAGATCGGTCTGCAACAAGTGATATATTTTTAGTCTATGCAGATTGTAAGTTTTAATCAGAGTTCCTGAACAGGAATGGTGACAAAAAAAAAGGAATTAGTCCATCAGTTAGATTATTAAGTTATTGTTTTGTGTTTGTTTCACAAACCAAGAATTACTAAGATATAATGCTTATTAATTTCGAGTGACGTCACGTTTAGACACGATGTTTATGGAGACTGTCCTGAGTGGAACAAGCCATGCAAGTACAAGCGTAGCAAAAGGGGGAGGTGGCGAGTGTAGCGAGCCTGCGGCCTCCGTAGTGAAGCACAGGCCGATTACAGAAGCGAAACTCAACCCCTCCCTTGAGCTATACCTATATATACTACGGCATTTATTATACCTTTTACATGTCGCATTTTTGTTGGGGAGCGACAAGACTAGGTGGAGTCGGGATGCTCCGAGTGGATCTGGGTCCAAAGTAACCTAACTGGTCCCGTTTAGACACTCAAGACAAATCAAATCTCAATGATAGACCCTAATTTGACCGGTTTTTAAAAGTCAGTGACAGAACTTAGTCAGAATGGTTAATTTACATAGACAATTTATCGGGCTCCTATTATCAAAATATTCCTTGCAAATTTTCATTTGGATAAGTGTTTAATACATACTCGTATGTAAAAAGAATAATTTATAAGATAAAATTTTATAAAAACCCAATTGTCATTCGAAATATTGTCCAATTGAAATGTTTGCCAAATAGATGGCTTTAAAATGATGGTTTGTAAAATAAACATTTGTGGATGTAAGATATTTTTAAAATAAATATTATGCAAAATCTTATTTGCAAAATGTAAACAAAATGTATGTGTAACATTAGTGAACCGTTTTTAAAATTTAAATGTATATTTATTCTATTATAAAAAGTTGCGGGTAGAAAGTCCATCATAAAATCATAATTACCGGGGCCCATGTCCTGGTCCGGGCCCATTCCACATAGGTCTTGGTCCAAACTTTCCAAAGTTGGGCCCGTTGCTAGGCCCAAAGTTCTGTGGCCCTTGCGCCCTAACCGGAGACCTGGCTGGTAATTTAGCAGCTGACTTAGACGTTACTGGTATGGGTTTTGGTTCAGGGCTTTTTGTACCTGGCGGGTCCACATCAGGTTTAGTTTCTAACATTTTTTTCACTTCACTCTTAGGCACAACATAATTGCAATCCTCAATTCTCTTCACTTGAACACTATCACCAACGATCAGATGATTGTTTTTGGCAACTTCATCAAATGCTAAGAGGTTTAACGAACTGGGTTTGTTTGTGACATATCTTTGGTAGTGTTCTATTAAGTTCCGCTGAGGCTTGTTGTTGGCTCCTAGTCCTGGCCCGGTGGTCTTTAGCCCTTTTGGTAGTAAGACTGAGTCGACTGGACTTCGCTCCATGACTACTTTAAGAGGCAGCCCGTACATATTTTGTCCGTTTAGTAATGTTACAGCCTGGAATTTGGAAAAGTCATGTTATGGAAATGAGGAATTCTTTAGCCGAGTTTTGACAGTTTTTGGTATCTGGTATGGGGAGAATCTGATGAGCTCGCATAACCAACATGCGTAATGAGAATGTTAATGTTAATAATGTCCCTACGACTGCCAATTTTAAATAGTTTAAATAGGTTTCTTCTTGACCGCCATCTCGACTGATGTTAAGCGATGAGCGTGCTACCTAGAAGATACCGATACACATCATATTTAATTCTAATCAAATCAATTTCGCACGGCCGCTGTTCCAAGCTGCGCGCGCGCACCGACACGGCGATGTACGCGCCCACAACGCGGGCCCTCCACCTGCTTAATGCTCTGCTCGCTCAAATCCAACATTAGACATATTCTATGATAAATTTAATAATGTATTATGTGTATGTATTGATTTTTGTAGTGATTAAGGTACTCGTAATTATTTTGTAAAATTTATATTGTGTTTTGTTACGATTTTTTAAGTTGGCTGCATGTGCGTTTTGGCCTTGCTGTAAGCAAGCCTTGTTCATATAGAAAATAAATAAATAAATTTATGGACCTCGTAATCCCGGACCACAGGGATTACAAGGGCGGTACATGAAACATTGAACAATAGATTGGTATAATCACAAAAAAAAAATAGTCCACCAATTAGACTATTTAAAAATATTGTACACATATATTTCACAATTTAAAAATGACGAAGTGTTTCGGGGACTTCTACGAAAACGTGACTTCATGAACCCCACTGCGGAAGTTCGGTGTTCTACCTATATCTTGTCGATTATCTATATTAATAATTTTGTCAAGGGGTACGGTAGACTTAATCGAAATGTGATGATGATGTGATGAAATGATGTGATATAATATGAATAACAAAACTTAAAAAAATATTGATTTTGAGTCGACAACATATGTCCACAAAATTCGGATTATGGAGAATTTCGTTAAATTCTGATGGCACTTACAAACAAACCGCTGTCGCCATCTTTGGTGTGAAGCACGTTTCGTGCCATCAATAACACATTGCGTGCGTCCGTCGCGTCAAAAAAGTATCCATCACAAAAAACTGTGACTTACGTGACTACGTAAAACGAAACGTCATGCCGCCGGACCGGAATTTTATTAGTAGGTACTTATATTTAGTATCAGCATTGCTCCCGTGCGAAGCCGAGGCAGGTCGCTAGTTATTCTATAGATACAAATACAAATGAACCGGCGAAATGTATGTACGCGCATTTCCGAACTACTGCACCAAAGACTTTATTATCAGGACAAAGTTTATAAGAAAATTTAAAAAAATAATCTAATAATACGAATAGTTTTGTTGACGTAACGTTACGTCAACAAAGGTACTGCGGGAGATACCTATATTTATTATTCGGTCCGCACACAATGGATCAGCGGCCCGGACGAGGACCGCGGTCCATCATTTGATGACCCCTGGTGTAGGGTGTTACAAATTTTATATAGGTATACCTACAATGAGAACCACTAACTACTTACACTTTACCTTAGGAAAAAACAAGTAAATAGAATAAGTAATAAATCAGGTTTTTCCGCACGGTTCTTTTGTACCAATTATAAGCAGATAATGTGTATGTTAGGTACGGCGAAATAGTGATGTGCCGCTTAAAAATATGTCACAAAAAGTATGACACTTCCACAAGAGCGATTAGACTCGTGCTTTCGGTGTACAAAGTGTTCTAACTCTATATGTAGTATATTTATGTAAACTCTTTGAGTTACACTAAGCAGAACTGAATAATCCAAAGGCCAATGAAGGTCTTAAGGCGTTCAAACTAGTCGAAAGCGTGCCCAGCATGCTGGCAGCATTACCACGCTGAATGGCAATGCTTATACGGACTTAACAGTGTTACAAACCTGCACGGCCTCTAGCGGATGGCTGTACATGACGTTAGCGTACTTGGGGGTCGAGTGAAATACCGCGCAAATCACCACTCGGCCAGCCATCTCCAACGCATCTCGGAGGTCCGCCTTATCACTCCGAAACTGAAATGGAAATAACGAATTAAATAACTATATTAAAATTTAATTTAATTAACTAGCGGCTCGTTCCAGATTCGATATTGTCATACTAAGATGATCTTCTTAGCATTCCATGGATTCACCGTGCGGGTGCCGGCTCCATCGGTTTTTTCCGAAACTGACCCGAAAATCTATTTGAGATACTTCCAATTTAAAAAAAAAGACTCAATAAGAAGATGACATTTACTAAAAAAAACCTAACTCCCAGAACTGTGCTCAACATTACTGTAGGACGCTATTTAGAAACGTTAATAGTTATTTTCATCCCACCAGCTCGGAAAGAGTACTTTTGCTCCTCGATATCAGGGCGCAAAAGTCGTTTTTACCCCCTAGAGGTTAAAGTTAATTTGAATTTAGAACATCGTGTGTAATTTGACATTGAATTCAAAACATAATTCAACCTATTTAATTCTACCTCCTTGGTGCCGAATGCATCATACATTTTTTTTAATATGTTAAAAACTCAGACTCGGAACCTCCTTGGTGTACTTACTTTTTTTTAATTTGCTTAGCGCGAAAACATTTAAAAATTTGCATTTAGTCATTTCCTCGCTGAGGTGGAATGAAAAGTTACGTGTTGCACTCGAGTGCAAAGATTTTTCACCTTGTGCTCTTTTGATTCCCTTGCTACGCTCAGGATTCTAATTTTGAATCACGAGCGCAGCGAATGATTCAAAATTAGAATCCTTCGCTTGCTCGGTCATCAAAATTGAGCACGCGGTTAAAAATCAACTTTGCACTCTTGTATAACAAATAACTATTGTACATTAGAGGTATATATGAGTAAGAGGATTACGTTAGTAATGAAAAAAAAAATCATTTTTTGCTGTTCCTAACCTAACCCGGGAGCGGGTCAGGTTCGGAACATCATTTCGGGTCAGGTTACGAAGAGGGTTACGTTGGTAATGAAAATTAATAATTTTTTTTGCTGTTCCTAACCTCACCCGGGAGCGGTTCAGGTTCGGAATAAACCGGTCCATCGTGTGGCAGAGAGAGAAATCCCGAGTAGACCCCGAGACTTGTTACACGGGTGTAGGTTTAAGGGGGCCCTTTTCCGACGTACATCAACACTCACCGTCACAGTTTGATTATAGGTGTCATTACATGCCTAAATATTTGACATGAATAAATTGAAATCAATACTTACATTAGACACGTGCACCCATTTATCTAAAGGTGGAGTAATCCCAACAGATTTGAGAAAAGACTCTTTGAGTCCATATGTGCCCTTAGGATCTATTTCCCACATATCCAAATCCGGCCTCCACGGCTTTCTAAAAACAACAGAAATGTATTCACTTGCTAATCAATTGGTATTAATTTTACTATTACCTACCTGACCTCGGCAAAATTCAGGTCTAGAGTAATGTAAAAAATATGGTGTACAAGCAAGGAAAGTTACGGCTGGTCTAGTCGGGAGCACGGCGACTACCGCTTGGGGGGAGCCCCGGGTTCAAATCCCACCTGCACCACAGTATTTTCGACTTTGTGCATAATGCTGCTTACTTAAAACGGTGAAGGAGAACATTGTGTACCTACCTAGAATCTTTTGGGTCGTGTGTCATCCACCAATCCGTATTGGGCCAGCCTAGTGGATTTTGGCCTTGACTCTTTGTGAGAATAGGTCACGAGTAGTACCAGTAGTGGGAATGTAATAAATATTAGTGGACAATTCACACACAACACCAACTGATCCTAATCTAAGAAAAGCTTGTACTATGGCGGTCAGACAGCTGTTATATTACTTATATAGTTTTAAATACATACTTATTATACATAGAATACCCAGACACAGTACAAATATTTGAATTCGTCACACAAATATTTGGACTCGGCGGTAATCGAACCAACGACCCTCGGCTTCACAGACAGAGTTACTACCAAAGAGTTTACATATACTACGTATAGAGTTGGCACAATCGCTTTAAACCGAAAGCACGGGTAGCATCTTTCTTGCTTTGTCGCTCTTGTATTAGTGTCATACTTTTGTCGCGGCACATCACTCTGTTGCTATATAAAGTATGCACGCCATCTGCTGACGATTGACACAAAGAAACTGTGCGGAAAATGTAACACTATACGTAGTGTATGTGAACTCTTTGGTTACTACGCATACTACACACTAACACACGAGGCCAGTCATTAAAGTAAATGTATGCTGAATTGTATCAGATAAAAACGGGGGCGGTTAAATGAATATTTGTCTGTGTCTTTATATCATAAAAATCGTAAACTATGCATTTGATCATGTGATGACATTTAACAAAGTTGTTATGTATGAGGCAAAGAATATTTCTGAGTTGGTACGGCCAATTTTCGACAGGTGTCGTAGCAACGCCCACAGAGTACGCTAGTATACTACAAAAGAAATGAAGTAAGGGGGCGTCCATAAATTAAGTGAGGTGTTTTTTTAAATTTTTTGTCCCTCCCTCTCCCCCTGATGAGATATCGTGAGATTTTATTCATCCCCCTTCCCCATCCCCCAATCTCCAAAATGTGGGTTTCTTACGTAAACACGTTGGATTTGTATTGTTAAAAAAAAATGCTTCGTGCTTTTATTTAAGACTAGTACCTAACCAATATCGCTGAGAGTGTAATTATAAGTGTAATAAAATTTTAACAATAGAAAACTTAAATCGTATGTAACTATTTTGATTAAAAAAAGAATGTCTACTCTAGTTCAGTCTATGGAGAGTCATGCACGGTCTCAAGAGAGACCAAATTTTTTTTGTTTGATATTTGCCAAGACCCCCTCTCTCCAACGTAAGATTACATGAGATTTGATTCAACCCCCTCCCCCCCTTAAACACCTCACGTAATTTATGGACGCCCCCTAACCTAATGAACAGCAGTAAAGTTTATAAATCTTACGTTATAGCTGGGGGTTTCTGTTCTTTGTTTACAGTTTTTTGCTCTGCAACAGTTGGTTGAGTCGTCACACATTGTTGCGTGACTTTTTCTGGGTTATTGGCAGTTTCAGGATTTGATTCGACACCTGGAGGTTTTGGTGGCATCTCGCAATCTGACAGGTCTACAACTGAAATAACAAATATATATTTTTTTTTAATTTTTTCACCGTGATTATTTTTGAAGAAAAAAATCTTACTTTACCTACTTTATAAAGTAAAGTAAATATTTAAAAAAACCCCTACCCAATTGGTTTACATTTTAGGTGACAACATTATGTTTACAAGTAAGGCAAATACTTATAGTAAGAGACGATCTTCTTAGCATTCCATGGATTCACCGTGCGGGTGCCGGGTCCATCGTGTGGCAGAGAGAGAAAAACTCGAGTAGTTCCCGAGACTTGTGACTCGGGCGTAGGTTTAAGGGGCCCCTTTCTGACGTACATCAACACTCACCTTCACCACTCGTTTTTCTCTCCCTGCCCAGCCAAATCTGATATGAGCCTACTAGTGCAGCTTTAGATACTCGTTCTAGTATAGAACTTACTGCACTTCTGGATAAGCCAAGGTCTTTCAGTAGGTTATAGAGAGATTTTGCTGGTATACCTCTCGCTCCCACTTCTACAGCGTATAAACTAACTACATAGCCGTTTTTTGTTAATTCGTTTAGGAGGTCGTAATACTTATTTTGTTTCATCGCGTGGTCTTTAGGTATATTAGTTTCCCACGGTACGGTAAGTTAGCATAGTTAGAAAAATATAGCATAGTTTTCAATGTAATTTTGTTTTGTAGATGAAGACCAGAGAAATAAAAAAAATCGCAGTCATAGAAGAAAACTTATACATAACTTAAAATTATATAGTGTATTATACAGTGTACAGTACACTAAGTTTTCATTTCAACAATATTAGTTAACAAGAACAAAACTAAGTCTTATTAGTTATCTGTACAACATTCTACTAGTCCTTTCATTTGATACCCATATTAAGGGAGTTGTGAAAAAATAAATGTATTTCGCCATTTTGTGGCAGCGGGCATCTTGGATTTGAAATTTGTCATAGTGCATAGTATTCTACTAGTCAAACCCTTTTATTTGGTACCCATGTTGAGATAGTAGAGAAAAAAAAATTAATTTTGTGGTGGCGGCCATCTTGGATTTGAAATTTGTTATAGTGTATAGTATTCTACTAGTCTTTCATTTCATACCCATATTGAGGTAGGTTATGAAGAAATATTTAGTCCGCCATTTTGTGAAGGCGGCCATCTTGAATCGATATTTACCAAACATCGCTAAAAACAGCCACACGGAAATTAAACTTCAAATAAAACAACCGCATCGAAATCGGCCCATCCGTTTGAGCTCTACGGTGCCACAGAAAGACACACACACACACAGGCAGACAGACAGACATCGACATCAAACTTATAACACCCCTTTTTTGGTCGGGGGTTAAAAATAGTACAGATTGATGTAATTCTCACCACTCATGGAAACAGTAAGTTTGTTTCCTTCAATCTCTTTGCCTGCGAGTTTGGCCATGGCCGTCTCACAGTCCTCTAAGACTTGGTAAGATAGACGAATCGCCCCAATACCGGTGTCGTCGTCTTTAATCATTTCTATTTCATCCACTGGACCACACTGAAAATCATAGATTCACAGATTCTATTATCAGAAATGTGAAAGGTTGACAAATAAGAAAATCATTTACTGAGACAAGTAGGTATACATTAAATTAAATATTTATATTTAACGCAATAGGCGAAACGACAAAAAAAACTAATATGTCCATCATTAAGATTGATAAAAAATATATTGAAATGACAAAGATAAACACTGTATACCTAGTGTGAAAACTAACGTGGTTATTACACATTTTAAATAAATACACGGGTAACTCACGTTTAATATAGTCAGTCCAGTCCGACTCAAGTTTCGACTGCTGTAGCACTAAACTGTGCTAAACGAGCTGCGAACCCGCGCGCGCACTCTCCTTGAAAAAGATCAATGTTTCCAGAGAAATTACTGGGCTTAGAGATATAAGATCTTAGATCTCTGGGTGACGAGCGCAGTGCAGTGCTAGGTAATGATTTGGATTCTTCATGTTCCAATAGCTGCGTGTCACTGTGCTGTTATGTGTCAGGCATGTTGCTTACCATCAGGCACATGTCCTGATCGTCTCGTCACTATTTATTAAAAAAAAAAAAAAAAAAAGATCGCCGGACGCGATCGAAACTTGAGTCGGACTGGACTGACTATATTAAACGTGAGTTACCCGTGTATTTATTTAAAATGTATACCTAGTGCTTAGCAGTTTCGGGTGACGTCACTTCATAGTACGATTTTTTACGAACAAGTGGCATCCGAAAGTTTGAGGAACTATATTTATATTTGTTGATTTTTGATAAAATATAAAAACGTGTCCTGTTTCACTGTCTGCAGTAGGAAGCAGGAGTAGGAGGGTGCAGAAGGAGGAATCTTAAAGACATAAGCGGTACTTAGGTACTTTCTTTACTTCGTGTGACTTATGTATAAATTTTAAACAATTGACATGACTCGGTCAAAAAAATATACAATCTATTTAGTCCATCACCTAGGTTACAGAAAAATATGTTTTTTGTTTTATCGAATTATTAAAAATTGACAAAGATATATAAATAAAATCTTAATAATTAAAAAAAAAAAGAAATAATGTGTGCAATATATTTTAATAATTTAACTTACCAACATTATTAGTATTTTTCGTCATCTGGCATATTCCTTCACGACAGACCACCTTAATACTTGCTTATTACTTCTTGGCTGTAGAATAATTGGCGAAGGAATCTAATGACGTTAGATTCTGAACTAACCGACTTATTTTTTTGTAACTATTATGGGCATACACTTGACTTCCATCTCGCCAGATGTGAAGCGACGACTTTATGATGGAGCATGCTTACCCAGAAGATACCGATACACCCTCAATTTAAAGAGAACAAGACTGAAACATCAGGAAAAAGCCCACTAAGGCAACACATTCTACAGCCTAGATGCTTTTATAAACTGATGATATTTATAATTTTGCAATAAAGCTGTACCTGTAAATCCACGTAATTTTTGATATCCATGAAACTCCAACTATGTGGCAGATTTGAGACGGTCAAATAATACTCAACATCACCACTAAGAGTGTCAACAGCTAGCTCCACTGAACTCACAATTTCTCTGTTCACTTTTTTTGTCTCGTTATATTTCCTAAGAGCTAACCTGCGTCTTTTAAATGGCCAGCACCTAATACGCTTTTTACGTTTCAACAAGGCCTTTTCCTGACCAGTTGTTTCTATGCCATTGTTAGTTTGTCGTTCTTGGGTTGTCTCACCAGGCTCTATGACATCATCATCTTTTGTTGATGCAGTCTTAGCTGAGTTAGCAACAATTTTTGTGTTGAGATCTAGAACAAAACTATTTTTTAGTTAAATGTGTGTTTGGCAGGTACAGTGCCTGATGTTAACCAAAATGCCAGCCCTTAACAGCAGTGTCACACAACGATTAAAACGTAGAGAGTTCAATTCATTACAAATTATACGCAGACGAAGTGACCTGCAGATGTCATCTCAACATCTAGTTATTTTCCCCAGATCTCTTACATACTCCAGACTATTATCTATCTACCAATACAGAATACTTTAGTAGTTATGCTTCGAAGAGAGATGACATAAACAACAGACACTTCAAACTGTGTCACCTGTAGTTTTTGCAGTTTTTTGCATACAAAAAATAAACTTAAAGGAAATCACATAAAATATTTGGCACATATTTATATCTCATAGATATGTATTATCTCATATATATTATTGATGCATAGGCTACCGTTTAGAATAGACTGAAATTAAAACATCTAGCTTAAAATGTTTTTAACATTTGTAATTTTTCTCGCTTTTCCTTTTTAGTGGTTTTTTAATAGTTTCCTACTTTATCTTAGCTTATTCTATTCTATTATCATAAATTAAAATAACATTTTCAAACAAATCATATTACCTGTTTCCTGTTTGTTTTCAAATTTTTTGTCTCTGACAAGAGACAAATCATTTTTTTACTGCATCTAAAACATCATCCACTAATGCTTCCTCAAAAGATGATAGTACATTGTCTGTCTCTTTCTTCCCATCTGCCTTACTCAGTGTATCAAGCCTTTCATTACTTGTGCTATTGACCTCCTTGGATTTTGTAATATTTATCTCATCTGTTACTATTTCCATTGTGTTATCTGGTTCTTTAAGTGTATCTGTAAAATATTATGAGATCAAACCCAAATCATTCCTGAGATCACCCAACTTTCACATAGATAAATATGCATTCATGGACATTTCTCACAGATAGGGTTGCGACCTCTAACGTTTGGGAAACAAGACAAGACTCCTAGAAAGCAGTGAACACCAGACGTTTTTACTTATCACTATTTGCTGTCAACAACCAAAATTAGTAGAACAACAGCATAACTCGCCGCTAGCGATTCTAGGGGACAAGTGGATTCGTAGTGTGTAAACCACTTACACCACACACTAGGACGCAGTTTATTACCAATTTCAAGGTGCTCATGGCATATCTAGTGGTTTATATCGATGTAGTTAGGTAGATACTTTACCATGGTCTATTGAATACCGGCCATTCCCGAACACCTCTTTTACACCAGGTACAGTAACATCAAAACCAAGCCTAATATTCCTGTGATAACTTACATATTATGCATGAATTTTTCGGAACGTAACCTTGATTTTCAACAAAAGTAAGGTGTGCACAATTTTACACACCTTTCACTATTTATTTACTAAAATTAAAATACTAATTCATCGGATCCTGTGCTGTGTATTCCTGTGTCCACACTCAGCGTGACCAGATTTAGTTTATCAAATCTACTCAAAGTATGGGTAAAATCTACTAAATTCTACTAACCAATTTACAAAAATCTATACTTATAATAAATAACTGTAACGGGTCGAATTCTGTACATTGAAGATATTTAGAAAAATTTTTTTTTTGGAGCACTCCATAGTCGATACTGATGGCGAAACTGCATTTTTTTTCTTTCATGTCTGTCTGTCTGTCTTTCTGTATAGAGATCACGCATCACGCCGAAACTACTGATTCAATTTAGCTGAAACTTGGCATGATTTTAGTTCATACTAAGGAGATTGCTGTAGGCTACTTTTGATCCCCAAATTCTGATCGGTTTTCTTGCGGGAGGGGGTGAAAGTCAGAATGTGTATTTGGTTGTAACTCATGTTTGCGTTGTTTAATTTCATTAATTCTTTTTTTGTTAAAAAGAACATATTTTTTTACATTGTCCCGTCAAAATTTGAACATTATCGGTCTGGTGGTTCGGAAATTACACAAACATTAAATAATAACGACACGCACGGCGCGTTCGGTACATACTAACTTCTAGGTATTCTGTGTATCACAGACGATCCACAGAAAATCTAGATTCTAGAAAGTGCCCACGTGATCGCGTCGCGTCGTCTTGAATGACAAAGTAATTGTCAAAAATATATTTTTGTGTGGAAAAAGGAGGAGGATGAGAACATCCTCCTCAAGGAGGATGCTCTCATTCGGGTTGCATGTTTTTTATTTGGTTTTGTTTTACACGATAACCGCTTGCTTGCCCGTGTCAACTAGTAGTTAACAAAACCCAAACGCTAAAATGCCCGTGTCAACTAGTAGTTAACATCGCGATGCAGCCTATTATGCCCGTGTCAACTAGTAGTTGACATGGCGCAGCATGCTAAAATGCCCGTGTCACCTGTGGTTAACATGGCTCCCGCGGTGGAAAAGGTTAAATATACTCGTCTTTATCGCTCTAAGGCTTACTTTGTATTATTTATCCCGTTTCTATGTTAAATTTCCCGTCATATTAATCCCAGTACAGTATGAAAGTCATAGAAAAAAGAAAAGAAATTAAAAAAAATACGTTCCTTGTCAATCTTGTCATTGAGTGTTGATTCAGTGCGGGGTGTGTACGTTAGTTCTTCTGATATTACTATTAAATTTAGTTTCAACAAACAAACGACAGATAACAAACATAATCAAATATTAAACCCCATATGTCATAGCTTTAATTTTAGAGGTACTTATGAGCTTTTAAAAAGACGAGCTTTAAAACGCGCTATCTCAATTTCAACACACCATAACTCTGCACCAGAGTTGTACACGGAGAAACAAAAGATAACATTGTATAGCTAGTTTCATATTAAACATATAAAATATTACACTTTATAATCTTTCAAAACAAATTGATTCACAAGGAACGATTGCGTGAATCCCGACTCGCGCGCCGCAGGCGTAAAATCCGCGGGGCATAGCGAGGTGTGCAAGTATTTTTCCCCGGGCATTTTGGTTAGCAACGCTACAGGGGGCGGGGCATAGTGCGTCGCGCGGTTTGCAGCGACGGGCAAGCGAGCGGTTAACTCTGCTAATTGTGAGTTGATTTTGATAATTCCTTTTTTGTTTGGTAGAAAATACTTCAGAGCGTAGCGATTCACAATCCATTCGGTTCGGGCTGAGCCACGGAAACGGGCCGCTACCGACTGGTTTGGGCAATTTGCGATTCACAACGGAGATTCCGATTACTTTTGACGTTTGCAACCGACTACCAGCTGTTTCTATTCGGTTGAGATTCGGACAGCTTTTTTATCGTGGATAGCTAAATCCGATTTTCAGATTATTTTATTTACTGAATATTTCTCTGTTTTTCTCAATATGTTTGTAAGATTATGGACACTAAACGAGTTTTTGTTTAATTTAGTGTATAATATGTGTATAGTTTTTGAAATTTTGGGTTTTGAAGTTAAGCTTGTGCTCTAAAAAATTGCTAGAAATGGATTATTGCCATACTTGATTTGTTATTGTTTATTTTTTGAGATGAAATGATGAAACATGTGATGATTGAGCAAAAAGGCAAGAAACTTTGGAGATACGAGACATCACGTCATACACGATATAACAGCAAGAGCGGATCCAGCATTGGCCCCAGGTGGTGGTCACATACTCACATAGTCGGCGCTAAGTAAGAAGTGTGAAGTGCGTGCGTTTTACTTCTGGAACCAGCCCAAGAGGGGTCATGACCCACGACCCGACACGAGAGGGAGGTCTCTCTGGTCCTTGTATAACTGACAGTATTTTTGTATCTGTTCGACTTTAGCTCTATCTATAGATGAAGCAAAGGTTACTTAAAGGTACTTCTGCCAGAAGTTATAGGTCCTTATAATGACAATACAGTGTACGTGTATTTAAACGTAGAATCTTGCCGGTGTAAGGCATATGTGATTCAACGTGGAAGATATGGATCATTGCCATACTCAGTTTTTTGAGATGAAAGGATGAAACATGTCATGATTGAGCAAAAAGGCTAGAATTCACCAAGAAACTTTGGAGATACGAGAAATGACGTCATATACGATATACCCAACAGCAAGACCTCAGGTGGTGGTCATATAGTCGGGTCAAGTAAGAAGACCGTACGATAAGTGTTTTAATTAATGGTCTACCTAGGTTCTGGAACCAGCCTAAGAGTGGTCATGACCCAGCTTTGACCTCAGGTGGTGGTCATATAGTCGGGTCAAGTAAGAAGACCGTACGATAAGTGTTTTAATTAATGGTCTACCTAGGTTCTGGAACCAGCCTAACAGTGGTCATGACCCCTTGACCCTCTCTGGATCAGACTTGATGAAGCCAAGGATTTCTACCAGAAGGTATAGGTACCAATAATGGTAATGCAGAACTAAATATAAGTAGAATCTTGCCGTTGTACCACATGTTCGATTCAACAAACATTTTTTACTTACCTATGTCCACCATTACCATTATAAACTTAGATATGTTTTGTAAATAAAAGTAACATGTATCACAAACTATGTATATTATTTAATCCTAGTGAATATGTGACATTCTTGTTTGCTGATAGTGTTATACCTACTTCCTACCTTATCTCTACATTCATGAAGCTGTCACTTAGATAAAGTATAAGTAAACTCTTTGGGCCGTGGCCTCATTAAAGTTTCCTAGTATAATAAATGGGGTATCTAATTTATTCGGTTGTAATGCACAAGGTGATTATTATAACTAGAAGATCAAATTAAACATCATTTATTATAGTAAATATTTTAATAATTAATCTGAAGAATTTTTTGATGCTTTATATTCAACATATTTAGCAATA
Organism: Ectropis grisescens; assembly: GCA_017562165.1. Taxonomy (NCBI): domain Eukaryota; kingdom Metazoa; phylum Arthropoda; class Insecta; order Lepidoptera; family Geometridae; genus Ectropis; species Ectropis grisescens. The sequence goes on along the minus strand of CM029787.1, from coordinate 20,972,889 downwards.
AAGTTTAAAAACAGAGATGGTGTATTAGCCTTGCTATTTTATCATTGAGAATAACTATTAATAAAAGACTAAACAGAAAATTATAAAAATGAATTAGTCATAAAATGCTCTCCATACAAAAGTATAAACCGGAGTCAATAAAACCTTTAGATTTTTTGTACATACTACATGTTTTATTTTCCTAATTGTAGACATAATACAACCCTAGTTAATTTAGTTAACTTTTCAATACTGACCTGCATAATACCTAACTGGGACAATGTAATTTCTAAACCTATTAAAATTATAATGATCCCAACTCTTTAGTAAGTACAATACAAGCATTTTTAATTACAAAGAGATGTTAGGATTCAAGATGAATTAATCATTTATGTAATACGCATTACAATTGATATTCCAAATGACCCTCCCTGATCAGAGTAACTTGGTAAGGTGGGGAAAAGCCTCTGAAAAATGTTGCTATACTTGTGGAGAGGCGATATGTACAGCAAGGCACATATTGGTGGGATGCAAGGTGCTCCTTAATGGGGGTCATTACTTGCGGCGCCATGACAGAGTACCTGAAATCATATGTGAAGCCATGAGCCTTTCAGTAGCTAGAGCCCAAAAGGGATTGACGACAAACAAAATAAGTATTACAACCTCCTAAACGAATTAACAAAAAACGGCTATGTAGTTAGTTTATACGCTGTAGAAGTGGGAACGAGAGGTATACCAGCAAAATTTCTCTATAACCTGCTGAAAGACCTTGGCTTATCCAGAAGTGCAGTAAGTTCTATACTAGAACAAGTATCTAAAGCTGCACTAGTAGGCTCATATCAGATTTGGCTGGGCAGGGAGAGAAAAACGAGTAGTGAAGGTGAGTGTTGATGTACGTCAGAAAGGGGCCCCTTAAACCTACGCCCGAGTCACAAGTCTCGGGGTCTACTCGGGTTTTCTCTCTCTGCCACACGATGGACCCGGCACCCGCATAGTGAATCCATGGAATGTTAAGAAAATCGTCTCTGTATCTATTACATAATATCATATTCTTTCGAAATGAAATTGGATAGGTAATAGGTTTGAAATCAGTAAGTGAATATTTTTACTGAAAATTTGCCTTCATCTTCAATGTGAGTTCAATGACAAAACGAAAACTCTCTGGCTTCTTGTATGGAGTAATTATATTATTATAACTTCTCTTCTAGCAAATTTTATGAGTTTTCCCAAATGCTTTGCATCAAATTTGCTTGAAAATGCGAGTTGAGGTTAGCGCGACATCACCAAGTCGTTTTATACATATGTATAATCACATTTGCTGGCTTCTTATATGGAGTATTATATTATAAGTTCTCTTCTTCTTCTCTTGACAATTTTATGAGTCTTCCATATGATTTTCATCCAAGTTGCATGAAATTCGCATTTCAAGCAACATCACGGAGGTTAGCGCTACATCACGATCGTTTCGGACATCACAGTCGTTTTACACTTGTAGAAACAGTAATATTGATCTGCCTGATATGGTTTATAAGTTTTTTGATCAGTGGAATCTATGAAACTAATACGTTTGTTGTAAAAGATTTATGATTTCAAAACAAAACAAAGAATGGTAATGGTTCCGTTGACTTTGACAACATCAACAGATTGACAAGTAAAATGTGTTAACGAAAAACGTATCGTAAAAATGTTAATGTAATTGTCTTTCAGATGCAAATTTCTAGAAGTTATTGTTTGATTTCCTCGTTTATTATGTAATTTCTAAATATAAGGTAGCCATTCAGCACAATAGAATAAACAAAAAATACAGATAATTGACGATTTTATTTTTCTACCATGAGTTAATTTTTCTACCAATTCGAATATGTATTCGAAAACTAGATGAAGCAGTTTGTCTTTGATCTTTATATAGTATTTTACCTTCTCTTTGGGTTTGGCCAAAAAGACATTCCTACGCCAACCCGATTGGCGTCGAGAATCGCAAATTCCGATCCATTCGGGTGCGGGAACGCTACCGACTGAGTCCATTCGGGTGCAACCGAATGGATTGTGAATCGCTACCCTCTGATTGATATTTGTCTCTGATTTATATTTAGACCCCGAACAAGAAAGGGTGATATACTAGAAACGGGAACACCGAACGGACTGAATGTCATTTGTCAAATGTCAAATTAGCATTCTGGCAATTTGCTGAGCGTCAGTGTCAGTGCCGTCAGTTTATAATTTTATAGAAAAGTGAAAAAAGGGAAATAAAAATTTGAAAAATCTACAGTGCAAATAAACAGTAATTTAAAGGCTATTTATTCCAATGGCTGAAGAAATTGAAAATCTTACTCTGTACGTGAGAGGAATGAATAAGGTATGTATACAAGTCCTATGTTTTCTATTATTTCGTATATCTTATTGCCCTAGGAAAATTTTAACAAAGACTGATTGATGTTATACTATTTCCCAGCGTATCGAATAAAACAGTCTGATTTTGTATGTTGTTTTCCTTGAAAAAGAATAGCATCAAATAATGTGCCTACAAATCATTACCTGCAACAAGTTTTCTTAGTAAATAACACGTTTGGCTATGACTCCTGTGGAATAGATGCATAAAAACTAATTTAAGTTTTTACAGGATTGGCAGGCACCTACTTGTATTCAATACTTTTAATTAGAATCTAATAATCGAATTTCATCTTTCATCCCAATGATAGTATCAAATTTCAAAATTTAGTGGGTATGGAGTACAAAAAATGAACAACAATGAAAGAAAATCTGACCTAAATTTTAAACTTTTACAAGAGACTTTTATTTAGAATTCGTATTTGTATTTTATTTATGAAATAAATGAGTCAATTTGCTTAATTATTTCCACTTAAAAACTCGTAATTTAAATTTGTATTCTATCCACATATTAACAAAGTTATGTCTGTAATAGTTAATATATTCCCTTACTTATATAGGTATATACATTTTGATCAGAAGATGTCATTGCTCCTAATTTTGTCTGTGAATCATAGGATCATCTTTTATTACTATAATCTTAGCCGAGTAAGTAGCACTTGCAACATCCATTTTGAGATCTATGCAAACACAGTAAGAAAACTTTTATTTTATAGTAGAGTGGCGGGATGACTAGTACATATCCCTGATGGTAAGTAACACACCTACCCATAACAGCAAACACTTATGTTTACACATTACTTCTTAGGTATATTACGGAATTAAGATTAAAAAAAACTCATACCGTACCATTGTAATGTACAGACAAAAACAAGTTATTATCATTCCAACCTTATGACAGCTACAAAGTCATTGATAGATAGGGTTGTTGGCCTAGGAGTGGGAACATAGATTTAGATTTCACGACTGTGACATCATAGGTTCAAATCTCATATGCTCCTCCGTGTTTTCTAAGTGCAGAAGTACAAGTTTATCTTTGCCACTGGTATTAATTCTAATATAATAAAGCGAAATAGGGTTTTTGTTTGAACGCGACAATCTCGGGAACTATGATACTGATTTCAAAATTTCTTTTACCCTTGGGTATGTACGTAATCGCTGAGTGCTATATATTATGTATCACGGGTAAAGCCAGAGCAGATTGCTAGTTAATGGTAAAAGAAAACATTGTGAAGGAACATGTTTAAAAGAAAGACAAATGCACATGCACTTTTGAGTAGTTCTAGTAGTCTATGCTTTTATGTAGGTGATTTTTAACATCATAATTATCATCATCATAATCAGCCCACATTCGTCCACTGCTGGACATAGGCCTCTCCCAATAATACGCCACTCAGCCCGATCCTCGGCTTTACGTTTCCAACCGCTACCAGCTGCCTTACGTATATCGTCACTCCACCTAGTCTCAGGGCGTCCTACACTACGTTTGCCGATTCGTGGTCTCCACTCGGAACTCGTCTACCCCAACGGTTATCGGTTCTGCGACAGATATGACCAGCCCACTGCCATTTCAGCTTGCTGATGCGCTGAGCTATGTCGGTGACTTTGGTTCTCTGACGGATGACTTCATTACGAATACAATCTCTCAGATAAACTCTTTCCATAGCTCGCTGAGCAACTTTGAATTTTCGGACTGCTTTTACTGTTAGTGTCCACGTTTTAGCACCGTAGGTCATGACTGGTAGGACGCACTGATTATACACTTTTGTCTTTAGACATTGTGGGATGGGTGACGAGAAGACTTGGCGAAGTTTTCCGAATGCTGCCCAACCCAGCTGAATTCTCCTCATGGCCTCACTCTTAAAGCTATTTTTACCCAATTGGAGCGTCTGCCCTAGGTAAACATTTCTTCGAACAATCTCTAGAATGTATTCTGAGTGTAGTCTGATTTTTAACCCCCAACCAAAAAAAGAGGTGTTATAAGTTTGACGTCGATGTTTGTCTGTCTGTCTGTGGCACCGTAGAGCTCAAACGGATGGGCCGATTTCAATGCAGGTTTTTTTTATTTGAAAGTTAATGTCTGTGCGGATGTTCTTAGCTATGTTTGGTTAATATCGACACAAATGGCGGACACAATATTTCTTTACAACCTACCTCAATATGGGTATCAAATGAAAGGGCTTGACTAGTAGAATACTATACACTTAAAAAAATCAAATCCAAGATGGCTGCCACCACAAAATGGCGAAATATTTTTTTTTTCACTACTACCTCAATATTATCAAACAAAAGGGCTTCACTAGTAGAATACATTGCACTATGACAAATTTCAGATGATGATGATGATGGCCGCTTCCACAAAATGGCGAAATACTTTTCTTTTTTTCTTGTTTCATGCTTGTAGGCCTGGATGAGATTACCCCTCAATAATCAATAGTGCCTCTTGTGGTAATAATTCCTACAAATTAAATTAAATTTACTGAAATCTTTGTCTGCTATTGCATAAATTTTACATCATTTTCTATGATTATTTTGGGATGCTTGAATTTATATATTTATTTATTGAATAATAGGTGAGCAGCTTTAACTGATATGCCTATATCTCAGTGTTGAAATGACATATTATAGGTAATTGTCTGTTTTTTTTTTTAATTAAGAAGTGACTAGACGAGCAGGACATATGCCTGATGGTAAGCAACATGCCTGCCACATAACAGCACAGTGACACGCAGCTATTGGAATATGAAGAGTCCAAATCATTACCTAGCACTGCACTGCGCTCATCACCCAGAGATCTAAGATGTTATATCTCTAAGTCTCTAATTTCTCTGGAAACATTGCCCTTCAAACCGGAACACAGTAATGTTTTCACATTACTGTTTGGCGGTAGAATAACTGGCAAAGGTGTGGTACTTCCCCAGGCGGACTCTGCTAGGATTGATTTTGTCTTTTACTATCCATTTGTCAAGTTTGTTCTTAAAAGTGTTTGATGTGATGTGCAGTGTTTGTCAGTGATGGCGCGTGGGACAACTGGGACTTATGACGCCAACTGTCTCTCTTATGGTCCTTTACAGGTTCCTAATGTGAGGGAGGTTATAAAATCCGTTCAGTATTTTGAATGTTTCAATCAAGTCTCCCCGCAACCGTCTCTCCTCCAATGTAGTGAGGCGCAGGGCTTTTAACCTGTCTGTGTAAGATTTACGGCGAAGGGCATTTCAAGTAATTCAATATCTTTTTTGAAGTATGGGGCTCCAAATTTGATAACCATATTCCATTAGTGGCCTCTCATAAAATAATAACTGTAGAAACATTTCTACAGTTATTGATTGAAAGGATCCATGAATGATGTAAAGAAAAGAGTTGGCTTTCTTTACAATTGCAGAAATGTGTTCTTCCCATTTTAAATTTGGTGTAATTATAACACCGAGGTCTTTTTGCTGATTCACTGAAGATAAAGCGGCACCATTGAGATAATATGTGATTAGTGGGTTATTCTTGCCTAGATGTAAGACTCCACACTTCGCAACATTTAGATTGACAACCCAGTCCATGGTCCAGTCATGCACATGATCTAGATTCTCCTGAAGCCTCCCTGAACTAACCAGTGGGTTTGCAAAAAATTTACCATCATCAGCAAAAAAGGCAGATTGACTTTTAATTGTTTCAATGAGATCAGTTACAAAAATCCCAAAAAGTTGGGGAGTAGTCACCAATCCTTGTGGCACACCACTGGACACATTCCTGTGCTGCGATAGGGAATCTCCGACTCGAACTTGAAAAGTTCTTACAGTTAAGTAATGCTCTATCCATTTCAGCAGCCTGCCACGTATACCATAATGGTCTAATTTCCTTAAGAGATGCTGATGAGGGACTCTATCAAAAGCTCGCTGAAAATCTAAATAAACAATGTCCACTGGATTTCGTCCGTCCACTTCATTACTCCAAGTATGGACACACTCTAGCATGTTGGTGATAGTGGATCTTTTCTCAACAAAACCGTGCTGTTTGGTAGATATAATATAATGCCTATTGAGAAACTGTATCAGTTGCCTATTTATAATTTTTTCCATTATTTTAACTACAATACTAGTAAGGCTTATAGGTCTATAATTCTCTGGATGCATTTTGTCCCCCTTCTTTAATATGGGAGTGACCACAGATTCCTTCCAATCCTGAGGTAGATGTCCAGCTTCAAAAGACGCATTCATGAGGGCTGTCAAACCAGGGGCAAGTGTGTGTGCACAATTTTTTAAAACACAGACTGCGAGCTGATCTGGTCCTGGAGATGACCGAGTGTTAAAACTTTTAATAGTTTTAACACTCAATAGTTTTATTTAAGAGGGCTTAAGAAATAAAATTGTATGCAAATATTTATATTTCAGTCACCAGAAGACGGGAATGAAGTTTGGGATGATAGTGCACTTAACAATGCATATGACAAGGCTCTGAAGATAGCCAATGCAGAGGTGGCTAAACGCATTGCGATGGAGACCAACACCGGCAACAAAAGTAAAGCTTCTAAAGGTATATTTTTTGAACTATCTATTACTTACTAATAGCCTTCTGACGTTGCTGTTTGGTAGGTAATACAGGCCACTTACGGCAAATGCCATAGAGTTCTCTACTCTGGGAGTATTGTGCCAGGTTAAGGTATGTGTCGCGAGACATGTGTCGCGGTCTCGACGCGAACTGGCGTCCATACAGTTCGATAGTGTCAAGTATTGTTTCCAGCGAAATTACAGGGCTTAGAGATATAACATAACAGCTTCATGTTCCAATAGCTGCGTGTCACTGTGCTGTTATGTGGCAGGCGTGTTGCTTACCATCAGGCACATGTCCTGCTCGTCTCGTTACTCTTTACTTTAAAAAAAAAGAAAGTGCCTGTCGCGGTCTCAGCGCCAACTTGTACGTTGTACGTACGTTGTCCTGCAGCCTAAGGTTGACGCGCCGCTGGTTTCCGGCGCGTCTGTGGAGCCAAATCCGGGGCTTGCCACGCAAGGCGCGCCCGCAGTGTCCAATGCGGAATCGGTCGAATGCGAAAGCAGTCCCGCGACTCTGCTGCCAAGCCAAGGCTGGAGAAACCCGTAAGGGGTTTAGTTGGTGGTGCAGCTACCGACATACTTGCCATGTCCCTACAAGGTGGACGATGCGTAAATTAATATCCTACTGAAAAAAAGTATAGCACAACTTAAACTGTCAAATGAATCTGTTTATGGATTCTTCGATTGTGCTAGCCTGGCTCAAAACTCGCAGGTACACTTAACACTTAAACATTTGTATTGATGTCATAAATTAAGGACAGCATGCCTAGTAAGACAAAATGTATTACTCGATCAGCTAAGGTGTCAAAAATTAACGATTATGCAAGTGCCTTGTGATACATTTGTATCGACTAGGGTGTCAAAACTTAACAACATGCCTTGTCACCAAGGCCAGTCTTAGCTAAACAGGCGCCCCGGACGATTCAGACGCCCCCTTTGACGTCCTTTCAAATGTACTTATTTCATCTGAGGTTTTCTGATAAGCTTTTTCGATTTGTGAATACCAACAGTATAATGTTGTTTAATACTGTATAGCGACGCATGCCGGTGACGCATTCACAAGTCTTCACCCAAAGAGCGTCTATGCGTGTCCATGTCTCGCTCCATGGGTGACGTGGATCCATAACATCAAATAACAAGTAAACAACACTTCAAAAGTTTTTATTTAAAATAAAATGTAGTTTCTGAGGTCTAGCAATTGTATAGTCGAGTTTATCACCAAACTTGATATCCTAACACTGTTCCTAACTCACAGGCAAGGAGAAAGCTAAGAGAGAACCGCAAAAGAGCCGCTCTATTCAATGGACGGAAGGGATGCCGTGTCGAGCCATTTATGAAGAAGACGGACAGGAGTATGAAGCCGTTATTGTACATATTCTTGATGATGATGAATGTATTATTAAATTCATAGGTGAGTCATGAAAAAAAAAATTCTTAAGAAATGTAGGACAATTCCAGTGTATACTTTTTTGTGTGTTACGCGATAATTACAATAGGCATGACGACTCATGTTTGATTTAATGTGCCATCAAAAGTCTACTCAATAACTGAAATATAGGTGAAAGAATTACTTTGTTATCTTAAAAACTTCCCGTGATATCACGATTTTAACAAAAGTAACTTAAAAATGAATGGGTTAGCCAATGGTAAATACATTTTCTAATAATTTCGTACTTCTAAAATAGATTTGCCCATCCAGCTTTGAATGATCATAAAGTAAGTTAAACTAAAAAATATCAAAATTAAAATTGGTACATATTTTATTGTATTTAAATTCTGTCATTATATCAAATAATTTAATATAATTGCAGGGCCTGTCATCAGGCCTATTGGGATGTTTGCACTTTACTGCTTGGCGGTAGAATAACTGGCTAAGGTGTGGTATTTCCCCAGGAGATCTACCACTTCTAAAACTAAATTCCAGGTTACAACAACAACGAGCAAGTGCGAGTGGATTCGTTAAAGAAGTCTTTGGGCGACGGCGCGCGCATGCGTCAGATGGAGGAGGCGATGAAGGAGGCGCGCGCGCGGGGCGAGGACGACGGATTCGAGAGCCAACCTGGCGACGACAGCGTGGACCTCTACAGCGACGAGTCGTCACTGCTCGAACCGGCACGCCTTGGTCAGTGGTATATGAAGGAATGGCGGATCCATTTCTATCCCTGATGGCCATCTGTAAGTTGTCACAGATGGGCTTCTGTGGCGCAGCCAACACTCGCCGTACGAACCGACTGATGACGTCGTTGGTGTCAACAGCATGTGATCTATTCACAGTCCCCTTGACTTATTATGAGACGATCTTCTTAGCATTCCATGGATTCACCGTGCGGGTGCCGGGTCCATCGTGTGGCATAGAGAGAAATCCCGAGTAGATCCCGAGACTTGTGACACACCCCGGACACTCCACTAAAACTCCATACAACCGCCGCTGTGGAGCTACCTACTCTTCACACAACTACGCAGATGTCGTTCGTACACACGCGTGAATGTGTGCGTTAGAGCTAGGGCTACTGAATTGTTTTATTGAATAGTTGTGCCCCTTGAGTTCACTTGGTGACGTAGTCTATAAACTTGCTATAATGTTGAGTTACATAAATAGAATGGAGCCAAATTATACTCTTCTAATTAAAAGGGTGTTTGCACAGATTTCTAAATTGTTTCAGAAATCTGTGGGAGTTTGTATTGCCGCGTAAAATGAAACGAAACCGATGATAGATTAGATCAGGTACCTAGATATCTATTTCTGTTAGTAGGTACACATTTGCATTTTATTTTACACTTACCCATGAAGGAAACTTTATTCTGTCACTACAATTATTCCTCCAGGCATTACAAATCCGTGCTTGGGCACATAAGTTACTGGCTGTGTAAGTTACGAACTTTGAGTTAAAAACGACTTCGTTATTATAAATAAATAAATATTGGTATTAAGACAATTCACACACAACACCATCTGACCCCAAACTAAGCAAAGCTTGTAATATTATAAAGCAACGTTATTGAAAAGTTTCTAATCTTACGTTATTTTGTCATTAGGAAATTAAATAAAGCTTTTAATCTTGTCCCGTTTAGTTGACGGACAGCCGTAAACAGCACAACAACCCACCATGATGATATTTCGTTAGGAATTAGATGTTCGATACCAGCCCTTCGTTAAGTGCTCCTAGCGTATCCGAAACGGCCTGAGGGGTGAGGAAGTTTGAATTTGGCGGGGGGTGGGGAGTGTCCGTTCTATCTATATTATCTACTAGATGCCCGCCCCGGCTTCGCCCGTGGTATATTATATAGCACTCATCGGGATCCCGTACATATCCAACGGTGAAAGAATGACTGAAATCGGTTCACTCATTCCTGAGAATATCGATTTCAAACAAAAAACCTCTTCAGCAACATGCTACGCCACCTGTCGGAAATTGGTCGTACCAACACAGATTTAGAAAAAAAAATAGCAAAGGTTTATATTCAATGCACAGATTACTGAAATTCAATGACGCAATCTTTGACACATGCTGTCATGTGTCATGTCAAAGCACGAAACGTACAAAAGCTCTCAAAAGGGGAATATTTTTTCCCGATTTTGTTACATTCTTGTTTCATGCTCCGCTTCAATTAATAGTAGAGTTATTTTCTATAGCCTAAAGCCTTCCTCGATAAATGGACTATCCAATAGAAAAAGAATCTTTCAATTCGGACCAGTACTTCCCGAGATCCTAGCGTTCAAGCAAACAAACAAACAAACAAACTCTTCAGCTTTATAATATTAGTATAGATTCTATGCTTGTGACTCGGGCGTAGGTTTAAGGTGCCCCTTAATGACGTACATCAACACTCACCTTCACTACTCGTTTTTCTCTCTCCCTGCCCAGCCAAATCTGATATGAGCCTACTAGTGCAGCTTTAGATACTCGTTTTAGTATAGAACTTACTGCACTTCTGGACAAGCCAAGGTCTTTCAGCAGGTTATAGAGAGATTTGGCTGGTATACATCTCGCTCCCACTTCTACAGCGTAAAAGTGGGAGCGAGAGATATATTAGCTTGATACTTGATTTCTAATAAACTATCGTAAAATTATATGAAATCATATAGAGCACAGATTTCTAAACAGATGAAACCTTCGTGAACGACACTGTGAGGCCAGTCATTAGTTATGTATGCGTGACAGCTCTCACCGACGTTGTCAAATTACTCACGTTGGTGTGCGTGTAATGTTCCCAGTCTTAAGAAAAAAATCCCACTATTGTTGTCTTAAGCTTTGGAAATTTTCACGTATAATAAACACATAAAACATTATTTTAAAATAATTTATTATTACACCGATATTATATAATGCAAGGATTTCTTGTTAATAACAAGAAATCTTGTTTAAACTATCTAAGAGAGCAAATCATACTAATTAATATTTGCGATTCAAGTTGATTTTTGGTTGCATGTAAAATCAAAATTCTTAACTTCATAAAATAGAAATAAGATTTCTTGTTAAAATTCAAAATTTGTTGATTTGTTGTCAAAATTCTTAACAAGAAATCTTATTTCTATTTTATGAAGTTAAGAATTTTGATTTTACATGCAACCAAAAATCAACTTGAATCGCAAATATTAATTAGTATGATTTGCTCCCTTAGATAGTTTAAACAAAAACCAAAACAACCATCTTTACCACCAAAACTAGTTTTGATAAAATGCATATGGGCTACCTTTTTATAGGGCCAAACAACAAACCAAAAAAAAAGAAACAAATAATCGTTTAAACGATTCACTAATGCTTCACTTTTTTTTTACAAAACCTCACTTTTAAACCAAGTAATCGTATAATATTCAAAAACTGCCACTATCAAATGATAATATTCTGAGACTTACTGCTGGCATTATATAACATTTTATTCTACTCGTATAATATTATTATAATGTAAGTGTATTATGTATTTTTGAAAACTCCACAGAACATACAAGTATTAAAAACTCGCTTCATAACTACAGTTTTCATCAACACTATTAGTAATTTTACTAACACTAGTAACGGCGTGGATCACTGCTAGGGATCAATTCACATTATATATAAAAAACATAGTAAAAATAGGTCTTAAAATTGAATAATACTACCTACAAAAACAAAAATTATAATCTATATTTTACCTTCACTTCAGGGAAAACTATTTCAGTTTGGTATAGCCACACGTGTTCCTATTTGTTACCATAATGAAATCGCCTAAATAACATAATAGCAGTAAAAATATTCAAACTTACCTATGAAATGATATTCCTCCTTCCTTCCTTTTTTTGTTTTTGGGAACTATGTTTGCAATGTTTGAATACACAAGACGGCATTATTTAAAACAAAACATAAAATCACACAGGATGAACACGTATGGACAGGCCCGTACAAGATGAAGTTTGTGTCGTACTGACAGGAGTTTGTATTTGCTTTGGCCACATATTCTAAAATAAAACCTTTTAAACTCCATAGTACACAGAAGTATTAAAACTTGTTTCATAACTATAGTTTTCATCAACACTATTAGTATTTTTATTAACCCTAGTAACGGCGAGGATTTGTTCTTGGCATCGATTCACATTAAATAAGAAAAATTACGCTTGTAAAAATAGGGCTTAAAATTGAATTATACAATGTTCATCAATAATTTGGTCTACGAGTATCTTCAAAACAAAATTAGAATCTATATTTTACCTTAACTTCAGGGAAAATAATTTCAATTTAATATAGCAACACTGACCTATTTTCGTTGAGGTGTTGTGTTTCTATTCATCAATCGAAATAAAATCGTCTAAATTATATAAATATCAGTAAAAAATATTCTAACTTTCCTATGAAATTTCCTTTTTTTATTTTTGGGAACAATGTTTGCAATGTTTGATGACACAAGACGGCATAATCTTAAACAAAACATAAAACACACGGGACTCCCGTACGAGACGGAAGTCAGTTTCGTACTGACTGGAGTTTGTATTTGTTTTGGCGTTTGATATTTGCTTTCCGGACCTAAGGATCTGTGTTCCGAACGTTCCATCTGCCTTTTGTTTTAGAAATCTGTGATATAGAGGTTAAAGTAAATTGTTATCGTTGTTTCAGAATCTAAAACCAAAAAGAAGAGATCTGACAAGAAAAAGCCACGCGAACCCGAAATGGAATTCGGTCAATTACCTACACTTCCCTTGCCTACCATGAACATGCTGAGAAATGTAAGTTGAACCTTAAAGCTACTAGGTTATGATATTAAATTGATCAACACGTGACGCTCTGGCTCGTTTCTGGAGCAAAAGATGTCCATTGCCATTTATTTTTGGCCTTGTGGCTTAGTGGGTAGTAACTCTGCATGCGAAGCCTGCGAAGGTCCTGAGTTCGATTCCCGCCCTGTGCAAATATTTGTGTGATGAAAAGTGTCAATAAGAAAAATCTAAAATTTGCTTAACTTTATAGAGACGGACGAAGAGGTTTGACTCTACGTTTGTGATAAGAACATCTAGGCTGTGGAATGAGTTGCCTGAGTGGGTTTTCCCCGATAGTTATAATCTTAGTGTCTTCAAATCGAGAGTGAATCGGTTTCTTCTAGGTAAACACGTTCCATCGTAGAACGCATCGTCGCTTAACATCAGGCGAGATGGTGGTCAAGTGTAAACCTATAAAACTAAAAAAAAAATGGACGGCTTTACCAGTATCGTAGTTTACACAAAAATGATGATATTTGATTGAGTGTCTAAGTTTAGTTATTTTAAGTAGAACCTTTTAAGTAGAACCTGGAGAAGACTTTATCAGCTGACTATTATTATCATTGTATAAATACAGACCAATGGAAACTGTGTTGCCAGACATATTGCATGCCTCTAGAAGAAGAGGCCAGTTTGTATGGGTCAACTATTAAAATGTTTTGTATCGCCTTATCTTACCTGCAAACAGCAATAAAGATTTTTGTCTTTGTATCTGGACGTCTACTGTCTTTCTACGAAAATCGTAATCTATACTAATATTATAAAGCTGAAGAGTTTGTTTGTTTGTTTGAACGCTAGGATCTCGGGAAGTACTGGTCCGAATTGAAAGATATTTTTTTTGGATAGTCCATTTATCGAGGAAGGCTTTAGGCTATAGAAAATAACTCTACTATTAATTGAAGCGGAGCATGAAACAAGAATGTAACAAAATCGGGAATAAATATTCCCCTTTTGAGAGTTTTCGTACGTTTCGTGCTTTGACATGACACATGACACTCATGACAGCATGTGTCAAAGATTGCGTCATTGAATTTCAGTAATCTGTGCATTGAATATAAACCTTTGCTAATTTTTTTTTCTAAATCTGAGTTGGTACGACCAATTTCCGACAGGTGGCGTAGCAGGTAGCTGAAGAGGTTTTTTGTTTGAAATCGATATTCTCAGGAATGAGTGAACCGATTTCAGTCATTCTTTCACCGTTGGATATGTACGGGATCCCGATGAGTGCTATATAATATACCACGGGCGAAGCCGGGGCGGGCATCTAGTTTCGGAATAAAATGGCAACTTTCCAACTCCGGTTCTACTTCGATCCGTTGTTTCTTCCGTTTAAATGTTCGATCGGACGAAACGAAGTACAACCGGAGTAGGAAAGTTGCGATTTTATTTCGAAATTACGATTTTCGTAGAAAGAGAGTACACGTCCTAAATAGGTACTAATATTATAACGGTGAAGAGGTTTGTTTGTTCAAACACGCAAATACCAGGAACTACAGGGCAGATTTCAAAATATATATTTTTTTAATTTCAAAAATTCTTTCACCATTGAGATTCTAGTGCTGTATGTCATGTGTCATGGGCGAAGCCGGGGCGGACCGCTAATTTATAATAAAGGTATTTAAAAAAAACTAGCAGCGCCCTGCGGTGTTCCCCGTGTAGTTCCCGTTATTTTTCCGGGATAAAGAGTATGTGTTCTTACACATACACCCACACAAACACAGACACCCTCTCTCTCTCACACACCCCCTCTCTCACATACACACCCTCTCACACTTACACACCCTCTCATCCTTACACACCCTCTCACCCTTACACACACACTTACGCCCCTGACAAATACATACACATATTTACAAATTAACCATGGGAGAAAATATGTCTTCCGAAGTACAATTACAACTATGTAGTTCGGGGACAATGGGATCATATTGAAGTATCGTTAACTTTTATAGTGTAAAAATAAATATTTTGGATTTTGTATTAAGTATTCCAGACTATAATCTACATGTATACACTTTATTACGTATACGACGTCATTGAGCAACAAACATCCATACATTGACATTTATAATATTTGTAGGAGGTAGATTTGTATTCATAACAATGTCTTCGTGTGATATCCAGATGGGCGGCGGCACAGACATGCCGTTCGCGCCGCCGCCGCCGATGGCCGCTCTGTCCGCGCGGAGCGACGCCGAAGAACAAGCCATCTCCGACATGCTGCTCTCCTGGTACATGACGGGATACTACACGGGACTCTACCAGGGGATGAAGAGGTAACCAAATGTTTTTAATGTGAAACTTTTATTAACTTTTTGAAGTGAACACTTATTTTTCGTGGACTGTGAAATGAATTCTAGCATCACGCAAGGGAATGAGAAGATATCTTCGGGTAAACTCGGGACCATGGCCATTGCTACAAGGGCGAATCCAGCAAGGTCACATAGTCGTGGTCATGTCACAAAACTGTGTGATAAGTACATGCATGATTTTAAATAAGTGATCCGCCTAGGTACTGGACTCAGCCCAGGGCGGGGGTCATGACCCCATGAACCCCTCCTGGATCCGCGCCTGCATTGCTACCTAATTGCATAACTATCTAGAAATACATGAGCATTTCTAGATGATTATGCTCGAGGCCACGCCCTCCGGTTTCACTCGCGCAGTTTCCAAACTATGCTACCAAGTTCTGAGTTATAAGTTTACACCCCTATCGGCAGTGCTATGACTGCCGACAGGAGTGAAAATATTTTTTTAAAGTGTAACTTTTATTACATCGCCTCAAACTTTGTCGTCTATCTATTTATTTCATGTCGCGTTTCATTCGGCTTAGTGTAAGTCTTGTGTGTAACCCTGTAAAATATTTTTTTTTTTTTCAGGCAAAGACAGAACCGGAAATATCAATAAGCTTATCATTTAGTATTTAAATAAAAACGATGTAATTTATTATAACACTTTATTTTTTAGTTTCACATAAACTACAAATAAAAATAGAAAATGCTGTAAAAATGAAATAAAAAATAAATAAAGTATTATGCCTCCTGTTCGTTTAAAATTATGTACAAAATATACACCGTGGAAGTTGATTGTAAAGTATCGTTTACACTAGCAAGACGTTTGTCGCCTGGTGCCTTTGTAACTGTATAATGCCTCATTTTTCATCCCAAGCAAAGAATAGCTTTTAGTCATAAAGCCGCTAGTTCGATTATTTTATACCTGGTTTTTATGTAAATGGGATGAACATAATTGTGAAATTGTGTTGTAAATCTCATTTATATTAAGTTTAGTAGATTTATGCAACCCATTTACTAAAACTGTTATAGGTTTGCTATTATTCTGCTTAATTTCAAGCTAGTTTCAAGACCAGACCCGTTTCAGACCATTATAGTTGGATGGTAGATCTTTGGTGAAAATCATTAAAAAATAAGACCTACTGAAATATTTAATTGTTATAAAGTAAAGCCAGCAATAAACGTCTATATAAATAGTCTTTTAAACAGTGTTCGATTTATTTTATATCATTAGTAGTTTCTAAGATTATAGATTATCTCACACATTTAAACTCAACAGCGAAATTCAGCACAGCTAATTTTGAAAACTACATAATTATAAAATTGAAAGTGACTTGCGCAAGTCACTATTTGCAAGTTTATCGCTAGTGTAAACGGTACTCTGGTTTATGTCCTAATCTTATTTATCTGATTGGTGGGTTCTAATAAAAATGTTGAGTATTAAAAAATCTCTGTGATTTTATTTGTCGCTCATATTTTATTTGTAATCGTTATTTTTTTCGTAATTTTGATTCTGTGATTTTCATTTTATACATTTTGTTTTCTACTTAAAACATTGAAATGAAATGAAACGAATTGCCGTCAAATTAATGAGATTGAGGGTTTTAAAAAATGTAATAGTTACAAAAAATAACTAAAAATGGCGCTAAATTGATAGTGATTAAATGCACAAGTTTCATTCAGCATAAACAGCTATAATTTTGAAATTTTCCAATGCTGAGTCCCGGGGACTGAGACTCGCCAATAGCTAATAAAGTCACGAGAACTCGAAATAAAGAACTATTTTTTTCTTCTCTTGGATATTACTTCATCAAAGATCACAAACAGGTTTAACTAAACCCTCGTTACGAAACATAAATCGATGTAACTTTTTTTCTATCGATATTTCGGTCTCTTCACAACAACCATCGTCAAAGATCACTGATATCTAAAGTGAACATCTGTGAGTCTGTTAAATGTACAAAAAACTTGGCAGTGTCAAGATTTCGATTGCGAAAACTAAAATAAATTAATAGTCAGAAAAAAAACAAACATTCAGAAAAATCAACAGAAAAAGTTAAATATTACAGTTATGAGTAAAAATGAAGACTTAAAATTAATTAAACATGGCAAATCTGTTTCAGTTAATTGAAACAATAGGCTAAGAAACAATATTTACAATATCATAATATACAGAGACAAAATCTAAAATACACTCCTTGTAAGACCAAAATCGCAAACAAATGAAACCTCGTCTAACGACCAATCAACGCGCTTGCTTTTCAAAATCTGACTCCTGATTGGTCATTCTTAATAGTCAGACATTTTTGTTTACTCCGTTAGTCATGCATATAAAAACGTAGGTACATTTCCTTTTCACACACAAATTGATTTTTAAAAAGTATTTTTCACGGAATATTTGTGTGATAGTCTAACAAACACCATAGTAATTCCAGATTGCAGCAGCTCCACTTTTGATTTTAGATTCGATCCAGAAAACAAACATTATCTAATATTAAGTTTAGTACTTATTTGAAAAGTCCATATCAATTTTAGTTCCATCATCTGACTAACACATCAGATAAATAAGGCAAGTTGGTACAATAAGCGCCGATAAGTTTTATTACATATTACAATCAAATAATTTATTTACTGGATTAGGGTGCGGTTCCACTGAGGCGAAGCAGAACAGAGCGAAGACGAGCTGTGCCGCGATTCACCAATCACATGGCTTGACATCCCAGTATAAATAAATATGTGGATTTCAAGCCACGTGATTGGTGAGTCGCGGCATAGCTCGTCTCCGCTCCGCCTCAGTGGAACCGCACCCTAAACCACTAACTGTTAGGAGCTTCGAAATATGTTTTGTGGGAGCGCTATTTATCCCAAGATGTCGATCTAATCAAAATGAAATGAAAAAATGAAACGGCAACCCAATGAAATTCTTTATGAAAACTATAACGTGGTTATTACACATTTTAAATATAATTATTCTACGCGTAATTTTTTCAAGTGAAAACCTATTTTCGGCGTAGAGTTTTTGGTAGGAGAAAATCTTAAGGGTCGCGTCACTCCCATTCTAATGTAGCGTTGGAGCGGCGACGGAGCAGTTTTTGCAGAGTTGCTGTTTAATATAAAATTCTAAGTATATATAAAATCTTATAAGATTTCACTGTTGTCGGCAGTGACTGCTATTTCTCTGTTTATTAACCTGATAATTAAAGAAAATTATTGGGTTGTATTGTTTAATTGGATAACGGGACACTCACGTATATCACGTATACTCACGTACCTATAGCCACCGCGCGTGTGCACTCGCCTTGAAAAAGGCCGCCGGACGCGGCCGAAACTCGAGTCGATTGACCGACCGTATATACGTGAGTGTCCCGTTATCCAATTAAATATGTGTAACAACCACGTTAATTTTAATACTAAAAAAGGGTTGTATTGTGTCTGTGTAAATTTGAAATACTTTAATTAGGCCGCTTAATATTCGCCAAATCCATCTGATCCCTGAGGGACGAAGCCACTATTGCATTTTTAGACCAAAACACGCTTTGGCCCATCCCTCATAATAGATCACTCGAGGGACTTCAAAACACTACAGTTCGCTATAACGCTTCGTCCCACATTGTAGAGGTGCGTTTAGACCGGCCAAAAGAACTCCAACGGACTTTGCGTCTTCAAATCGGACGTACAGAGGACGGTACGTTGAAGTTCGTCTGCGCGGTCTTTCTTTAGGACATACTTTGTACGTTCAGATCATGGAGTATTCTAATGACGGTTGGAAATATGTTCTTCTGGGCGGTGTCCACCATTCTTCAGGACAGACACGGGCGCGTTCAGATCATAAGAGTATTCTAATGACGTGACGGTTGGAAAAGATGCTTTTCTGAGTGATTACCTATATGTATTTATTAGATAGGTGATATGACGCGTTTAGAACAATGTACTGACTCGTTCGTCTGAGCGGCCTTTCTTCAAGATACGTGGCGCATTCTGATTATGGAACATTCTAAATATTTGGAAAAGATATTCCTGCGACATACATTTAGACATGCGTTTAGACTATTGTACTGATGTTGGGTTATTTGGGCGGCCTTTCATCAGGGCAGACATGACGCGTTTAGATTGGAGCATTCTAATGTTTGTAAAAGATGTTTCTCTGAGCGGTATCTGTAGTCATTAGACAGGTTACATGACGCATTTAGAGCAACGTACTGAAATTGATTCGTAAGTACGTCTGGGCGGTCTATACAGGCACTAGTAAGTTCGATGTGGCGCGTTCAGACCAGCGTGCTGAGTTCATGCGTGTCATGACTGAGGTCGATGGTAGCGGGGGGGCACGCCTGGTGTCGCCGCGCCCTCTCCCGGGGGCGTGCTCGTTGGGGGCCTGGTGACAAATATACACGTAATTACAAACAGATAGGTAAATGCTCCCAAAGGGGCTTAAACTATTTCACAAAAAATACTTTTTTTTTTTTTCGTACTGACATGCTGGTTTATTTTCTTTAAAACATGTGCTTGTCTGACAATGTCGTATATCCACACATACAGGTACACTCCGCGAGGTATAAGCTGAGCTTTGCATTAGTGTGAGTAACAATGTAACATGCCTAACTAATACATAGGTTTGAGTGCGTTATTTGTAGGAGTACATAAATCTATTCCGTCTGTACCTAGTTAGAACTGTTGGTTAATTTGACAATGAATTGTAGTGGTAGGACTCTTGCCAGAGTCCGCCTGGGGAAGTACCACACCTTTGCCAGTTATTCTACCGCCAAGCAGCAATGTGCAAACATTACTGTGTTCCGGGTTGAAGGGCAATGTTTCCAGAGACATTACAGGGCTTAGAGATATAAGATCTTAGATCTCTGGGTGACGAGCGCAGTGCAGTGCTAGGTAATGATTTGGACTCTTCGTGTTCCAATAGCTGCGTGTCACTGTGCTGTTATGTGTCAGGCATGTTGCTTACCATCAGGCACATGTCCTGATCGTCTCGTCACTCCTTATTTAAAAAAAAAAAAAAATGAAATTATTTTTCGTTAAGCTTCTGAGCGTAGTTGTGTTGTACCTACTACCTTCATTTCTTTCAAGCTCTAAGAAATTAGCGGCAACGTAAGACCGGGGGGTCTACCGCCGAACGAATACTGTCTTAGCTTTGTAGTTTCTCTCTCTTTTTTTTTCGTTTGAAATGATAGAGATGGCAATAGCAAAGCTAAAGCTGATTTAGTTACGCGGTAGAAGGCGTGATTGCGCTTGACTACTTTGCTATACTGGCTTGCGGTATACCATGGAACGGGTACCTACATATAAACTTCGTTGCGAGGTTGAGGGCTCTCAAGTAGTAAAGGTAGGAAATACCTATTCAAGAAGGCAACCATAACAAATGACAAAGTACTCTATTAACTAACCGAAGGTACAAAATCAAATCCTTGTGCCAATAACCACATTTATGGTATTGGTTTTAGCCCCTCCGAAAATGTCTGGAAAGCGCCATCTCGTAATTGTTAATATCATCCGTAGGCGTACTCTGGAAAGAGTCGTTTCTATCATCATCATCATCAGCCTGTATTCGTCCACTGCTGAATATAGGCCTCACCTATGATACGCCACTCATCCCGATCCTCGGTCTTACTGCTCCAACCGCCACCAGCTGCCTTTCTATCACTAATACGTAATTATTAACCTTTAAATTATACAAGAACAAAATTAAAAATGTTGATTAACCCCCGACTACCTCAGATTTGTTATCTGTACAACATTCTACTAGTCAAGCCCTTTCATTTGATACCCATATTAAGGGAGTTATGAAAAAAGAAATGTATTTCACCATTTTGTGGTAGCGGCCATCTTGGATTTCAAAGTTGTCATAGTGCAAAGTATTCTACTAGTTAAGCCCTTTCCTTTGATACCCATATTGAGGTAGGTTGTGAAGAAATATTTCGTCCGCCATTTTGTGGAAGCGGCCATCTTGAATCGATATTAACCAAACATAGCTCCGCACGAATATTAACCTTCAAATAAAAAAAACGCATCGAAATCGGCCCATCCGTTTGAGCTCTACGGTGCCGCAGACAGACAGACATCGACGTCAAACTTATAACACCCCTTTTTAACCCCGACCAAAAAAAGGTGTGTTATAAGTTTGACGTCGATATCTGTCTGTCTGTCTGTGTGTGTGTCTGTCTGTGGCACCGTAGAGCTCAAACGGATGAGCCGATTTCGATGCGGTTTTTTTTAGTTGATTGTTAATTGCCGTGCGGATGTTCTTAGCTATATTTGGTAAATATTGATTCAAGATGGCCGCCTCCACAAAATGGCGCACAAAATATTTCTTCACAACGTACCCCAATATGGGTATCAAATGAAAGGGCTTGACCAGTAGAATACTATACACTATGACAAATTTCAAATCCAAGATGGCCGCGACCACAATATGGCGGATTACATTATTTTTTTCACTACTACCACAATACGGGGATCAAATGAAAGGGCTTGACTAGTAGCATACTATGCACTATGACAAATTTAAAATCCAAGATCGCCGCTACCACAAAATGGCATAATACATTTTACATCTTTTTTTCACAACTCCGTCAATATGGGTGTCAAATGAAACGGATTGACTTGAAGTAGAATGTTATACAAATATCAAATCCGAGGTAGTCGGGGGTTAGTCAAAAATTTTAATTTTGTTCTTATTTTGGTCGGGGGTTAAAAACAATAATTTGGTCATCCATCCCAATACAGGATGACCACCCCACATGAAGTGATACACGGGTTCTCACTACATGCGGGATCGGTAAAACGTCAGTTTCCTCAATTCGTCTCTATCATTCGTCAAAATCAATCTAGGCACCTACTCGTTTCCTGTTCATGTCCAATCCATCCACGTTTTGTTTTGGTCGGCTTATATCACACAGCCTTTGAGTAATAGGTGATTTGTCAGAGACCACAGCATACATCTGAATTCTTAATCAAAACTTTTTTGATGATGTGGTCTATGCATAACATGCTCAATAGGGATGTTAACACTAATTACAAATTAATGTTTAATGTTGATTTTATGGTAGTTTGTATACATAGAATATCGAAAAACACATTTTTATAATTTAATATTACGTAAAACCTAAATTTGTTATAAACGATTTTAAATGATATATTTTTAATCTGTTGTCACGTGACTGGAAACACCAATATGAATTATTACGTCATTTGTCGCAAAACAAGCTATCGAAAACTGACTAAACTGTTTACTTTTCTGCATTTTTACTATAGTTTGCGATCTTAGCGACGACGATTTTCATTGTTTGTATTCAAGTAATTATAAAAAGCACATAAACTAGATATACAGTCATGAATCGCAACCAATATTTTGCGACTAGTGACGTCATGTCAGCCGTTAGTGTTTTAGCGGCAAACTTCAAAATTAGTCTAATATTGCATATTACTCATCGAAAATACAAATATTTTGAAATAAAATGTTATTTATTACGCTAAACATGCGTTAATCTTCAAAATAAAAGCAGTTCCGAAAAGTTGTTAACATCCCTATTGCCCAAACCACGATAACATTGTGATTTTCAACCTTTCTGTCACGGGTGCTACTTCTCTAATATATTTTTTCTAATTAGGTACATCATTCTGTGTCTATATAAAATAAATTAATTAGGAAAGCACATTTAGTGACTCAAGTGTAGTACCCACCTTATTATATAAGGTCCTCCTTGCTGCAACAGAGTGATAGGATGGGTGTACGGTTGACCCTGCATACTATGAAAACTTAAATTCCCCCCCAAACCCGTATTATTTAAGTGTCCGTTCATGACGACTCCATTACTCGTGTTCATTGGAGTGTGTTCTGATCGTAACGCCTTCACTAAGTTCGTCTTCTCTTTCTGCCAGACGAACACGTTGTGAACCATGGCACAGCCACAGAATATTATCCCCACTCCTATAAATACTGACGTCACTATCGCCGGGGTTGAGTGGAACTGGATAAACGTGTAGAGTATTATGCCTGAAAATGAAAAAAAAGGCGTGAGATAATGTGTGTGAGTAAAAAAAACAAAAATCGGCATTGCTGTTTGTAGGTCTTTAACTGTAGTGTCTTTTACGGTTAAATAATACCTAAGTAGGTACGCTAAAAAATGATGGGCTAAGATGACCACCTATTGGCAACCAGATAGGAAACAATACTTATTGCAGCAGACTCTAAAAACAATGGCGGGGCGATCTGAACAAACACCTTTAATGACTTGGGCTACTTTGGCAAGACAAATCAAAAACAAGAACAAAATTAAAAAATTTTGACTAACCCTCGACTACCTCAGATTTGTTATCCGTACAACATTCTACTAGTCAACCCCTTTCATTTGATACCCATATTGAGGTAATTGTGAAAAAAGAAATGTATTTCGCCATTTTGTGGTAGCGGCCATCTTGGATTTGAAATTTGTCATAATGTATAGTATTCTACTAGTCAAGCCCTTTCATTTGATACCCATGAGGTAGGTTGTGAAGAAATATTTTGTCCGCCATTTTGTGGAGGCGGCCATCTTGTTTCGATATTAACCATACATAGCTAAGAACATCCGCACGGATATTAACCTTCAAATAAAAACCGCATTGAAATCGGCCCATCCGTTTGAGCTCTACGGTGCCACAGACAGACACACACACAGACAGACAGACAGACATCGACGTCAAACTTATAACACCCCTTTTTTTGGTCGGGGGTTAATGAAAGAAGGATACGGAGCTGCACTACATTGGGACACAAGCAACTCTTAAAAAAATCGCCACCACAGACACTATCCATGCACATTGTCACCGTTTACATTTCTATATGAGATATGAGAGAAATTACATTTTGACGGAACCTTTAGTAGACAAGCTCTGATATGAGTAATGAGTGGTCATTGGTCAAGGTACATACAAAACCCTATCTATTTATACAAAATAACAAATTAAACTTAACTAAACTATCTGTGATGATTCTGAATCTTCCCTTTTTTCATTGCCTTTATTACCACCAGTTTTCTGTCTTTGAAAACAATTGTAGGTAGTTCTACTTTGTAGTACAATTGTAGTTCTTCTCGTGATATTTGGCATGGGTAGACAGATATCATCAATCTATCTGACCACGCCAAATATGTGCAATCTATACTTATAATAAAACTGTAACGGGTCGAATTCTGTACATTGAAGATATTTTGAAATTTTTTTTTTTGGGGCACTCCATAGTCGATACTGATGGCGAAACTGCATTTTTTTTCTTTCATGTCTGTCTGTCTGTCTGTCTGTCTGTCTGTCTTTCTGTATAGGGATCACGCATCACGCTGAAACTACTGATTCAATTCAGCTGATACTTGGCATGACTTTAGTTTACACTAAGGAGATTGCTGTAGGCTACTTTTGATCCCCAAACTCTGATCGGTTTTCTTGCGGGAGGGGGGGTGAAAGTCAGAATGTGTATTTGGTTGTAACTCATGTTTGCGATGTTTAATTTAATTAATTCTTTTAGAAAGAACACATTTTTGTTATTGTCCGGTCAAAATTTGAACATTATCGGTCTGGTGGTTCGGAAATTACACAGAAATTTAATAATAACGACACGCGCGGCGCGTTCGGTACATACTAACTTCTAAGTATTCTGTGATACTGTACAAACTACAAACACCGCGCTCAAATCCGCCATCCGTCATTCGCTATCTATCGTCGGGTAAAAATATTGCAATACCTTTTTAATGTAATGTTAATGTTTTTCCGTAGTAACTATAGATGGCAGCTCATGGTACGAAACGCGATCCAAGATGTATTAGAAAATGTGTACTTAATGTAAAGTTATCAACCATAGTTGAACGACATTTAAAATTTAGCGGTTGATGTTTATAAATTTGAAAGTAAAGACTACAAACATGCACATGCGCTCCTTATCATGTCGTGAGATAGGTAGGTAGCCGAAATGTATATAGATCTGTCGTTAGATATTTTTATTTGCACAAGAAATTAACATTTTTCTAAAATCGAGAGTATTCATATGATTTTAAGTACATATCTCTTAATTAAGCAGTTTATCTCAATTAATTTTACCACAAAATAATAGTTTATAGCTAACAAACCGATTCAACTACTTTTTTTTAGTAAGTGTGTATTAGCGCCATCTTATGCATGCACAATATAATAATGGTATAAAGGCTATTAAGTTGGCTAAATTTAGACACTGAATTCGGAAGCCAGTTTAGAAGCAATGAGAGAAAAGCAATCCTTGCTTCTGAATTTAGTATGTTAGCTTACTGAATGATATTATACTTCACTGAATTTAGTAGTGAATAAAGTTACGTCGGTACCTAAGTAACCTACCTACGTGACATAAATCCTATATAACAATTGGCAGTCATAGAAGTAGATTGCCGATAGAAGTGACAACTTCGAAATGTTTGTACTAATAAAAATAGCTTGCCTACATTCGAGTCGATTCAAATTTTGTGTCAATAATAACATAACTTATCGTCAGGTAAAATAAGTATAACTTTATATTAAAATATCTACTTACCAACGTTTTCCATAGTTACTACAGATGGCAGTTCATGGTACGAAAGACGATTAATTGTCAAGATTTATAAGAAAATGAGTTATTTAATATTCTCAACAAAACTCGAACGACATTTAAAATTTAGTGGTTGATATTTGTGGATTTGAAAGCAGACTAGGTGCACAGACTAGGGGCTCCATATCCTTCGACTAATTATACCGATAGCGGTATAGGTATTTGATCGAAGTCCATATCCTATTGTCGCTAGATAACTAAAATGTACCTGTCGTTAGATAATATGTTTGCAGCAGAGATAAACTTTTTTTTACAATTAAGAGTTACCTATTTAAGACCTATTTATATTTTTTTAATAAAAAAAAAAAAAATGTGTTGAGTATAGCTGACAAGCCGATTCAACAGTTTTTATAGGTCTATTAGCGCCAACTTATGTAATCTATGCAAACTATTTAATATTTGTCAAGTTATTATTGGAATGCTTTAAAATAAAAAATACGCAGTATAAACTTTTGTGCAAAGTTACAAAGGTAGGTATTTATACTTATAAAGGCACAAATAAAAAACCTATTTCAAATATGTCCTAAAATGAGCCCTACACGTATTGGCAAAATGAACATACTAATAAAAAAGGATTTATCAAGTTACATTTTGCTTCAGATAATCAGGCGACAGCAAAGAGTTTACATATTATTATTCTTTATCTGAGGGCGAGAGTCTCAGGTCCATAGACCAATGATATTATAGTCAAAGAGAATGTAAATGATTATAGTGATCTGTGGACCAATGTTCTTGACATTTCCCGTCAAAGAATGTTTTCATTTTTCTCTACATATCGTGAGTAAATTTATCATCGTTATCGGTATTTTATATTAAAATGCCTTCTAGAAAGAGACCTAATTTATCCCGATCGACGAGCTGCTACTAGAAAAAGACTGCGAGTGTCTCAAGAAACTGAAGAAGAACGCAATGCTAGATTGGCGATCCGGCGTCAGCACTATGCTGAATCTAGCTCTTCAGAATCTTCAGTTCAACGTGATTCCCGTTTGGCATCTCTGCGTGCGACGACAAATCGATATCGATCTAATGAGTCTCCTTCACAGCGCGAAGTACGTTTGTCAGCCGACAGTCAACGTCACGCCCAGTCTCGAGAATCTGAGACATATACTCAGCGCGAGGATCGTTTGACAGCTGATAGCCAGCGGCACGCTGAGTCCCGAGCCTCTGAGACATACACCCAACGAGAAATGCGGTTGACAGCCGACAGCCAACGTCACGCTCAGTCTCGAGAATCTGAAACATATGCTCAACGCGAGGACGTTTGACAGCTGATAGCCAGCGGCACGCTGAGTCCCGAGCTTCTGAGACATACACCCAACGAGAAATGCGGTTGACAGCCGACAGCCAACGTCACGCTCAGTCTCGAGAATCTGAAACATATACTCAACGCGAGGACGTTTGACAGCTGATAGCCAGCAGCACGCTGAGTCCCGAGCCTCTGAGACATACACCCAACGAGAAATGCGGTTGACAGCCGACAGCCAACGTCACGCTCAGTCTCGAGAATCTGAAACATATACTCAACGCGAGGATCGTTTGACAGCTGATATCGAGAGGCACGCTGAGTCCCGAGCCTCTGAGACATACACCCAACGAGAAATGCGGTTGACAGCCGACAGTCAACGCCACGCTCAGTCTCGAGAATCTGAGTCATACACTCAGCGCGAGGATCGTTTGACAGCTGATAGAGAGCGGCACGCTGAGTCCCGAGCCTCTGAGACATACACCCAACGAGAAATTCGGTTGACAGCCGACAGTCAACATCACGCACAGTCTCGAGAATCTGAGACGCTATCTCAACGACAAGAGCGCTTGGACAGGACTAGAGATGATTATGACCGCCGAAACCAATACCATAGCATTATATTGTCACAAACAAGAGGAAGAATTTCAGAAATTCGTGAAGCAGAAACCCAGGAACGGCGCGAACAACGATTGAACGATGACCGTCTACGGCATTCTTTTAACAGAATGTCGACTTCATCTGAAGACTCTGACACAAACATTCTGCCCTGGATTGATAAAGAAAGAAGTGGATTTTGCTACTCGCCAGACATTGAGTATTGTAGTTACGCTGGTATAAATGCAATGCAAGAAGTATGTTCACATTGTCGAGCACTGAAATGGAGAGGAGAACCAAAAGGAATGTGTTGTTCAAGTGGCAAAATCAAATTAGATATTTTTTCAAGAACCACCGGAACCACTGAAATCTCTTTTGAACGGGGAGCATCAA
The DNA here is from genome assembly GCA_017562165.1 of Ectropis grisescens. Lineage (NCBI taxonomy): Eukaryota > Metazoa > Arthropoda > Insecta > Lepidoptera > Geometridae > Ectropis > Ectropis grisescens. Next base: position 20,944,637 of record CM029787.1, on the reverse strand, counting down.
CTATCGGCATACTTTTTGAAATACATTCGCACATACAATAGTGCATTTCAGATGACATCTTTTGGCGCGAATCAAATTGTCGAGGGAGCGTTTATGCCCACATTTAAAATTCAGGGGGCAAGTTTATCATCTAATAGGTTCTCTTTTACCGATACACGAACCAAAATTTCTACAAATTTATTTTGTGTCCGATCAAAATGAGCAAGCGACCTTAAGGATGCAGAACTTTGAAAACCTGAACGCGAGTTTGATTTCTAGCCTTCAAAGTATGCTTCAGGAAACAAATCCGTATGTTAGGGATTTCAGAGCGGCTTTGGAGTTCATACCTCAAAACCAAGAAAACGATTATAAAGTGGTAATTAGTGCTGACAGACATCCTCCTGGAGAGCACCAAGGTCGGTATAACGTTCCTACTACAAATGAAGTTGCTGTCGTCTTGGTAGATCAACAGTGTGATAGACGGGATATTGTATTACGCACCCGAGATGATCGATTGCAACGCATTAGCGAAACGCACCGATCTTATGATGCTCTTCAGTATCCACTTATATACTGTCGTGGGAGGACGGATATAACTTTGGTCTTCGCCAAGTAAATCCGACGACTAGCGTTACTGTTGAAAATAAAAAAGTTTCCGCAATGCAATTCTACGCTTATATTTTACAAATAAGAGAAGCTCGCATTGCTTATCTGCAAAAATTTCGCGGTTTGTTCAACCAGTTTGTCGTAGACGTTTACGCTAAAATTGAAACTGAGCGTTTAATTTATATTAGAACAAATCAGCGAAGACTGCGTGCTGAGAATTATGTAGATCTACGAGACGCCATGAATGAAGACAGAAATAGCGAAGATTTAGGCCGACTGGTAATTCTTCCTTCAAGCTTCACAGGTGGGCCTCGCTATATGCATGAACGTACGCAGGATGCATTTACATACGTGAGGAAATACGGGCGTCCTGATCTCTTCATAACAATGACCACTAATCCCAAATGGATTGAGATTACAAGAGAACTTTTTCAAGGACAAGCATCTCACGATAGGCATGATATTGTTGGTAGGGTATTTCATATAAAGTTAAAGTTGATGATAAACCTACTTACCAAAGAAAAGGTTTTGGTGCAACGCTTTGCTTTATGTACAGTGTCGAATGGCAAAGAGAGGGTTACCGCACGCACATATCCTTTTGTGGCTGCAAGAAAAATTCGTCCGGATGACATCAACAACATAATCAGCGCTGAATTTCCGGACCCTAGACAAGATCAATTGTTATATGACATTGTTAAGACGCACATGGTGCACGGCCCATGTGGTACTCTTAATGTAAACTCACCCTGCATGCGAGATGGACGTTGTACAAAGAGGTTTCCGAAAACAGCAATGCAGCAAACGGTGACTGGGGAGGACGGCTATCCATCTTATCGTCGTCGTTTACCTACCCACGGAGGTTTTTCAGCAACAATAAGTGCACGAGGCCAACAAATAGTAGTGGATAATAGATGGATAGTCCCTTATTCTCCAGTACTATCCAAAACTTTTCAGGCACATATAAATGTCGAGATGTGTAATAGCGTACAATCAATTAAATATATATGCAAATATGTCAACAAAGGCAATGACCAAGCAACAATCGCTACTGTAAGCAACAACAGGGATGAAGTTAGTCGCTACCAATCAGGCCGCTACATTAGCTCCTCGGAAGCTTTCTGGAGAATATTTGGTTTTTCGATACATGAGCGATACCCGCCTGTTACACATCTTGACATTCACCTAGAGGGTCAACAACGCATATATTTTGATCCTGACAACGTCGAGCAGAGACTAGAAAATCCTAGGCAAACTACATTACTCGCTTTTTTTCGGCTAAGTGAAACCGACGATTTTGCGAAAACACTACTGTACGAAGAGGTGCCTGCGTATTATATATACGATAAACAACGGGGCATTTTTAATCGTCGTATAAGAGGTGCAGCAGTTGAAGGATTCACTGGCGTGTTTAAAGAGCATAATCTAGGCAGGGTCTATACAGCACATCCAAATAATACAGAATTGTATTATTTGCGGTTACTTCTGCATACTGTTCGTGGTCCTAATTCATTCAATGCACTAAGAACCGTCAACGGCATAGAGCAACCTACGTACGTTGCCGCATGCCGAGAACTACACTTGCTCGATGATGACCAGCACTGGGACGCAACATTAGCCGAGTCTTGCGTCAGTGATAGTCCACAACGATTACGGCATTTGTTTGCCATGATGTTGGTGTTCTGTGGATTATCTGATGCAGTACAACTGTGGCAAAAATACCAACGCGTGTTAGCAGAGGATTTTTTGAGGCTTGGCGATAATTTTGAGATGTCTCTCAATCTATGTCTGCGAGCAATCCAAGACATGGTTTTATCGAGCGGTGGAAACAACCTTGCTGTCTACGGCTTACCCGAACCTGCTCAATTGCCAGACGAAGATCAGCGTGGTAACCGCGAATACTACTCTGAAACCAGATATGATCCGATAGAAACAGAAGAGACAATACGAAACGGGTTACATCGAATGACCACTGAACAGCGAGCAGTCTTTCACCGAGTTTGCGATAGTGCAATTAACAACTTGGGGGAAATGTTCTTCTTGGACGCACCTGGGGGTACAGGAAAAACATTTCTCACCAAAGTAATATTAGCGCAAATTCGCAACCAAGGTAAAATAGCTTTGGCAGTGGCTTCGTCTGGCATAGCTGCTACAATGTTGCCTGGAGGAAAAACAGCCCACGCTATGTTCAAAATTCCAATACAGTTAGAAACATCTGAAACACCAGTGTGTGACATTTCTCGCAACAGCGATAGAGCACAGGTTTTACGAGGTTGCACTTTAATTGTATGGGATGAGTGTACAATGGCACATCGCAAGGCAGTGGAGGCTGTAAATAGGACAATCCAAGATGTAAGGCGAAATGACAGGCCTATGGGAGGTATAACTGTGCTGTTTTGTGGTGACTTCAGACAGACACTACCTGTAGTTCCCAGAGGCACAAGGGCAGATGAAGTCAACGCATGTATAAAGTCGTCAAGCCTTTGGTCACATATGATTCGCCTTCATTTGACCACCAACATGCGCGTTCAAATTGGCAGTAACAGCAATGCTCAAGAGTTTTCTGATCTGTTGCTTGACATCGGAAATGACACGTTTCAAAAGAAGGTGGAAAAGTTAGACTTACGTCTAATTTATGTCAAGCTGTTTCATCTTCTGAGGAACTAATATCTTCTGTTTATGGTAATATCGAGCGACTAAGCCATAGAGAAAACTCTTGGCTTTGTGAACGTGCCATACTGACGACTCGAAATGATCACGCAGTGGCTATAAACAACAAAATTCTTAATCGTGTGACTGGTGAAAATCATCAATATTGCTCTATAAACCGGGTGGTAGAGCAAGACGAGGCGACTACATACCCGATCGAATTTTAAATTCTTTATCTGCCCCTGGATTACCCGCACATATTATAAATTTAAAAGTTGGGGTCCCAATCATCCTGTTGCGTAATTTAAGCCCTCCTAAATTATGCAACGGAACCAGACTAAGGGTAGTCAGATTGCAGCAAAATGTTATTGAAGCGGAAATTTTAACTGGATGTGGTGCTGGAGAACAAGTTTTTATTCCACGGATACCACTCATCCCGAATAATTTCCCATTTCGTTTTAAACGCGTCCAGTTCCCTGTAAATACATGTTTTGCGATGACAATCAATAAGGCGCAAGGCCAGACGTTGCGTACCGCAGGCGTTGACCTCACCACGAGCTGTTTTAGCCACGGACAGCTCTATGTGGCTCTGTCCAGAGTCAGTGAGGCTGCTAATATCTTCGTATACTGTCCCGACAGCGCTACACATAACGTAGTATACAGGAGGCATTGTAAAATAAATCATATTTTTACACTAGATGTCCGCCCCGGCTTCGCCCGTGGTACATATATAGCACACATCGGGATCCCATACATATCCAATGGTGAAAGAATGACTGAAATCGGTTCACTCATTCCTGAGAATATCGCTTTTAAACAAAAAACCTCTTCAGCTACCTGCTACGCCACCTGTCGGAAGTGGTCGCACCAATTCAGATTAGAAACAATTTGATTAGCAAAGGTTTATATTCAATGACGCAATCTTAGACACATGCTGTCATGTGTCATGTCAAAGCACGGTACGAAAACTCTGAAAAAGGAATATTTTATCCCGTTTTTGTTACATTATTGATTCATGCTCCGCTTCTATTGATAGTAGCGTAATGTTGTATAGCCTATTATAGCCTTCGTCGATAAATGAACTATCCAATAGAAAAAAAAATCTTTCAATTGAAACCAGTACTTCCCGAAATCCTAGCGTTCAAACAAACAAACAAACAAACTCTACAGGTTTATAATATTAGTATAAATTGTTACAATATCCCTAAGGATAAAATAGATACATGTATTAGTGTAATGACGTGCAGGATTCTCAGGAAAATAATAGATAAATAATTTTCCCTCTGACGGAAATTTTCAAATTTCACAAAGATTTAATGTTACATACTCAGAGTAGTCATAGTCATAGTCTTAGTTCTAACTTCACACGCATGTATAATTTAATAAATATATATATTTCGCAAATAGACCTGAGTTTACTGTTTTCAACAACCTCAACTATCTTCCGTATTTCATTATTCCGTCGAATGTCACCACCAGTTCATCAAAACACTCCATTCCCACGGCTACAGAAGCTGCGAAATTCAAAACAAGGGATTGCTACCTACTTTTATTTTTTTGAATTAAATTAATTTTATACCTTGATTAGACATAAACCCGGAAATTGTGGCTTTTTTTAAAAAAAATCTCTTTTTCAACCTGATCCGTTCTGGCGTTCCAACATTATTGAGCAAAAACATTCAAATTTCGCATTTATAACATTAGTAGGATAGTAATAATTTATTATGAAACAGACTGTAGTTCCAAAATAATGATCACATCGCGAACGAAGTCGCGGGTACAGCTAGTTTTAGTACTATACTTATAGGTACAGGAAGTGGTGTTACCTGTTAAAAACACTGGTATTGATATGAAGAAGCCTCCAACGGCGCATACTCTAGTTATTGCTGACTTCTGAAGATACTTGTTGGTTCTGAAATAAAAGAGAAAAATACATTGAAAATTTTATTCACATATCACAACAGAACTCACAAGTCGCAAGATACTCGGAACTTTCATCCAAAATTAGTTATAATGAGGCTACTGAAAGCCAAACGAAAACGGGAAGAAAGAAAAGAATAATATTTATAATCATTAACATAGTTGCATCGTTTTCTCTTTTTACGAGGAAGCTTCGACCCGTAAAGTCAGTTGTAAATCCAAACGTCCCAGTTTCCAAATGCACCGAAAACGGATATTTCACAACAAACAACTCGATCTGCTGATCTCGATTCAAAATCGATATCAAACTTAAAATCGAGTTAATTGTGTAGACATTAATCGATGGTTTTATAACTTGATATATCAAAACGGGTTTGGACGTAACGGGTCCGCGACACCTGTTCACTAAGGTAATATAACCCTGTTAAATAGAATGGCACTTGAATGATCACAGGTGTGTGTTATTAACCCTGCGTTTGTAATTGTCCGTATGCAGTAGCATTGGCCGATGTGTGATGAGTGATTATGATTACAGCATATTGTTATCAGGTTGTTTTTGCTGTTATGATGTGATTACTTAACTGGCATATTGTATGTGGGTAAGACAATAACAAAGCGTGCATACAAACAATAGTAGAGTAGAGTTGTTTGACAACCTCATTGCATTTTAAGTGTATTGTTCCAATGGTGTCGTTAGGTAGTAAGGTCTACAACTTGTAGTATAGTGAGTCATAATTATTTTACAATCCAGAGAAGAATAGATGATTAAGTACCTGCCTGCTTACTCGGTACGTCTTTGATGCCATTTTTGTACAGAACACTCAGTTTTTTTTTGTGTTTTACTTCTGTTTAAACTACAAAAAGTACGATTATTTCAAAATCAAAAAAAAACTTGACAATAATTAATTTTCTCCGAAAAAAAACAAAAACGGACTTAATTTAAAAATTTACTCATACCACCAAATTCAATAGGAAGCAATCACTAAGTCATCGAAGTAACGAAAGTAATTTTTTTGTTGTTTTTGTACATATTTCCAAAACCACTTCACCGATTCTTCATAATGTATATGGGACCACCTCTGAACTATTATCTACCAAACAAAAAAATAATCATCAAACACGATTCAAATTTGGTGACACTATCGCGTAAAATACTTAAAAAAACATACATCCGAATTGAGAACCTCCTCCTTTTTTGAAGTCGGTTAAAAATGATCAATGCTGATATTTTGACCTATTTTTCTTCCATTTTTCTTTTAACTTTAAGTGTTTAGGCGTTTTTAAATGACAGTTGGGATCAACTGTCATTTAAAAAACGCCTTAACACTTCAAAGAAGCCTAAAGAGTAAGGTTGAATTTTGATTTAGATAGATAATAGTCTTAGGACTATATAATAACATATATATTACTTTATTCTTTATCCAGTAAATATACAATTTGTTAGGAACTAATTTCTTTTCCGTAAATATTAATAAATATCGTAAACAATTATCAATTATCTTCCTCACTAATTCGGCATAACTTGCTAAGATCAGAGATTTAGATAACCTTTAAATCTCTGGTTAAACATATAATTAATTAACCATCGTCTTGGTGGGCGGTCCGTCATCTACCAGTTGTTCATTGCCAATTAACTCTATTGTCCGTATGCAAACGACGCGACGGTTGGTAGGAAACCAGATGCAATGTCAACGGTTGCCCCGCGTGGTACCAACGGCGCGTTACGCTTCACTGATTGCAAGTCGCGAGGGATGGGGATAAAAAAAGCACCCACGCAAGTAGTTTAGGGTTAACCCACGCACTTTCTGTGGCAACGGTTTTTGTTTGTAAATATACTAGGTATACCGTGGAAGTTAATTCTGAAAAAATATACATGGCGGTGATCTGTACGAGCGCGCCTCTGTTGTTACTTAAAAACTCATATTGTAGATACACATACTATAAGTACCTACCTACCATACTCTAATTTGAACAATTGCATGGACACTTATAAATATACTTAGATATACAATCATTCACGTGCTAAGCCAGGCACTCAGGGAAGGGTTGGAGAGAGTTGCAAACCAGTCCTACGTCATAGAACATAGAATCTATCAACCTTGATCTCTATAAAATCACTTCGTAACAATGACGTTTTGTCAAAAGTTGCCAGTTGCGCAACAGATGATGTTAATGTTCCATTTTGTAACGGAAATTAAATTTAGGATAGTTTTCTATACCTACATTTTATTCGTCTATTCGTAAATTCGTAATTTGGGAATAAACTTTATCCTATTAATATTATGAACGCAAATGTTTGTAAGTACGGATGGATGTTTGTTACTCGTTCACGTAAAAACTACCAAAGAGATTTAGATAAAATTTGGTACATATATGTATATGTAGATA